>WBMY01007790.1:377075-405690 GCA_013397315.1 Donacobius atricapilla
AGTGCAAAGCTGACCAGCCAGCCTTGGTCAGAGAAAAAAAAAACCAAAACAGAGTTAGCTGGGAATGAAGAAATCATAACAAACATGATTTTCCATATGATTTGGATACTCCCAGCCGGTCCTCACCCGATGGCTGAGCTCAGCTCGTCCGTGGCTCCCAAGGCCTCGAAGATGGGGTCGCCCTTCGGCCGCCGCTCGCCGGTGAAGGTGCTGGAGAATCCTTTGGGAAAGGCGGGAGGCGCTCAGGGCCCCGGGGGAGCTCTGCCCGCGGCCCCCGGGGCCCCTCGGGCTCTACCTGAGTCTCCCGTCCTCGTGTAGATCCTCGGGGCCCGCTCGGGAGCGGCGCGGTCGGGGCTGTGGAGGCACAAACCGTGAGGGGNGGGGCAGGGCGCGGCCCCGATTGGTGGGCGAGGCTGTCAGTCGGCGCGGGCCGGGCGGCGGCGGCGATGTGGGCACGGGAGCTGGCGGTGTCGGCGCCGGGGAAGGTGATCCTGCACGGGGAGCACGCGGTGGTGCTGGGCAAGGTGAGGGCACGACGGGCAAAGGAAGGGGTGCCCAGCCCAGTAAGGGCTCTCCGGCGCCGCTGACCCCCGTTCTCCGCCCGCAGGTGGCCCTGGCCGTGGCGCTGGACCTGCGGACGTTTCTCCGCCTGCGGCCCGGCGCTGAGGGCCGGCTGAGCGTCTCCCTGCCCGGCGTCGGCGTCCGGAGGAGCTGGGACACCCCCGGCCTCCGGGCCCTGCGGGGGCGGATCGCAGGCAAGGGCCGGGGGCAGGAGCCGCTGCCCCGGGGCTCTGAGGGGCTCTCGGTACTGTTTGGTGACCGTGCTGGGACCCCTCTCATGAGGCGACCTTGCAGAACCGCCGTGGGGTGACTCTGCAGGGGTTATTTGTCCTCCCTGCAGTGTTTCAGGGGCTCGCTGTCTCTGACTCTGCTCACTGAGCTGTCCCTGCACCTCTCAGTTATTTATATTCCCCGTGTGACCCCGCTGATGCTCAGGTGTCCGTGCGTGGCCCTGTCCCCTCCTGTGCTGGGTTCCAGGGACTTGTTCCGGTGCTGCTGTAGCTCGGGGCATGCTGTGACCCCGGCAGGAGCCGGCCTGGGTCCACATCCCAGTGCGTTACTGGTGGAGGCCAAACAGGAGCCTCTCTGAAGCTGCTCAGAGCTGGGGGCTCCTGGGGAAATCGGAGATACAGGGCCTGTTTTCCTGCCTGTCTGTCCCACACCAGCCCTCACGGGAATTTCTGCAGCACCTTGTACTTGGCTGGAGCCCCAGGATATCCCAGTCCCCAAATCCACATTTTTTAATGAAGAGTTTGCCATGCTCTCCATAGTGATTATGGATGGATGCACTGGGAGGTATAGGCAGGGAAACGGTTGGAGGTGTGGAGTGTGGAATCACTGGGATTTTGGAGTGGCTGGTGGAGATTTTGCTTTTATTTTATCACAAATCCTCAGGTAGAACCTGAAATTGGCCCCAGCTGTTTCTGCCTGCTGCAACAGAAGGTTTTGTTGTAAATACTGCTCTCAGTGTAACAATTCCTTGGTTTTTAAATGTTTAAACTGTCCCCTGCTTGCTTCCATAGCTGACTTTGATGAGTCCAAGCCCCCCAGCGTAGAACAGCTGGATGCACTGAGGGAGTTTGCTGGAATTGCTGCTGGAGCCTCAGCTCCAGAAAGCCTTGCTACTCTTGCCTTCCTGTATATGTGCCTGGCTATTTCTGCTAAGTATGGGTAAGGCTCTGCTCCTGCCCCAAAATTTTGGTGGTGGGTGGGTGTCTCAGGCAGGTGAGCTGGGAGTCTCTGCTCTCATTTTGTTTTGAGGGCTGAAACCAGAGCAGTTCATGCCACAGTCACAACACAGACACCCCTCCTTCCAGCAGACAGCTCCTGTCATCGTGGCTTAGGCTGGAAAAACAGAAATAAACTGTGAATTTGTTGTCTGAACTATGTCTGATCTCTTTATGGGCCGAATCTCCCTAAAACTCTGAAAACTTGAAGCTGTTCCAGTTCCCAGCCTTGCCCAGCACCGCTGATGATCTCGGTGTGACTGGAAGGGTGCTCAGGGCAGTGTCAGAAACCAAAGCAGAGCCCAACTTCCATATTCCCATCCAAGAAATCCGAGGGGGAAGAACCGGGATGTGCAGCTGCATCGTGGTTTCCTGCAGTCTCATGGTGGCACTGGGACTGTCACTCAGCAGCACTGAAAAGCTCCTGGGCTTCATTTTGGGGTCTGTAACACAACCCAGGTGTGCTCAGTGGAGCAAAGGGACGTGGATATATCCATGTTCCATCTTCCCCACCAGCCTCTTGCTCCAGTGGGATGCCACTGTGCAATTACAGGTTTGGGATGTTCACACTTTATTTAGAAGTATGTTTAAAATCTAGTTTACAACAATGTCTGAAGGGGCTCTTTATGGTGCTGCTCAGGTATTTAGTTACCAAGTGCCCCTGCTAGCAGCCTGACAAGCTGTGCCAGTCATGGACCCAGCTCAGGAAGGCTTTATTCCAGCACAATGGCTTGGCCGGGCTGCTCTGTTCAGGAATGAGCCCTCCTGAAGCCCCTGTGTGTCAGATGTGTGTACTGATGTTGCCAGTTCTCAACCAGCTTTCCCTGCGATCAGCCCTGATCGGCCTCCTTTGCCTATTTAATGTTGTCTGGGGGTGGAATTCAGGGTGGTTGCGTCAGTCCCTGTGTGTCTGTGTTCCAGGGATGTTCCCAGCCTGGATATCCTGGTGTGGTCGGAGCTGCCCACAGGAGCAGGGCTGGGATCCAGTGCTGCCTATGCTGTGTGCCTGGCTGCAGCCCTGCTCATGGTGTGTGGAGCCATCTCCTGCCCGCTGCAGGAGGGAGAATCCACAGCCAGGTAAGGAATTGCAGCCTGGGATGCACAGCTCTGCTCCCTGGGCCCCACCTTTCCTTTTGCCTGCACGAATTCTGGCACTGCCACCTCTGCTGGTCTCTCTTGGCTGTCACCGCAAGTGACACCCTGAGCCTAGCTCCTGTCCCTGCCCAGTGTTCCCAGACTTTGTAAAACTCCCCGTTCCCCTTGTTTAGGGTCAGATAAACAGATAAACATACCTAAAAAGGGGAAAAAAAAGCTTTATTTTTTCAATCAAATAAAACACCCTGAAAATTTTCAACCTCAGTTTCCTCTGAGCATCTTCGAGGCTTTGCTTTGAGTCCTTGAGGATCCTTTTGGGGGTTTTTTTTGCATTTCCCATTAATTATTTTCTGCATGTGCTGCATTTCCTCCTGCTTGTCTTCCCCTTTTATCAGTACCTGATGATAGAGAGTTTCTTTCCTTCTGCCCTTGGAGTTCCCCTTTGGAAGCCTGGAGTGCTGTGCTCCTGTGAGAGGGGGCTCTGTTTGAAGCTGTTAAAAATCAAAGCTGGAGGGGCAGAACCTCTATTGTGTGGGGTTTTGTGTGGGGCTGGGAGTGAGACAGCAAGGAGGGTGGTTCTGTGTTCTGCTTCTGAACCAGAATTTGCAGCCTGACCCAGAAACAGGTTCTTGTTGGGAGCACTTTGTCCCCTGTGCTCGAGCAAATCTCTCAAATTGGGAAATAAAAGGGCAGCTGCAAGCAGTGCAGCGAGGATGTCTTCATTCCCTGCTCACCCTCTGTGCCTTCAGCATGGATCCAGCATAATTCCTGCCTTCCAGCTGGCGTGCAGAGAGCTGAGGGTGTCAGACTTCAGAAGGGTTTTGCTTCCCGTGGCAAGAAAAGAACAGCGGGATAGAAAGGCTCCTGTGTCGGGAGGAATCACAGCCTCTCAAAGAGGATTAAAAACAAGTGGTTTTACTCCTGTTCCTCAGCCTGCTGGTGTGAGCTGTTTGCTGAGTGCTCCCAGATTAAATCCTGGCGGGTGGAATGCAAGGTGTGTGGACATGGATAAAGACATTCAGCCGAGGCCCAGGGAAGCAGGAGTGAAAGGGAACGGTTTCTGGATAGCAGGTGGCTCTTGGAATTTCTGCCTTGCCTTGCAAGACGCTGCAAGGCTTCTCCAAAACGTGGATTTGTGCCTCTGCTCCAGCATGGAATACCTGGTAAATGGACTTGTGGTGTGCAGGGAGGGTCAGAGGTGTGTTTTTCTGCTCAGACTGAGGATACTGGGAATTCCTCCCTGTGAGGGTGGTGAGGCCCTGGCACAGGGAAGCTGAGGCTGCCCCATCCCTGGAAGTGTCCATGGCCAGGTTGGACAGGGCTTGGAGCAGCCTGGGAGAGTGGACAGGGTCCCTGCCCAGCCAGGGCCTCACCCCCCTCACAGGGAGGATTTTTTTCCTAGTATCCAATCCAAACCTGTCATTCTCTGTCAACTTAAAGCTATTCCCCCTTGTCCTGTCATTCCAGGCCCTTGGAAATAGTGTCTCTCCATCTTTCTTGTAGCCTCTTCAGGCACTGGAATTAGGTGACCCCAGAGCTTCTCCTCTCCAGGCTGAACAATCCCGACTCCCTCAGCCTTTCCAGTGTGTGTGGTAACACACCCTGTTTGGGGAGGTGGGGATGAGTCTGGACTTGAGTTCCATTAAATCTGATCTTCAACAGGCCAGGACTGGGATCTTCCCGCTGAACCTGATCCGTCCCTAGGCACTGGTTTGGAGTGGTTTGTGCTGGAGTTATTTCCTTGCCTTCCAGGTGGACAGAAGAAGAGCTGACACTGATTAACAGCTGGGCCTTCCGAGGGGAGCAGGTGATCCATGGCAATCCCTCGGGTGTGGATAATGCTGTTGGCACCTGGGGTAGGTGTGTTTGCTGCTTCCCAGGCAGAAACTCCCAAGTTCAGGTCCCTGTTTTGGTCTGAGCACAGGGAATCTTTTCTCAGTTTGCCCCATCTGTGAGCTGGGCCGGGAGCCAGCTGGAATGCTTGGAGCTGACTGCAGGAACACCAGAGCTCTGTCCCCCCGAGGCAGGTGCCACGGGGCAGGGACCTTGCTGCAAATAACTGATATTTAAACATTCTGCAGTGAACAAAGAAACCTAATCCTGTCCCAGGGATAATGCAGGGGAAAATGCAGTTGGACAGCTGTCATTTAGTTTCAATTAGCAGAGACTTCCCAGTGTTTTGAAAGTGTCCTTGGAGACTGTTAATAATCTTTCTAATGAGACCTAATGGCAGTGCCTCTATGAGAGTAGGAGCCAAGTGAGACATTCCTTCTGGACAATGAAATTCCATGCTGCAGGATGGCTGCTGACACCAGTGCACACGTTCAGTCCGTGGAATCCCGTGTGCTTGGCTCTGCCGCGGGGAATCGCTGCTGGATGCTGTTTTCTCGGGAAAGGTTTCATGCTGGCCAAACTCTTTGCCTTTTCAAAAATTATTTGATGTGATCCTGGAGGAGCGGAGAGCAAAGGGAAGGGCCTTGGGTTAAGCATGTCCAGCCAGACCCTCTCATTAAGGCAGCAGGGTGAGGCAGGGCCGTGCTGCTGGAGAACATGGTTCATTTAGCTGGTGTTTCTTGCAATTACTGTCACAGGCTCTGGGTGAGGTTCTGAAGATGAAAGACCTTCTGTGTTATCTCTCAGCTCGCTCTGTACTGAGACAATACATGTATTTTACTTTAGGTGGAGCCCTGAGATACCAAGCAGGAAAAATCACACCATTAAAGAGGTAATATTGGAGTTTAAAAATAACCCTCACACACGGTGGGTGGAACATGTCAGAGAGGCTCTGGGTGGGTGTTGGAGGGTATGAGGGTGATGGGAGATGGCTGGAGTGTGGGAAGGGCTCTGCAGCCCCATTTTGGGTGTGGACAGCCCCAGTTGTTGGGGTGGATGGGGACAATAAAACGTTTGGCCATTATCTGACATTAGATGAGCACAGCACAAAGGATCAATATTAATTTCATGGCATTATGGGCAACAGGAATGGATCTGCTCCTGGCAGCAAATGACATTGTGGGGAGGAGGAACTTTGTGCTTACCTGGTGGTGGGAAAAACCCATTGGCAGAGAGAGGTCTGGGTCCTGTGTGTTCACTCTGCCTCCTGCCAGAGAAGTATAATCTGACTCCATTAAAATCTTCCACAGTGCATGAAATTGCTCTATTAGCAGTTAATGGCCACTGCTGGCTACTCTTGTAGAGAGTATTTCAAAGGAAAGAATTTGCTTGAAAAACATGGATTTTAGTAAATACATTACAGTCCTATTTATAGCTCTAGTACACTTGTTCCTTGTCTCCAGGAGGAACAAGCCTGAACCCTGCCAGCACAGAAACACCTGCTGAAGTTTTGTACAATGAACGGGACTCCTTATCTTGGGTTTAAGCTCAAAAAGGCCTTTTGAGGCAGAATAAGCTGTAGCCTTGTGTGAAGGAAAGAGGCCAGGAGATGTTCGCTGCCCATGGCAGGGGGTTGGGATGAGATGAGCTTTAAGGTCCCTTCCAATCCAAAGCGCTCTGGGATTCTCTGTCTCCTGTTGCTTCCAGGGTGCCCACACTGAGGATCTTGCTGACCAACACAAAAGTCCCTCGGAGCACCAAGGTCCTGGTGGCTGGTGTAAAGGAGAAGATCCTGAAGGTGCAGGGGGTTGTGGGATGGAGATGTGGGGGATAGCCTTTGGGAGATAACCCTCATGTGGGACTGCAGGTCCCACAGGGATCTTTTGGGACATCTCCCCTGTAGCCCACTGTATTTGTGTCTCCCAGCTGCTTGGGAATGAGGTTTCAGCTCATCTCCTCCCTTCTTCCAGTTTAACAGAAGTTAAAATCACCAGTTTGCAATCATGAAAAGAGCAGTTCCTTTCTCTGGCCTGTTTCCTTCTCTTCTTCCCTTTTCTGCAGTCAGGAGCAGGTTACCATCACCCTGTTCTGGGAATGATTGAGGAATTGCCCAGCTCAAAGAAACGGGGACCAGTTTCCTCCCAGTTATAATGGAAGAGCAGCAAGCAGGCACCTCACATCCCTCCTTCCCCCTTTCCAGTTCCCTGCCATAATGAACCCTGTGCTGGACTCCATCGATGCCATTTCTCAGGAGTGCCAAAGTGTTCTGGAAGCAATGCCTGCAAATCCATCACCAGAGCATTACCCTGTGCTGGAGGTAAGGGGCTTGCTCGCCAGTATTTTTAGCCACTGTTACTGTTGAACATCAAAATGTCATTTAAAGAACATTAGGTCTGGGAAAAAAAAAAAAGTGATAGCAGGAAATGTTCAGTTCCAAGTGAAACCGTGGTCTGGGTGTGCTGCTTTTAATGCCCTTCCTGGAGCCAGAGGACAGAAGCTGCTGCTGGTGCCTCTTCCCAGCTGTGTGCAGAGAGGGGAGGGGGCAGACCTGTGGCTCTGGAGGGTTTGTTTCTCTTACATGGAGTGCCACGGCTCTGGCAGTCGCTGCCTGTGAAACAACTGCTCTGTCACTGCCAGGGCTGGAGTGAGGAGAGCCCAGAGCCACTGGTTTGTGATGGACTGACTGGTTCCCAGCCAGTTCCTGGTGCTCCACACTCATCCTGGCTCCAGAGAGCCACAGACAGAGCTGTGCCCAGAGCTGACCTGACATTGATGCACGAGGTGCACACAAAGATCTGTTTGTCTTGGCTTTGCTCAGAGAGCAGAGGCTGGGGAAGCGGGGAGGAACAGGCTTCCGAGTGGAAGAAGTGCTGAGAGTGCTGTAATGCCGCTCCACAGCGCCGTGCGGGAGGGATGTGTGGCCGTGTCCCAGCTGAGGCAAACCTGCCCTGGCCCTGGGAGCCAGCTTGGACACTCGGGAACCATTTGGTACCAGTCCTTGTTGGCATCTGGATGCCTTCTTTGGCTCTCAGGAGGAGCTCTGCTTGTCCTTGCTCTTGCTCCGGGTTGTTCCTGTGGGATTCATGGCAGAGTCCTGCTCCCTTTGCACCAGGGGGATGGTGGGATTCTGGACCCCCAGGGTGGGCTGAGCTGCCATCAGCTGAGGGAGGTCTGCAGTCTGTTCACAGCACAACTTCACACAACTCCTCATCTTAATTCCACATCCTCAGGCTGTCAGAAGTGTCAGGGGACAGGGAAGGAGGGGGGAATAATTTGAGTGGTGCTTTGAGATCCTCACGTGGAAAATGCCAAAGCATCCTTGTGTCCCACACCCAGGAAGCAGCACTGCAGTGAGCAGGTTCCTGTCTTGAATCTTGTTGTTTTGTCTTGTGCTTGGAGAGCCCACAGAGCTGATTAGATGCAGCACATAGATTTATAAATACATCTTTTGGGCTGTTTCTGAAATGTGCAGCTCTGGCCAGCGCTGCATTTGCACCATGGAGCTAGTCTAGTGTGTCATAAGCTGTCATCGGGTTCCTGGCACATTTTGGATCAGGAGATGACAGGTGTCTTGGATCATCACAGGCAGTGCTGTGCCCTCACTCAGGCATATAAAGAGGCCTCTGCATGGATGTGTGTCCTGCCCAGCCTGCAATAGGTGGTGGCTGAGCACTGCCTGCTGCCCACTCCTTCTTCCCACAGTTCCTTTAGCACTGGGCAGAAATGCTCTGGAGGGGGGAGAGGGATTCTTTCTGCAGTGTCCCCTGCGGTGTGGTATTGGCAGGATTCCCGGGTGGAGCTGAGGGAGGGGGATGTGGCTGACACCTGCCCTGCTGCTCCCTGTGCGCAGAGCCCCTCCCGGCTCACCCAGAGCTACAGGCAGGGAAGAGCTCAGGGCTGCTGTTAGGGAGCCTCCCTGGGACTGGGACTGGTCCTGTCCTGGCTGGATCCTGGCTTGTGGGAAGAGCCACCACGTGCTTTGGAGGTGATGGAGCTGGGCTGTCAGACCGGTGTTGCTGAGAACAACCTTCCTCCCACAGCGGTGCTGATGGGCTGGGAGGGCCCTGTGGTGCTCAGGGAGTCAGTGTCTGTTCCTGGTCCTGCTCCAGACTTGCTCCAAGCACAGGCTAAGCCCTTCCCTCTGCTCCTGAATTCCTCACCTGTCCTGCTGGGAGGGGAGAAGCTGTAACTTCCACTTCTGTGTGGTGGTGTCCATCCCTTGGGCCGTTTGGACCGTGCTGCTGGGGCAGCTTTCTCCAGGAGTAGCGGGTCTGGCTGGGAAACGTGGCAAGGATGCTCCCACAGCTCTGCCCGGAGGGTGGGCTCGCTCAGAGAGGGGCCTGTGCTGCTCCCAGAGGGAAGGACCCTCTCAACCCCACTTGAGCCGGGTGCCAGATTCCCAGCATGGTGCTGCCGAGGGGCTCCTTGGCTCCCAGCCCGGGCCCTGCCTGTGAGGAGGGAGAAGTGCTGCACAGATCAAACGAGGGGAGGTCCCTCTCTGTCAACTCTCCAGCGATGCCTCAGCCGTGTCAGAAGTCCCTGGATTTGGCTTTGCTGGACGGATTGCAGGCAGGGTGACAGCCAGGAATGAGAGCTGCTGGCTCGGTGCCCTTCCCACGGCCAGCGAGGGGCCTTGCACAGCCTCCTGCTCAGCACTCGAGTGACAGGGCAGAGGAGAAGCAGTCGGGAGGCATCGGGGAGCTCTGGAATAAATTCCTGCTGGCAGCTTGCAGTGATCAGGGTTTTCTTGGAAGGTGCAGGAGCTGTTGTACTCCTGTCACTGTGCAAGTCATGATGGGGAGCAGGGCCATGTGAGCAGCCCAGAGCTCAGACTCTGGCCTGACCTTGCTCCTGGTGCTGGTGGCCAAATTTCTGCAGAAATGAGGTGGCTGTGAAGGGGTGGCTGAGAAGGCAGAGCTGCCATTGCAGTGAAGAGCTTCTGTCTCGATGTGTGCTCATCTCCTCTCTCTGTGGTTGCTTTTAGGAATTCTTTGACATAAACCAACACCACTTAAATGTGCTCGGAGTGGGGCACCCCTCCCTGGACAGGCTGTGCCAGGTGACAGCATCCCACAGCCTGCACAGCAAACTCACCGGGGCTGGTGGGGGCGGCTGTGGCATCACCCTGCTGCCACCAGGTCAGTACAGCCCCTTGGGCATCCTCCTCTTCCTCACAACCCTGGGAGGGTCAGATTTGGGAGCACAGGAATCAGTGCCCTGGTCTGGCTCCGGAGGGACGGGTGGGATGTGTCCCAGCACTGCCTGGCACTGTGGGTTGCAGTGTGTGATCCAGGGCCGATTCAGAGTGTTCATTTATGTGTGTCACCCCCTGAGGGCACTGGCCCTGTGCCAGGGGCTGTGTTTGGAGGAGCCACGGCCTTTTCCCTCTCCCTGCAGTGGCCGCACTGACTCGCTGGCTGCTCTTGCCTTGCTCTTGGCAGACACCTCCCCGCTGGCCGTGGAAGCAGCCAAGCAAGACTTGTGTGCCTGCGGATTTGAATGCTGGGAGACCAAGATCGGGGCCCCCGGGGTGACCCTGCACTCCCGCTCCTCTCTGAGTGCCCAAGTGCTGCACGCGCTCGCCCTGAGCTGATCTGCTGCCTCTGGCAGCACTGAGCTCTTGGCACCACGTCCTCGGAGCTCTGCGTGCCCAGATGCCTGGAAACTTCTTTCCCCTCTCCTGTGTGGCTGAGGGCCGCCAGACGTGGCCCCACCGTGGGGACTGGTGTCACTGGGATTTGGGGCTGTGATGGGGACCTGGGAGCACCCACCCAGTGGTGTTTCACTAAGGCCCTCAAAATCCTGGTTTGAATTTCCTTCTTCAACTGCTGTGCTAATCCCCAGGGGCAGGAGGAGAGGGGCTTGGCTGGATTCCAGGGTGGATAATGACACTTTGCTGCTTCAGATGCATGCAGTCTCTTCCCTCATCCCTGGAGTCCTGTGGGGGCTTGCAGGGTGGATGTGCATGGTGCTTTGACATTTTTGGGTGAAGAGCATCTTTGGCAGCTCAGGGCTTGATGCTCGGGTCTCTGTTTCTTCTGGACTGCATTCCCAGTGAAGAGAAAACCTTTAATGCAGCTCTTCCCTGCTATTAATTAAGTGTTGGGTAATTAAAATGCAAGATAAAGCACAATTCTAGTGAAATTACTGGTTTTCACTCTTTTCCATAATCTCTGCCTGGGCTGATAAGCAGAGTCCTGTAGTCAGGCTCTGGTTTTTATTCACATGTGCAAGGTCTGGCTCAAACAGCACCTGCAAGGAGGGCAGCTCCAGGCCAAGGGCAGGCTTAAAATTCCTCCTTGTAAAAGCTGTTCTCTCACACTTCAGTCTTGATCCAGCACGTCCCTGACCCTGCCTTATATTGGGTTTACTTTGGTGTAATTAAATAGGGGAAAGAAACCCAAACCGCGTCCTCAAAAGCTCAACCGTAAGTTGCAGTTGACAAACTCTAAAACCTAAATGCATTTAGACTTATTACACAAATGTAAATGCATTTTTTTACTCCTGAAATTTTAATGAGCTTTGCCACAGAATGAAAGGGAAGTGGCTGAGGCCAGAATCTCTGGGAATCATGAGCTGACTCTGAGGGACTGTGGTCTCTGCTGTACCTGCCAAGGGAGTTTTATCATCACTCTGTTTGTCTGGGATGGGTTTTTTAAGTGGGTTTTTAAGTGTAGCTGTGTTCAAGAATCACTTCACTCAAAGCTGAGTAATGAACTGGCAGAGGTGGGGAACTTGCCTTCCCCTTCCAGCCCAGGGATAAAAAAAAATCAAATGTGAGAAGCTGAGATGTTCTAGCTCTAACTCCCAGCATCGTGGTGACCAGCTTTAGTTCCCTGATCCCATGTAAAACTGTCTCTGGTTTTAATAAATCCACGGGTTTTTTTATGTGCAAAGTGTTCTTTGATAATTATGCTGGATACAAAAGGAAAAAAAGCACCTTACACTGCTTCAGGAAAGCAGGTCTCAGATGCTGCCTTTCTACATGTCTAATTACAATTCCAATTTGCATCTGAGAGCGGCTTTACACTAATCACAAGTCAGAAAGGCTGATAAATAATTTACCAGTTTCTAATACAGTGTAATCAATGTGAGGATCTGGGAGCGTGTTGACTTTAACCACTTACATGTGTCGACTTTGTGATGTTGGCACAAAGAGATGCCAGATCCAGCACGGGGAACTTCCCTTCAAAACAGCACGTCTGGGGCTGAGCCTTGTTGGCTCTGAGGGCTGGGGACTAGAACTGAGGGGAAATGCACATAATCCCTGGAGCATTCAGGTTGGGAATGCTTTCCAAGGTCATCAGGTCCAACCTCTGACCAATCCCCACTTTCCCCTCCCAGGCCAGAGCACTGAGCATCGCATCCAGGTGTTCCTTGGACACATCCAGGGATGGTGACTCCAAACCTCCCTGGGCAGCCCCTGCCAAGGCCTGACCACCCTTTCCATGAGGAAATTCCTCCTGATGTCCAACCCGAACCAGTCACCTCTGCAGGGTTCCTCCAGCAGTGCTCATCCCGCTCTGCTCCATGGCAGAGTGGAAGCGGTGACATTCCGGGGCAGGGAGGGTGGTGGCAGTGTTGTGGCAGGAGGGTGACCCATACTGGGAAGGGTCCAGGGTGACACAGGCACTGCTGGGATCTGCTTTCCCTGTGCCACAGGGACCAGATCTGCCGAAGTCAGCAGCTGGAGCCGGTCCCAGTCTGGAGTGAGCACAGATTTCACATCCATCTGTGAGCACGGGATTGCCCATTCTGTCCTTTCCAAACTCCTCCTTCACCAGCTCCATCAAACGCCTTGCAGGGGCTTTGCTACACCCAGGGGATAACCCGGGGGGTGGCTGGAATGTTCCTGACCCCACCTTCCACACGGGAATCACCCCTTCACTTACACCCAGTTACAACCTCCTGCTGTGACTCCTGAGCCCTGGGATGCACCGAAACCATCCCTGCCCCTCCTGGGCTGCTGCCACGGGACTGGTGCCCCACGGGGACATGGAGTGGGGCAGAATGAGTCCTGTCTCTCTCGTGTTTTGCTGCTTTGTTAGCAAAACTGAAGCCTGTGGAGCGTGTTCTCCCCACGGATCAGCCCCTCCTCTCCCCGGCACCCCGCGGGACGGATGTGCAGCAGGGCAGCGATTGCTGCTGAAGGATTAGCCTGGTAATTTGGCTAATTTTTCTTCAGCTTCATTTTTCACATTACGAGCTCTGCAGCAAGACTAACGAGCCTGGCTTTGGCTCTAATAGCCAGCACAGGGACGGGGAGGGGAGGCTGTGCTCCAGCCTAAAGGAGGGATTGAGGAATTGTGGGGGTCCGGTGGGAGCTGGCGGTTACCGGTGTTTAATGACAACAAAAAGGAAAACACTTCGTATAAAAATACCTTTAAAAATCTTCCTTGTCCTTCACAGCCAGCGCTGGGGCCGCATTGCTGCCGGGGTGTCTCCCCCCATCCCTGGGGAATGTCCCTGTGCCTGGAGGGCTCCTGCCCCCTCCAGCACGTCCTCCCCTGAGCCGGGACCCCAGCGCTCCCCGCCCGGCCCTGGCAGGCACAGATGGTATTATTGTTTGTTTGCACTCGGTGTCAGCAGGGCCTTCTTTCTGCTCCGCTGAGTAGATGCTGAGGAGGCAGTGACATTATTGGAGAGCACGGAGAGAGCAGGAACAGGGTCAGGGAGAGAGAGGAAATGTCAGCGCTCAGTCACGCGGGGCTGGGGGCCTGCTCGCGTCCCCGGGGCTCCCTCTGCTCCAGGGGTCCCTCCTGGGGACAGGAGGTGGCACTGGGTCCCCCTGTACAGCCTGCAGGGCCAGTGCCGTGTCCTCGGACACACCTGGAGGGTTTGGGGGGTGTGGGGCTCGCCCTGGGTGAGTAGGGACCCCCCCAGAGCCATTTTAAGGGCAATTTGTGCGTCTGGCACCTCCCTTGGTCCCCTCTGCTTCCCATCCCCAGGGATTTTGGGGCTCCCCCATTCCCAGGGCTCCTGGGGAGCCCGTCCTCCCTGTCCCTCCCTGTTTCCCCCATCCCTCTCCCCTCCCAGCACGCTGAAGGTTTTGAAAGTTAAGTATTACCGTCTGCTTTGTTGTTGCCTAACTACGACAGACAAATTGAGAACTAGTTGTCAAAATGTCAGTGCACAACAAATCAACATTCAAAATGAGTCTCAGCGCTATGTGGTGTATAATTAAAAAAAAATCCTTTTTAGAAATTTCAGCAAGCGTTGGCTCTGCTTTATATTTGTCTGTGTGATTAATAAAGGCAGCTAATTTTCAGACTTTAAAAACAGCTAGAAAATAGCTCCTAATTACATATTAGGTTCCAAGCGGCCCCCGCTGAGCGAGGCTGGTATTGGTGGGCCAGAGAATTTGGCAGGGGCTTAATTACATTCTGAGCATCATCTAATTTTAGTTAAATGTAATGTAATCAGCAGCAGATGTCTGAAATAAAATATGAATTATGAATATGATGAAATTTCATTCTTGAATAAAAAAGTAATTTGCTATTTAGTTCATTAACGTCGCAGAGGTTTATTAGGGAGCAGGTACACGGTGTGGCTGGGTTCTATTAAAATTATATTTCAGAGGGAGAAGGAAATTGCATTAAAGGTGCTAAAATATTCTGCCAGGATGCTGTGCCGGGTGGGAATGAACGTTTACAAAAATAACGGAGCCCTGGGCCGGTGCCAGCCCCTGGCTCCGCAGCTTCTGTTTACGCAAGGTGACGTCCCGCGTCCCGGGGGACCTGGGATGGGCTCTGCAGTCCCTCTGGGTGTCCTGAGGGCAGCTGGGCTCTCCTTGCTGGTGGGCTCTGGTATTTCATGGGATCCCAGGAGCATTCAGGTTGGGAATGCTTTCCAAGGTCAGCAAGTCCAGCCTGTGACCGATCCCCACTTTCCCACCCAGCCCAGAGCACTGAGCGTCACATCCAGGTGTTCCTTGGACACCTCCAGGGATGAGGACTCCAAACCTACCTGGACAGCCCCTGCCAAGGCCTGACCACCTTTTCCATGAGGAAATTCCTCCTGACATCCTCCTGACTCTCCCTTGGCACAGCTTGAGGCCACAGGGACAAGGCACCCCGGCACACACTGAGCTGGGATCTGTGTGCATTATTCCAGCTTGGCCCAGAAAATGAAGCCTCAATTCTCCCATCAGTGGATCCTCCCAGGACACCGTCTCCTGGACACTCTCCCTGCAGCATCCTCTGCAGTTTCAGCTCTGAAGTTGAAATTGCTTTTCTCTATCCCTCAGTGGCCCGGGCTGACAGATAAGCATCTCCTGGCGAGGGGGAAGGATGGCGTGTTCATTATTTCCTTGTATTACAGATCCTGTCATTTTAATCCCTCCTGGATGCTGGGCACCAGCTTCGAGCCCTGCCCTCTTTCAGGGTGCTCTCCGAGAAAAACCCGGGGTCGATTCATCCTGCATGGCAGGAAATCCCAGGGCACATCCCAGCAGCGCCGGTGATGCTCCGGCCCGGTCCCGGCGCCGGCACCGTGGCACAGCAGGGCTGCCACACTCGCCGGCATGGGTTCACCATCCTCCCTCTTCTATTCATCAAGGGCATGACAGCTAAAATTCATTTGAAGATGAAGAAAGTGCCGGCTAATCCTTTCTGGGAGACAGTGATAGACTGGCGGCTCGGGAAGAATTGCACAGCAGTAATGAAATTAGGCTAAAACTGCTGGTGGATAGCAGATAATTGCCCTTGTCTGTCACGAGGAATAACATCTCCCAAATCCAACACAATGATTGTTAAAGTTGCAGGAATTTATTTTATTTATTTTGTGGGCTCAGGGTTGGCTTTCCAAAGGTCTTTCCCAGGAAAATAAAGGAGCAGGAGCTGCGTGCTCGCCTCCCGCCTTCCCCCGGTGCTTCTGCCGCTGCGGCAGCTCGTTAGCCCTGACGAAGCAGCATCACCACGATGACAAGGACACCCCACTGGGGCCACTCCCGAGGAGCAGGAGCTGAACCAGCCGGCACAACAAGCTGCTTGGAGAAGCTGCTGGGAGAGCCAGTCCATCCCCAGCTCCCGCTGATGTTCTGGTGCTTTCCAGAAGGAATCCATCCACTGACACCTGCCTGGTGCTGGGGCAGCTCCCGGTGCCACAGTGGCCACACAAGTCCCGGTCCCGTGTCTGGACTGACCAGCAGGCATTTGTTTTGTAATTGATGGGGCGGCGGCGGCCCAGCGCGGGTGAGTGACTGCGCCGGCCGGCGACGGCGATGTTTTATCCGCCGGGGCTGGCACGGGTAATTTACTGTGCTCGGCAATAACATATTTCACTTCCCGTCTCCCAGATGAAGATTACTTGTGTTTGAAAGTGCCTGAACACACACTCAATTCTGCTTAAACGCTTGCAGCCAGCCGAGCACAGCTCGGCCCCATGCCGGGCTGGCACAGGGATGAGGATGGGGACAAGGATGGGGACAGGCTGGAGCACGGCCCGTGCTCCCTCTGGAGCCACTCAGCGCTGGGGAAAACCCCCCGCAGCACCCAGCACAGTGGCTGGAAATATTCCATCCACCTTCCCTGACATTTCGTCTGGCCGGGCGAGGAGCTCCGTGGCATTTCTGAGAGGGACTGGGGAAAGGTCAGGGGGTGGAAAAGGTTGGCAGGGTCAGCGCTCCTGCCGCGTCCCGAGGCTGCTCCTGATCCCCCTGGACAACTGCTGCACAGGCACTGCATGGGCTGAACATCCCTTCCACTGCTGGGATGTCCCTTCCACTGCTGGGAATGCCATGTGCTGGGGCACCTGAGCCACCTGACAGATGGGTCAGCATGGGCAAGGGGGGTTCTTGTGTGCACCCCAAAAACTCCCTGTGAGAGGCAGGTGTGAGAGCGGGCAGGCGCTGGGGCTGCAGGGGTGAGGGGCTCAGAGTGGTGGGGATGTGGTGGGGCCGTGCTGCCAGGGCTGGATCCCATCCAGCTCCTCTTGCCAACAGTTCTGGGCAGAGCCAGGCTGGGGGTGTGGAAGCCCAAGGCTGACCCTGCTGACCCCCTGTGACCCCTGGGCTCCCAGGTGCGGTGCTGGCCCCAGTGCTGCTCCTCCTGCTGGTGCTGGCACGTCCCCAGCGTTCCCGGCACGGCGCTGCCGATAATGGATGCTGATGTGTCACCCAGCCCATTTGTCTTCATTTGGTGCCAGCCGGCGGCCGCGGGGACGCACCAGGGCTGGGCACAACGCCCTGGAGCTGCAGCCTGGCCCAGCAGCAGGGCTGGGGGCTGGCATGGCCAGCACAGCCAAAAGTGGATGTTGATGTCTGTTCCCATTCCCAGCGAGAATCCCTGGTCGCTTTGCTGGCAGGGACTGCCAGCCTGAGACCCCGGCAGGGCTGGGAGCACTTCCCTTGTTTTTCTGTGGCACAACCTCTGAGTGCCACCGTGCTGCAGAGCCGGTGTCCCAGGGGAAGTGGGCTTGGATTTGGGGGCACAGCAAGGCAGGGACCACATGGGCCGGCCCAGAGGTCCCTCCAGCTCCCCATGGCCACCCGTGGCCACCACCATCCTCCCTCAGTGGGGGATGGCACTGCCACCACCGTGTCCCACTGGATTCTGGGATGGAACATCTCCGCTGGAGCTGGGTAATTTCTGATTAAGGATTACTGTACCATCGGCTTCGGTTTGATTGCAGATGTTTTTAATTATATCGTATAAGATCGTATTATGTAATTGCATTTATCTGATTGAAGCCTTAATTGTAGGATTTCATAATGGTTTGACTGGGTAAATACACCGTGGCGTCTGTTGTCCCCCACCGAAAATTAGGTGCTTCATGTCTTTATTGCATTATCCTGGAGAGGATCTTAAATTGGGAAGGAAGGAATTAGGAGAGAGAGAAGAAAAGAAAGGCGAGTTTGGCGTAGGATCGCGGAATCCTGGAATGGTTTGTGTTGGAAGGGACCTCAAGGATCATCTCGTTCCAACCCCATGCCATGGACAGCAAGACCTTCCACTAGAGCAGGTTCCTCTCCCATGGACAGGGGCAGCTTCTTTCTCTTCCCAGTCCCAGAGATCATGGTCTCCTTCCTGGCAGAGCCACCTGGGTTCTGGAGGCACCAGCAGCCGCCAGAGCTCATCCCAAACATCCTCTCCAGCCACGTATCCCAGGGGCAGCCGCTCTTCCAAAAGCAGGTGAGGGCTGGCTAAATTCCTGTTTCCATTAATGACAGTACACAGCAAAATAATTGGGAAGCTCTCCACGTTAATTCCCTTAAAAAAAGCATCAACGAGCTGCTGCCAAGGCGGGTCTGAGCTGCACCTCCTGCCCTCGGGGTGGAGGGTCTCTGTGCCTCCCCTCGCAATTAAAGGGAGGCTTCAGAGGGTTGTGGGAGCCTTTTTCCCAGCTGTAATCCGCAACATGTGGTTCGCACGGAGCGTCCTGGCTAATGGGTTTAGGATTATGGGAATATGCACAAATCCAGCGGCTCGCTGTCACTCCGCTCGGCGCACTAAGGTGATTTCATTAGGATTTAGGTTTAGAGAAAAGTCTCTCTCTCCCTCTCTCTCTCTCTCCCCCCGCCCCTTCTCTCCCCTTAATATTATTTTTATTCAATTACATCAGCAATTCATGAAACTTCAAAGCCGTTTCATCAGCGCAACCCGAACGCTGCCGGATTGCGCTTGAAAGGGGGGAAGAGAAGGAAAACATAAGCTGCTGCTTTAATGGAATTACTGAAAGGGGCTTTTTAATTAAAAACAAAGGTTGGGCTGAGGTCTATCCATAATTCAGTGCCACTGGATGTAATATCTGCCGGTGGTTTAATTTTAATAAATGTATGTATTATTAACAGTAGGATCTATATTTTCCAAGCCCAAGGAAGGCCGAGCTGTTCCTACAGCAAAGGCTCTCAGTGCCATGGGAGGCATGAGGGGACACTTGGTGGCCACAGGGCAGAGGATGGGGACAGGGATGCTCCTGGTGACCCACAGGGCCACAGGAACTGTCACAGCCCTGAGTTAATTACCAGCAGCACCTGCGTGGGTTATTCAGACAACTCCAGCCCCTCTTTTTGATGATTTACTCTTAATTAGCCTTTATTAATGAGATGTGACCTCGTCCAGCGAGCTGATTCCTCACTGCCATCTGCCTGTCCTGCCCTGGGGTGGGACAGTGCTGTCCCCAAGGCCGGGAGCAGCCGGGCGGTGGCTGAGGGGACGATGACACGCAGTGATCCAGGTGCCACGAGGGATCCTCATCCCTGCGCTGCTCCGGCGGGGTGGCACCCACCCCCTGCCAGCCGCCGCGTGCTAATAAAAACAAATTAACTTGTAGCGGCGTTAATTTTCCCACATCCATCCATCCCGGCCTCATTACCAGGGTGATCCCAGGAGCCGGGGGTTTGGGCAGATTGTAATGAGGAGCATGCGGTAGTAAAAGTCCTTCTAATAGGATTTATTTACTGTAATTGTGATTCGAGGCACAGTGCCATCCCCGACCAGCGGGGCTGGGAGGAGGAGGGGGCGTGGAGCTGAGGCTGGAGCGGGAATGCAGCAGAGGAGCCGCAGCTCCCTGAGGGGCCTGGAGGGTCCTGCTGCGCTTGGGGCACGGAGCAGGGGCTGTCCTGGCACAGCCGCCCCGTCCCGTGCTCCGGCAGATGTTTCCCGGAGTAGGGACACCACATCCCGCTTCCCAAGGATCCCAGCAGGAGCTGCCGGGCAGGTCGTGTCTCCTGGTACTGCCCGGGATGGGGTCACCCATTCCAGAGTTTCCCACTGGAGCTGGGATTCAGGGGCTGCTTCCATGGCAGTCCTCCCGGAGCAGAGGCAGCTCGGAGATTTGGAGGGTGAGGCTGCTCCATGGGATGCTCGGGCAGTGCCAGGGTCACCACTCCTGCGCTGGTTTGGCTTCTCAACACACGCAGCGCTGGCACCCAGATTCCCCCTGTCCCAGCTGATCCCGATGCCGGGATGTGCCGCAGCTCCACTCCCGCTCCAGCACTCACCCCGGACACTTGGAATGCCTCCTCTTGGGGTCCCCAGACCCGCTGGGAGTCCCCAGAGAAGGGAGCAGAGCCGGGAGAGCTTTTCTCTCGCTCACACTTCATTATTGTTGCTAAGGAAACCTCTTCCCAGGATCTCGCCTGGAACATGTCTGCCTCGGCGGGGCCGCACATCCATCTCTCCCAAAGTGCCCTGAGAGCCGGAGCCGGCGCAGACAAAGGCGGGGATGGAGGCGGAGGCAGCTCCGGGACCACCGCTGCGGCTTTGAACCGCCCGGCCCGGGCGGGATGCGCCGCACGGAAAAGTTGTCAGGGATCATACGAGACAAAAAACAAAAAATCCGAATGGAATTTGGAATTTGCTCCGGGAGGCAGCAGGGTCAGGAGTTTGCAGCCACGCTCCGAGGGCTGGCACGGTGGTGGGATGAGCAGGAACACCGGGATGGGTCATTCCGCTCCCGTTTCAGCCCATCATTAATTTTGGTTCCTAGTTTATGGAGGGGACTGGTGCTCCCGGCCCCGTGTCCCCCCCGTTCCCGGCTAATGCTTCCCACTGTAGCGAGACGAGTTCCCATCGTTCAGAATGAGCGATTCCCGCATTGATTTGCAGCTTCCTTTTGATGCCGCAAGAATTTATTCCTCGGGAAAGCGCTTTCTGTAGCCATCAGGGATTATTGATGGTGTTGAACTCGCTCGCTGCCCTCTGGATTGCAGCCGGCCCCGGAGTGCTGCCGTGCCCAGGGGATGGTGGGGGGAACAGGGACATGCTGCTTTTGGGGGGATGCAGCCAGGGTCTCCCTGTGTAAGAACTGCCAGGAACTATGAAAAATATTAACAAGGCCGGGATGGCCCCAACAGCAACGTGGTGGAGAGAGCACTGGTCAAACCCGGTGCTCTTGGCACACATGACACCATCCCCTGTCACTGGTCATGCTCCCTGTGCGTTCCACACAGCTCTGCAAGGCCCCCACGGGCTGGGAGCAGCATCTGAGCACGACTTCCAGGTGGGACACAGCTGGAATGCCCTGCATGGCACTGCCAGTCCCTTTCTCTGGGTGCTGGTGGCTCCTGCAGCCTCCCAGGGATGCTCCCAGAGCCTTGGGAGTGCCTGGCCCCAGCAGGGCCCCCTCTCCCTCCTGGACTGGGTGGTCCCAGCGGAGCACGGCTGCCCAAGCAACGTGCCAGCCCAGTGCCCTGCATCCCCCAGAACCCCACACCACAGAGGCGCCTTTTGTCCCACCCCTTGCCAAGCCACTACCTCCACTTCTCCTCTTTTCCCCCCTACATTCCTCATTAAAGAGAAGACTACAGATTTCCCAGCCTGTCTCCCGGTTTCTATATTGAAAAGGCTAAATGATATGCTGACACCTTAATTACACCCCATTGTCACAATGCAGCGTGGCAGTGGTGTGAGTGATATGAGAAGAAAGGGCTGCGGCGTGCGTGGCAGATCCTTTGATTCGCGCTGGCAGGTTGGGAGCGACACAACCGGGGGCTCTCGCCGGCGTCCCCTCGCTCAGGACGGCTGCTCGGGGGGACCCCGCGGTGGCACTGCCACGGGAGCACCCAAGGCCAAGGGATGTGGGCAAGCCTTGACGCTGTGGGTGGGCCCCACCGTCATCCCAAGCCTTGTCCCCACTCTGTCCCCACCGAGGGCACGGGAGGCCACGGCTGGCGGCAGCGCCGAGGTTCTCCTCCTTGGCAGAGACCCCAGCCGGGCACAAATGTGCCAATTAAGCACTGGCTGCTGATTACTGGGGGCTGGGGAATTCGCTGTGCCGGGGGAGCGTCGCCCTTCGCTGCGCTGCGTGTTTGGGGAGTCGGCGTGGCCCGAGCGGTGGCAGCGCTGGCTCCCAGTCCCCTCGCTGCGCAGCGGGGACAGGGACGGCGGTGGTGGCACACTGTGCCCTGCTAGAAATAGCCGCCTTCTCCTGCTGATTTCCCTCCAGTCCCTGCTGGCACTGCAGGCACGCTGTTGGTGCGGCCCCGGTTATTCAGCCTGAGATGTTTTGCTTTCTAAAACTCGGTTCTCATGGAATTTTCTGTAAACGGCAGGAGATGTTTTTGTTAATCCGAACTTGTTTGCATTTTCTTCTTGGAGGTGGAGACCATTTGATGTCTCTCTCTTGGCCAATGTGATTGAATGGGTGTTACTGCTAACGCAAATCAGTTTAGTCCTAGCAACCTAGTATATAAGGAGGTCAAATTGTTAAATAAGTCAGTTCCAGCCTTCTGACAAACTCTGGAGTCGTGTGTCTGATTTCGTGTCCAACGCTGACACTGTTGGTGGCTCCACGGCCCCTTGCAGACCTGGCTTTGCCGTAATGGGTATCGAGGTCCCCGAGGCTGGGTCAGGCTGCCGATGGAGCCTGGTTGTGCCTTCTGGGGGTCCAGCCAGTGTGGGACCCCTCCGGCTCTGCAGGACCCTGGAGGAGCAGCTCCCTGCCATGGTGCTCTGGCTGTACCCAACGGGAGGGTGCAGGTGACACCCCTGTCCCCTGGCTGTCCCCACTGTCCCCTTTCCCTGCCATGGCTGAGGGGCTGAGCTTTGCTCCCTGCGCTGCCTACCCACACTCAGGGTCGTTTCTCCTCCTCCTCACATCATTGCTCTGAAAGTGGCAGCAGCAGTGGCACATGGGCAGCGCTGATGGCACATGGTCTGTCCCCTGTTCCCTGTCCCCTGTCCCCTGTCCCCTGTCCTGCCCACGTCCGAGGAGCCTGGCACAGAGGAGAGGGAAGAGCCAGGCAGTGTTTTCCAGTAACAAAATGTTGCCTTTTAAGATGACGCGATGCGGGAACAGACATCAAACAGGCAGACGAATCGCCCGGCGGAGAGGCACTTCCCCATATGCATCCAGCAAATGCATTTGTTTTGGAAAATGCCATCCCGGGGGAGTGCGGGCGGGAGCGGGAGCATGTTCCAGCAGCTGGAAAAGCCTTTGTAGGATCCGCAGCGGAGCTGCTCACACGGCCGGGCAGCAGCAGCAGGAATCCGGGCACTGCTGGGCAGGCAGCTCCCCCAGAGGACTCTGTGTCCCCCCGCTCTGTCCCAACTCCCCGTCCCTGCTCCCTCTCACTGTTCTGTGTCCCCATTCCACATCCCAGCTCTGTCTCCTCGTCCTGTGTCCCAGCTCCATGTCCCAGCCCTGTGCCCCAGCTGCATGTTCCTGTCCTGCATCCCTGTCCTGTGTCCCTGTCCTGTGTCCCTGCCCTGCAGTGTGCGGACGTGTCCCAGCCCTGCGGACATCGGTGACTCGAGCCAGTTACCGCAGAGCAGAGATTCGTGCCCCAGCTCCATGTGCCACCCTGAACAATGCCGAGCCGTGCCAGGCCATGCCGGGGGCACACAGACCTTCCCGGGCAGTGGGCGCAGACTGGGAGAGCCTCAGGTGGGGCCAGACCCGAGCCGGCACCGCTGGGAAGGATCCAGGAGCCAATTTACATGCAAATGTCCTTATTAATCAAGGACAAGAGGAGGAATGAGCAGAAACCCCCCAGCACAAGGGCAGAGGCTTTTTCACCGGATGCTTTTCAAAGTTGCTAATGAGGCATCAGCAGCTCTTTTCAGAGCCAGATTATTTGCTGTCTGGATTCTCCAGCGATCCTGTCTCCTCCGCTCCCAGCCTGTCCCCAGCCCAGCCCGGTTGGAACACCGGGAACCGGAGGAAACCGGGAGCAGGGATGAGGCGGCCCCGGTGGCAGTGGAAGGATAAAGCCGCCGGCGTGCGGAGCCGTGAGCACCCGAACCTGCTGGCTGTGCCCTGCCCCGGGGTCAGTGTCCCCAGGCAGCGGCCCCAGCTGCCCTCCCGTGTCCCCATCACCCCTGAGACATCCCTGCACCTCCTCCTGTTGGCAGGAGGGCCTGGAAACCCTCCCGGCACGGCGCGGCCGCTCAGGGAGACTCTGTGTCCGCCTGGGCGATGTCCCTGTGTCCCCACGCTGCCTGCTGTGGGACAGGGACCTTGTGGGGGACACGGGGCTCCTCCGCCTCCGTTCCCGGCCCAGCCACCCCATTCCCGGGGCCTTTCCCTCTTCCAGCGGCCCCATCCCACTCCGCGGCGTTTATTCCTGCGCGGGGCTTTGTCTGCTGCCCTTAATCTGATTTCGTGCAGTTCAGGCGTAGGAGCCTTGGGAGGGGAGGGGGAGAGCGAGCCGGGGGGGCTCGAGGGGGGTCTCAGAGGTCCCGCTGCAGCGCCCGGGGGGGGAAACCGCCGTGGGTGCTTTGGGGGAGACCCCTGGGGCTGTTCTCCCAGTCTGGTTGAGTTTCCCGGTTTCCACGCTGAGACGGAGGGGTTGCAGAGGGACTGGGAAACGGGGACCCCAGCAGGGGTTGCGGGGCGCCCACCTCCCCCCCAGCCTTCCCTGCGGTCCCCACAGCCCACCCGAGTCCCACTGAGGGACCCCAACCAGCACATCCCCGGGGGGTGACCCTGTCCCTGTCCCTGCTCCCAGCCCTGGACGGGGATCTGCCGGCTGTGGAAGCAGCAGGGATGTTGGCTCCTGGCAGAGGGGCTGGATCTACCCTGAGGGACAGTTCCCTGAGATGCTCAGGGACACTGAGGGCACCTGAGGCGCTCGCCTGGCGCTTGCAGGGCAGCAGGGATGGCTCTGTCCTCACCGAGGGTCCCGTCCCTGCCCTTTGTGCCAGCCTCGCCCCCAGATGCTGGAGAGAATCCAGGATTTCATGGATAAAACACCGGGACCGCTCCACGTCCATTCTGCTTTCCTTGCCCAGCTCTGCTTCGAGGCAGAGCCAGCATTAAAAACCACTAATAGGACACAAAAGTCATCAAAATAAAATAGACTTGTTGGGGTGACTCCCCCTGCACAAACAAACGCTGCCTGATTCAATTAACGGGGCAGTTAAGCAGATAATATTGTTAAGCAAAGCAAAACAGCCTTTTGATGTGTTAATCATCCTCATGCCTGGAAAAAGTCACCGAAAGCAAAGAAATCTGGGCCCCCATTGGAGGGGAGGCAGCGACGCGGATGGCAGGAGCAGGGTCGGGATGCTGGGGTGGGATGGGGATGGAGCAGGGCGGGAGGGGGTGCATGAGGACCCGTGTGCTGTCACCCGCCTTTGCATGTCATCCACGTCCCCGGTTTTATTTCGATTTCATTTAACTGAGGCAATTTCTGAGCAGCTCTGGGTCTGTGGCTTCCAGCGCCGGCTGCATCGTTTCTCTGGAATTTTATACAATTTCCCAGTGGGAAAGAATCAATATTGGAGATCTCGGGCAAAACCTGCCTCTGGTTTCCTCCAGAAGAATAAAATAAAGTAAAGCGGGGGGGGTGTGCGGAGCAGAATCTGGAGCATCAAGGGGATATTTCAGCCTCGGTGGCTCCTTTGGGTGAACGCTGGCGCAGGCAGCTCCCCGGAGCATTCCTGCCCCTTCCTCTCAATCCTACCGGGAATCCCAGCCTTGGGAACGGAGGCAGTGAGGCGGAGGGGATGCGCGGAATCTGGGATTGTTCCTCTCCCGGCGTCACCAGCCGCTACTACAAGCGGGGGTCGCGATGGTTCGTTTATTGACGCCGCAGTGCAAAAGACACAGGAGATTACAGTTTTAATCAGGCCGCCAGAGGAGCTGGGGGTAAGCCCTGACTCCCCTTTTTAGCGCTCCCAGAAATGTGATTTATTCCCGCCCAGCACCCCTCGGGAAGGGCTGGCAGCACCCACTGCCCCGCAGCCCCCGCGGGGACAGGCGCGGTGTCCCCAGGGCCGACCCCGGGGACAGGCACGGTGTCCCCAGGGCCGGGGGCTGTGGCTGCCGGTCCCCAGCACGGGCAGTGCCAGAAATCACGGCGACACCTCCTCGGGGCAGGACGGGGCCATGGCAGGGACCATTCACCCGCGCCGGGGCACAAGCGGGGCGGGAGGGGCTGGCACGGGGGCTGATGGGGGCATCCACGGCAGTCCCTTTGCTGGTGGCACTTTGGGGCCAAGACCCTCGGGGTGATGGCGCTGGGAGTGCATTTTCCCCCTGGAAACGATGGGGCAGCTCTGGAGCATCGCTCTGCCCTGGGGCTGGAATGGGGATGGGATGAGGTGGGGACAGGACCCCGAGCATCGTTTGCCCCCGCTGCTGAAGCCGCAAAACAAGGTGGATGCCAGGTGCTGGGCTGGGAAAAGTGCTGGAAGAATTGCTCGCAAAGTCAACAGAAAGTTTATTCAAATCATTCCCGCGGCAAAATGCCTCTGGAAATGAACTTGTAAGTGGTTCTGGAGCAACTCGCTGATTCCACAGGAGCCAAAGGCACGGGTTAACAGGATCGAAGGGATCCCATGGAAATCAGAAATCCCTCCAAGGAGGCCGGGTGGGTGCTGCTCAGCACCAGCCACCTTCCCATCACCCTCCCAGCAGCAGGAATGGAATAACTGATGCCATTTGAATAACACTGGAATTTGTAACCATGCCGAAACTTGCAGACAAGAAGGTTGTAATCAAAAGCGGATGGCAAACAGTTGTTTCTGTGCAGGTGGGGATGGTGCCCATCACTCCATCACGGCTCTGGGGCTGGATTTTGGGAAGCAAACTGCTCCCACCACAGCCCAGGGCTCCTGTCCGGCATCGAGCTGTATTTGCTGAATGATTTCTCCAGGGACCACATTGAGCTCAACAATAAATTCCTCCTTGGGTGTCCAGTCACAGCCCCCCACTCCTGCCCCGTCCTCAGGGTCTCCTGAAGACGCTTTTGGGGAGTGGGTGATGGAGGAGCAGCATTCCTTTTGGAAAAGCCAAGGGAGGAGCTTTTCCCGGTGATATATGTTAGCCCTCACAGCCCTCTACGCCCTCTTGGTTTCATCTCCAGGACCCCGTGCTGACAGTGTGGGGCTGGAGCACCCCCAGCTCCTGCTCCCACTCCCAGCTCCATTTCATCCCCACGATAAATAACAGCACGAAAGACTTTGTGAAGTTCCCAGAGCTGCGTGTGCCGAGCAGCCTCCGGGCACTGTTTGTGAAGAGAGGTTATTAAATTGATTTTTTTTTTCCCCTTTACATGCTCAATGAACATTAAAATTAAAGTTCTGCTCAGTCCCCTCCCGGGGTGAGGAGGGGCAGCGGCGCAGCAGAGGTGAGGTGTGCCCACGTGCCAGGAGCTGGAAGGATGATCCCGGCATCACCGGGGGGTGTGGGATGGGCATCGAGGCGGATGGAGAGGGGGCACTGCGGCCCTGAGTGCTCCCAGGAGCAGCAAACGCAGGGAAATGCTGGGAGCAGGGAGCCAGCGCCGGGCTGAGGAGCAGCTACACCCCTTGAGGGTGTCACACGGGGGTGGCAGTGCCAGGTCATGGGGTGACTGATGGCTGGAGCTGCTGGCACGGCAGGGAGGGGGTGACAGGCGCCATGTGGGGGCCAGAGTGGAGGGCTGGACCATGGCTCGGCTGCTGGCCCTGCCACTGGGGCACATCTGGCACCGGGGCACATCTGGTGCTGCTCAGGGCAGGTTTTGCAGCATCAGGAGCTCATCTGGGCACTGCTCAGGGCACATCTGGCGCTGGGGCACGTCTGGGAGCAGCTCAGGGCAGGTTTTGCAGTGTCAGGAGGGAGGTGAGGGGCGTCTGCAGGAGGTGACAGCTCCCTGTCCTGCTGAGGTCCTGGCGCTCGGGCTGGGGGGGCCTGGGGGAGGCTCCCCATGGCCGCCCCTTCCTCCTGCTCAGCCCCATCACTCCCCCTCCCGCCCCAGCCCCAAGGACTCGAATCATTGCCTAATTTAGAAAAATGACAGGGAGACGGTTTTCCACTGACACAGTCACTACTGAAAATTTACTTCAAGGTTCATTGTTGGCAATGTCAAAAGTGATGAAAACCAATAAAAAGAACCAGCACAGCATGAATGTCTGGGTGACAGCGCACGGGGGGGGGCCCGCCCCAACCCCCTCGCCGCAGCCTGAGCCTGTACAGATAAAAGGTAATTGAAATGTTAGTTCCATTAATATTTCAGCGTGCCCCATATCTGACAGCCGCGCTCCTCACACGCTCCCAGCCCTGTCTCTTTAGCTGCTGGGGGTGGAGGTTTCCCACAGCCCCAGCCGGGCGTGGGCGTCGGGCAGGGCTGGGTGGCACCGAGGGTGTCCCTGAGTGGCACCTGTGCCCCAGCGCGTGATGCTCACAGTGCAGTCCTGGTCCTGCAAGAGCTTGGAATCACCCCGGCACCGGTGCCAGCGTTGGGCTGGAGGTGAGGGGTGGAGGTTTCTCACAGATCCAGCCCGGTGTGGGCATTGGGCAGAGCTGGATGACACTGACTCATGAGCCCTTGGAGCTGGAGTTATTTGAATATCCCAACAGGATTCCTTGGGATGAGGTCTCTGCACCTGTCCCGGCCCCAGCTGCTGTCACAGCCTGGGGTCTCACATTGCCCTGGCCACAGAGAGTGTCCCTGAGTGGCACTGGATGTCCCCGGGAGGCACTGGCGTGGTGTCCCTGCACCCTGTGATGCTCACGATGCAGTCCTGGTCCTGCAGGAGCTTGCGGTCACTTCACCAGGTCGGAGATGGGCAGAGTCACATTTGGCCACCACTGACACCTCTCACACCGTGCAGCAGCACCACCACATAGGCACATACGGGCACATCTCACACGGGCACTCCTCACACGGGCACATCTCTCACACTGTGCACATCTCACACGGGCACACCTCCCATGGGCACATCTCACACTGTGCACATCTCACACTGTGCACATCTCACACGGGCACATCTCTCACATCATGCACNCATCTCTCACTGTGCACATCTCACACCGTGCACATCTCACACTGTGCACATCTCTCACACGGGCACATCTCACACTGTGTACATCTCACACCGTGCACAACTCACACGGGCACATCTCACACCGTGCACATCTCACACTGTGCAGGGCACATTGCACAAGGGCACATCTCTCATGGTGCTCAGCACATCTCACACCGCGCCCATCTCGCACACCGTGGACGTCTCTCACACTGTGCACATCTC
>WBMY01007790.1:409764-421053 GCA_013397315.1 Donacobius atricapilla
CTGTGCTGTCAGGAGAGCAGCACATCCAGGGGGTATCCCATCCACTGGGTATCCCATCCACTGGGTATCCCATCCCCTGGGTATCCCGTCCTACCTGCTGAATATCCCCTTCAATGAGCATCCCATCCAATGTGCATCCAATCCCATGAATGGCCCACCTGTTGGGCATCCCACTCACTGAGCATCCCAAACATCGGGCTTTGCAGCTGGGCTGTGTCCCACCAGCCAAGCACCACGGCCAGGCAGCATCCCCTCCAGGGAATATCCCACCTGGAGAGCTCCCCACCCATCCATCCACCCATCCATCCATCCATCCACCCATCCATCCATCCATCCATCCATCCATCCACCCATCCATCNGCAGACATGGTGTGTTTTCCCTCCAGGCTCAGCAGAAGTGGTTTGAAAGTGTCTGCAAAGACATGTCCTGGCCCTAAGTTTGGGGAGAAGCTTGGAGCAACCTGGTCTAGTGCAAAGTGTCTGAGCCCATGGCAGGGCATGGAACTGGATGAGCTTTAAGGTCCCTTCCCACCCAAACCAGTCTGGGATTCCACGATTCCATCAGTGATGGCTGGAGAACACCAGCACGGCTGATTGATGTGGTGTTGGGGGCTGGATGATACCCACTCCTTTTCCCCATCACTGTGGTCCCACCTGTGGGACTCAGGACATCACCAGCAGGACAGGGCAGGAGGGAAAATATCTTGAAATCCTGGGAAAAGGCACCCTGTCCCCAGGAAAAGAAACCACAGAGGTGGCAGCTCCCAAAGGCAAATGGCTTGAGAGGGGTTCATTCCAACCTGGAGCACGTGGGTTTTGTATTGGAAAATAATCCAGGAAAAAAACTGCAAAAGGTCAATCCAACTCAGGGTGTTTGCTTGGAAATGTGAATATTTGGGATTTCTCTTTTTTTTTTTTTTTATATCAAGTTAAGCCTTTGCGAAAGCCTACCCGTGGTTATAGTCATATATATAAATATGAAGCTCTATTTTTATACTTAGATCGAAATGAAGCTCACTTTCAACCATCAGCACATCCAATAAAAAACAGCAGCAAAATTCCACTTGGGAAGGCCCTGGATGAAAAGCTTTGAGCTGCCTGCCCTTGGAGCCCCCAAAACTCCCTGGGGTGAGAGGTTCACTCTTCATTTTAAAACCCAATCCCCCCTGCTTTGCCCATCTCTCTTCCTGAGTCCGAAATAGCTCCGGCGGTATCCACTCGGCTCTTCCAGAAAGGATTGTTCAATATTTCTCCGCGAGCTGTGGGATGTCTGCTGTTAGTGAGCACATTAAACAGGGGTATAAATTCGTAATGAGAGCCCTGAAATGAATGGCTCTTATCATTTATGGATGGAATAATTAAAGATACTGTACTTGGAGGTTTTACATGGGCCTGTAAATTGTCAGCCGTGAAAGCAGAGAATCAGGAGAGTTGGAACGAGCTCGGCTTGGGCAGTGGAGGTGGCACCGAGCTGGGGAGAGACACCCTGGAGGATGCCGGCGATGCTCTGGGGACATCCCTGTCCCTGCCTGTGCTCCCCTTTCCCGGTTTCCAGAGAGAGCCAGCCCTGGCTGTCAGAATTCGAGGATTTAAGCTTTTTTGGTGAGTTTTCTGCCCTTGAAAATCTCCTGCTGGCAGAACCAGCTCTGGGGCTCCCACCTGCTGCTCTGTCCCGGTGCTCAGGGCCGTGGGGGACGTTCTGCTCCGGCATCCCGGGGCTTTGGGATGGGATTCCCTGGCAGCTCCATGCCCAGGCCATGGGACACCCCGAGGGGCGGTGGGTGCAGGGGGGCACCAGCCCACCCAAGGCCCCAGAATGCCCCAAGGGGCAGAAGCACCTCTGCCAGCACCTCGTCCTATTTTAACTCCGATCATCTAAAATACTGTAACTATGGCAACAGCTGCAGGTGAGACTCATTACAGTTAATCCTCTAATTACTAACTACCTCTTCAATCAGTTGTAATTACTTTGGGGACACAGTTAACCTCTCATTAGAAACGCATGGCCACGTTTTACCAAAAGCACAAACAGTGACATGCCTGGTAATTTAGCACCGCGGCACTCAAGGCCACTCTCCGGTTTTTATGCCGGCACAATCTCATCCCTGTCATTAACCAGGAATGGTTGTCATGACAATTAATCATTCAATCCCTCATCAGCAACTTTTGCCAAATGTCACCCTGCTCTTGATCAAATGAGAAGGGAAAATTAAATGAATCAATTCAGCACCTTGGCATTTGTAACTATTTTTTGGGGGGATGGGGCGCGTGTAAATTGGCAGTGGCCCAGCAGCCACAGGGCCACGCTCTGCCCAAATGTGGGGGGTCTGGGAGCCTGGCCTGGGGCTGAGGGACCCCAAAAGGAGCAACCCTAGAGCTGGGGGTCGCTCTGCATCCCTAGGGGCTCATTGACCTGATAGCTCAGCCCTGCGGGACTGCCAGCCCCTGCCACGGCCACCCAGGTGTGGCAGGAGCTGGGTGCTGTCAGTGCTGTCCCCAGATGTGCAGGGTGATGGCTCAGCCAGCCTGGTGACCTCCAGAGCTGAGCAGAGCGTCCCTTCCTCCGCCTCCCTTCCTCCGCTCTGCCCCAATTTTGCAAACAATCCTCTCTCCGATCATTTTCCTTTTAAACCTGTAATTAGCTGGAGTCATTTGCTGCATGCAAATCCCAGCCCTTAATTACTGGCACTAACCTTGAGCCGGGCTGGGGCTCCCAGCAGGCTCAGCCTCGTGGCCCTGCCAGGCCCCCCTGCAGCCCCCAGCCTGACTTTGGGGTTTACACAGGGTCAAGGGGCTACTGTGGTTTTGTTCCCACAGAAAAGGTGCTGGGATCTCGGTGCTGTCAGCCAGCGGCAGCTCTGCACCTTCCCCTGGGCCCTGGGGTAGGTTGTGGGTTGTGGGTGGGGTGGAAGGCTCCCAAACACCCACGGCACTGCTGGGGGCTTCATTTGCAATTCTGGGGGGCTGGGAAGGCAAGGGGTGCTCACCCAGCTGCAGGGACCCCCGGGGAGGTGGATTTGGGATGGCTGTGCACCAGCACGGCCATATTTTGGGGCAGAGGTTCATCAGTCCTGGGGGCTGGCAGAAGGTTGCCCCTGGCACCCCAGGGCACCCTGAGGCCGCGTCTCATCCCAGAGGGGAGCTGACCCCCGCGGAGAGCACGACTTTGGGGGGGAGGCAGCCACAATCCACGTGCCCTGCGACAGGCGGGGAGCCTGGGGAAGTTTCGCTGCCACTCGATTATAGGAGATTGTAAAATCGCATTAGGGAGGTTGGCATTTCAAGCCTGATGCGTTTGGACAGGGTGTCTCTCCCCGGCTCGGAGGGATCGATTACCCATCAGAGGGACGGCGGGCTGGAGCTGGCGCTGCACACATCTCCCAGCTCCCATCGGCACCCACAGCCCAGCAGAACAGGGACCCCCAGCCGGGGCAGGAGCCGGGGCCAGGCCTGGGGGCACCTGGATCCAGTGCCCCCCTGAGCAGGGCAGGGACAGGGTCCCAGGGAAGGTGTTCATGTCCCCGGGTGTCCCACAGGTGTTCATGTCCCCCGTGCTGGGGAGTGAGACCCGGGGCTGCTCCCGTCCCCACAGCACTGAACAGCCCAGCCCGGCGCTGTTGTAGTTGATAGCCCAGATCGTGAATTCCCGTCCTCTTTGCACACATGTTGTGACTCCGCTCCTCCTCACAATCCTGCCTGGGTGACCCATTTGATGCCGAAAAGCCCAGGCACCGGCGCCAGCACCCGCTCCCCTCAGTGCCTCCTCTGCCATGCCGGGACCAGGGCCCCGTTTGCTCCCCAAACCGGGAGCGGCTGCGTGACACCGCTCAGTGCCACCGCCCTGGGATGATGTGGGAAGTGTCACTTTGCCTTGAGCTCACTTCTTTCCGCTCCATCTGCAGCCAGGATCTGCGTGTGGGTGGGGATGTGGGGCTCCAGGGAAGGGGATGGTTGTTATATTGGGGTGTTTTTAAAGGGCCAAATCCCCTTGGGCCCAGGGAAACACTGGATGTCTCCAGCACGGCTCCCGGCACCATTGGCTCTGCCAGGGGCCGGCACCACCCTTCCCACCCCGGCTGTCCTGGCTACCCGTGAGCCCCTGATTAATTCCCTGAAACCTGCAGTGCGCAAATGAGTAATAATCCCAGCAGCGCTAATTGGTGAGCTGTGTCCTGACAAATTGATTTGCGCTGTGTTAACACGGCACGCCCGGCCAGCCCCGCGCCGGGGTCACTCCGGCCCGCCGGGAGCGGAGCCCCGAGCCCCGAGCCACGGCACGGGGGGCTCCTTCCTGCCCGGCTCCTGCCTGCCCCGGGGCCGGCAAAGACTGGCGGTGAAGGCACAGCAACACCCAAAGCCCCCTGATTTTCATCCTGCTAGGTCTCAGGGGGCCTGTCCTCTGGACAGCAGGAGTTTCCAGATGTTGGGTAGGAACCCGGGAAAGGAATAGGGCAGGAGCTGGGAAGGAGCCTGGAGCAGGAACGAGGAGAAGCCTGGGGCAGGAGTGGGGCAGGAACTGGGAAGGAGCCTGGATCAGGAACGAGGAGAAACCTGGGGCAGGAGCTGGGCTGGAGCACAGCAAGAGCCCGGAGCTGCGCTGCTGCCGCTCGCTCTTGTCAATTCTTTATGGCGCTGCATCTTTAATAGCTTTACAGAGCCCATTTAATGTGCTCCCAGACATGAAGTGCTGTCTAATCAGCACATTTAGGAGAATTGCCCACATCCTGGTCTCGCTGCCATAAAACAGTGCCCACAGAAGCATCTGTAATTAATGTTTTTTTTCACTCGCTCTCTCTCTCCCCCACTGAATCAATTTATAAAGCGCGGACTTCCTCTGCGCTGGAGCTTTTAGGCTGTTTTACTCCGGCAGCCGAGGTGACTCGGCAGCGCTCGTCAATTAAGCAGCTGTGTATAATGGATGCTTCAGAGTAAAAAACACAGCCTGATTCCCAGAAATGATCAATGCGCATTTTTCTCACAGAAAAACCCAGGCTCACACGTCCCCACCGGGCTCCGCTCAGCCTCCCGGGGCTCAGCGGAGCCACCGAAAGGGAAAGGGGGGGGTTGGAAAAGAGCCGCTCTTTGGGCCTGCTTTTGGAAGGGGAAATTGAAAACGGGATGAGAATTAAGGACAGAGATAATTAGCGTCACCCGCTGGGCAGGACCTGCCTGTTGCCACCCAGGGCGGGGGCAAAGTCCCTGGGGAAGTCACTGGGAGTCCTGTGCTCGGGGAACACATCGGTGTGGCCACTGAGGGTGGGAGGGAGCATTCTGGGACCCCCAGGGAGTTCCGTGAGGTGTCACAGCCCCCAGCCCCGGTCAGGGAAAGTTTACAGGTTTTATTGCCGGAGGTGGCTCCTAATTGGGAAGAAGGAAATAAAACGGGAGTGAAAGTGGGGCTGGGCCGGCAGAGAGGGGCCAGCCACCCCCCTGTGCCCCATTTTGGGAGACTTCAAAGCCTCGCAGCACACAAAGGGAGCTGCTCTTTGGATGGCGCGGATCAAAGCCGGCGGCGCACGGAAAGCTCAGCCATGCACAGGGCCCCCAGAGATGGGGGGAGCCCGGAGATGCCCGGCACCATCCAGAGCTGCCGCCTCCTCCCTATTCCTATGGGATCCCCCCTGCCGTGGGATGCAGCAGGAGCCAAGGCCTCCAGCACACCGTCACGGCCATCAGCCCAATGTGGGTGTCCCCCGTGTGTCCCCAGGGACAGGACAGGGAGCACCCTGGCACTCAGCACCACCCGCAGGGACTCAGGGCTGGGAAGCCACCCCAGGGCGATGAGGTGAGGTCAGGAGTGTTTCTCCCAAACAAGGGCAGCCCCAGGCTTTGGGCAGCTCTGCTGGCACCCAGCTCCAAGCCGCCCAGCAGGACAGCGGCCGTCCCATGGAAACCTGCTCTGAAATGGAAAACTTATAATGGTGGTTAATTGGTTTTAAGCAAAGCCTAATTGGGATTGTACACCTGGGCACCGTGCTAGTTTCTGAGCCATAATTGGCCTCAAAATTGGGAGGGGGGGTGGCGTGACTGGGCTGTGAGCGGTGGGATGCCGGGAGCGGGATGTTGGGAGCACGTTCCTGGGGACAGGGTGCTGTGAGCTGGGTGCTGGGAGCTGACTTCCAGAAGAGGGGTACTGGGAGCAGGGCTCTGGGAGTGGGATCTGGGAGCAAGATGCCACAGGAGGTGGGGTGGTCCTGCTAATCCACTGGGCTTGGCAGCCCTCACGTGGGAAACCTGCCAGGCTCCTGTTATCCTGGAACAACAAGGCTCTTGCCCAAGAGTGCTGTGCCTTTTCCAGGAGGGATTTCAGGCTGGCTCCACGCAGAGCCCGGCTCGGGGACACACAGAGCCTGATTTGCACGGTCCTGGTGTCACACAAAGGCGGGGCTGTGTTGATGGAGACGAATGTGCTGGCTTGGTCTCCGAGACCCGGCTGCCTCATCCCCAGCCCCAAGCTGAGGATGGTGAGGATGGTCCCATGGAACAATCACAGCCCAAGAAGGGCTGGAAACGCCCAATGCTACCAGCTGGGCTTCCAGAGGTGCTGCAGAGAAAGTGGTTTTTGAAAAAAAAGGAGAAAATCCTGATTTAAATTGTTCATCTGCTGTGGAGGCAATGGGCTTGGGCACATCCTGTTGAGGACACAGGCAGGTCCCAGTGCCAGGTAACAGGGACAGGGATGGCACGGATGGATGGCAGAGCTGCCAAGATGTCCCATTTCTCCTCTGGAATACACTACGTGGGAACGGAGCTCCTCGTGCTCTCCACATCTCCGTTAACCTTCCCTGGGTGCTGTGGGTCATCAGGAAGGGACTCCCAGATCCCAAGGTGCCAAAAGGGGCAGAGGGGGCAGGAGGAGCCGAGCCTGGTGCTGTCCTGACCCCCGTGCCACAGCTAGACTGGACAGGGGACAGACAGCAGTGTGGGCAGGGGACTCAATGATGCCTTCCAGAGGTCATGGCTCAGCTGCAGCACCTCATGAAACCTGGATGGGTTTACCTGCAGCAATGTGCCAAAAATTAATATGCGAGTGGAAAGATCCTTCCCCCTGGAGCGGGTTGAGTGAGAGGAACACAAACCCAGCAGCTGCCACAGGAGATGACGCTCTTATCAGAGCAGCAACACCGACAACCCAGCTCTATACATTTTTAATAAATCATTTGAAAATCCGGACTGTCAGGAGGATTGGATCGGGTGCTTCCCTGGCTGAAAGGCCAAGGGGCTGTGCCAGCTCTGCTGGCAGCCCTGATGGGGGGCACGGGGGTTCTGGTCCCACTGTATGGCAGGTTCTGGTCCCACTGTATGGCATTGCTTGGAGCTGCTGGGCGTTGCTTGGTGTCCTGGGCACTGCTCTGTCCCACTGTGGAAGGTTCAGGGATCCTTCACCTTCCTTCTCCCACCACAGTTGGTGCCTTCCATGGTGCTGGGGCCGCTGACAGCCCAGCAGAGCTGGGAGCAGCACAGGGGAGAGGGGGAACCTGCTGAAACAAGCAAATTGCAACAATTCCCCTTTTCCAAATGTCAGCAGATTTGGAGGGGAAAGAAGCAAATAAGTTAAAGGTGAAGATCTCCTGGGAATCTCCAGCTTGCTCTGCTTTCGTTCTTGTAGTTCAGCTTCCTGGGGCTGTCCCCCTTGGCAGGGACCACCTTGTAATCCAGGCTGGCAGCACATCCCAGCACTGCTCCATAAATGCAGTTAAACACCACAGTCGAGACTTTTGGGGCAGAAAGAAACTGGTTAGAGAGCAACGGAAGAGAAAAAAACCATTGGGGTGGGTGAGCGGTTGGGAACTCCACACGCAAGGAATGGGGCAGGAACGATCCCAGCAGCACCATCAGGCCTGGCCCTGATCGTGTCCTCTTCCAGGAACTGGTCACTCACAGAGCCAAAAGGGTTTGCCAAGGAGCTGGTGATGGGCTCTGAGGCCCTGGCACCCTGGGGACCAGCGGGCAGGAGGTGATGCCCACAGCAGTGAAGGACGACACCCAGCTGTGCCCACCGAGCCCTCCGTGGGAGTGGCACCTTTGCTCTGCCCGCAGAGGGTCCCCGCTGCAGCTGGAGCCTGGGAACCCCGCTGCAGCCTTTTGGCCTGGCCTCCACCCAGTGATGCTTTTGAGCACTCCAGCACAAAGAGGCTGTGGGATGGTGCCATGCCAGGTATGAAACATCCCCAGGTGAGATAAAACCAAATCACCTGTCAGTCAGCACTGCATGTCGGGTGGCATCAGAGCCCCAGGACTAACAGGGATAGAAAATGCTCCACAGGCTGGAATTGGCTCCTCCTTACACTCCTGGCCCCCTCACAACGGCTTTCACCCAAGATTTTGGTGAAATAGGTTGATTTTTTTCACAAAATACCATCAGGAGAGAAGAAAAAGGCACAGGATCTGCTTGGCCACTGGCAGGGCAGTGACAGCAGAAAGCGAGGACACAGTGACCTCAGGATGCTCCTGGTCACTGCCAGGATGCAGAGCTGGCCCAGGGCAATGCTGGGGCAGGGCTGGGGCTGCTGCTCATCATACTCCAGCCCCAGGAGCATGTGGGTATTTCTGTGCCTCCGCAGCCTGGGGGCTGTGGCGTCCCCTTGGTGCTTTTACAGGATGGGAAGGGTGCAGAGGCTCTGGTAGGAAGCTGGACTCTGCTCCTTGTGTTGGGGCTGGGAAGACCCTGAGGGGAGTTGCGGAATGACGATCCATCATGTGCCAGTGACCTGGACGGGGATATTTTTAAGCAGGGAATAAAAATAGACTCGGGCTGGCGGCAAGCACTTGCTCCCGGCATCACTGTCAAGGGGACTGAGGGCTGTGAGGGAGGGCAGGGGGGAGCCCAGCCACTCACCCCATCCAGCCCGCATCCTGATCTCCCCACCATGGATGGTCCATCCTAGCTTGCTCTCTGGGTGGCTTTTGTGTCACCACCTGTGCCCTGGGGACTGTCACCCTGCCCAGGCCACCCCCTGGTCCTGCAGATGCCAGGGTGGTGTTGTGGGACTGCCAGTGCCCCCAGAAAATGCTGCCTGATGCACTGGGAGAGGACGCAGGCACCGCTGGCCACGGGACCCGGCTGGAATGGGGATTTGTTTCAGCTGAATAACTTGCTGAATCTATAAATAAACCGAGGGAGGCAAGCACAGAGCATGGGAGCTTCTGCCTTGCTGACCCTGCAGCACCCGAGGCAGCTGCTCCTGAATGCTGCCCAGCTCCACCTCTGTGCCCACCCACGGCAGTGGCACCTGGGGGGACAGCAGCGAGGATGCTGCTGGACACAGCTCCTCGCCCAAACAGGAGCTTTCTGAGCCTGGATCAGCTGGATCTCTGTGCCCTCTGTGCCCTCCTTGCCCTCCATGACCTCTGTGCCCTCTGTGCTCCCTGGATCCAGGTCTCCCAGCCTGGCCTCAGCACTGGGAGAGCTTCTGGCCCCCAGGACTCCCAGCAAGGAGCCGTAAGAGACCAGCTTTTCCCTGTGGGCAAATTCCTTTCTCACTCTGCTGAGATTTGGGATCCAGGAATGAGCCCATGCACTGGCACAGGTTGGGAGGTAGCACATCCTCTGGGCCACAGCAGCAGCTTGGAGAGATCCCCCCTCCTCCTGCCTTCCTTCCTCCATCTCCTCCTCCTCCTCCTCCTCTTCATGCCTGGCTGCCCTGGCCGTCTCACTCTGCTCTCCATTTGCTTTCCCAACAGATGTTGATGTGTCTCCTCTAACGAGCATTTTAACGCCGGAATCTCTCTCTCCCCTCTGACTGGGAAGCAAAAAGCTTGACATCTCCCATCAGCATCAAAGTCCCTTGCCCCAACACCCTGCACCCCAGCAGTGCTTTGTGTCCTCAGTGTGGGGCTGCCAGGGCAGTGTTTGTGTCCCCCATGCATCCTGTCCTTGCCTGGAGCCACCTCTTGGACCCCCATGCCCCGGAGTGCTGCATTTGGAAACAGCTGGGAGCTGGGGGAAACCTCGAAGGATTCAATGGGAATGGGAAGTGGGGTTGTGAGCCAAAATCAGACGTGGGAAGGACCCACTGGAGTNTCTGCGCCCTGGTGACATTAAATACAGGCAGGAGCTGGCAGGGAGGTGAAGGTGCCATTTCCCCCTCCGTGTCCTTCATCATCCCTTTGTGTCCCTGCTGCCAGCACAGGAGGGCTGCGCGCGGGGCAGGAGCCAGCGATCCCGAATATCGACGGCGGCCCCAATCAATGCTATCTCCTCTTTCCATGCCTATGAGCTCATTGATTTTTTTTTTGTTGTTGTTACCTCTGTGTTTATGTAATGTCTGAACTTTGCACAACTGAACCGTTTAATGTGCAGAAAAGAGCCCTGTTGCCATGAAAACGGACCTGCAAATGACAGCACGGATGCGGAGATATCCCTGTTTTATTGGGCCATACGGAATGGATTTTAACCTTGATAAGTCAATAACTTTTCGTACAAAAAGAACAAGAGCAGATACAGCTTTCAGAACCCTTGAATGCATTTAAAGCAGAGAGTAATGGCCCGGTTTTAATCCCCGGGAAATCTTTCTCGTTTTGAGGGCCAGGCATTGCCAGGGCAGAGTGACATTTTGGGCAAAGAATTACAGTGTGCATTTGTCAGGATGAGAGATGGAGACGCTCCATGCTCCAAATTGCCAGTACTGGTCAAAAATAATGATACTAAATTAGAGGGATACCGTTGTCTGAAAGAGCACAGAATCAGAGAAGAGAATCAATGAATGGTTGGAGTTGGAAGGGACATTAAAGCTCATCTTGTTCCACTCCCTGCCATGGGCAGGGACACCTTCCACAATCCCGGGCTGCTCCAAGCCACATTTCCAGAGATGCTTCTCTGAGCCACCTCTAGCAGGGTCTCAGCATCCTCACAGATAAGAATTTCTTCCTCACATTTAATCTAAACCTACTCACTGACAGTTGAAACCATTCCCGTTGTCCTGTCACTACAATCCTGTGTTGTTCCTTTTTTCGGAGGAGCATAGAAAACTTCGGGTGGGCTCCCCAGTGCCTCAGGGGAGGGACTCACCCGCCGCCACCCCAGACGTGCTGATGCATTATTTATTTGCGCTAAAGCAGAAAGACTTTTAAAAATCTCTCTCCTCCAGCTTCCTCCTTGCAATTCAATCCCTCTGGAAGTGGCAGCGGAGCCGGTCTCACTTTGCAGAGCTCATTCATTAGCAGATTAAGGCTCTCCTTGTGTTCCCAACATCGCTGGGGGAAATTTATGTTCCGGCAAAGTATTCACGGGTTCCCTGAATCACAAAAGTGTTTCTCCTCTGTAAAGTCTTAAAAAAAAAAAAAAAA
>WBMY01007790.1:422796-452104 GCA_013397315.1 Donacobius atricapilla
CGCTCGGCTCGCCCGTCGCTACCGGAGAGGAACGGGAACAACTTTTGGGTTTTTTGCTGGTTTTTCTTTTTCTTTTTATCCGATTTTTGATTTTTTTTTAATGGCTTTTTGGGTCGCCTGACTCATAAGTGGAAATAAAATATCCACGGGTGCCTCCAGGAGGAAAGCTGAGACACTTCCACCGGGAGCCGACCGGGAGCTGCCGCCTTTACTGCGACCCTTTTCTGCCCCTTTTCGCCTGGAAAAAAAAAAAAAAAAAGGNCTGGGCAGGAAAGCGCCCGATCCCACCGCGACACCGGAGCGGGTGGTGGCAGAGCAGGACCCCGCCATGGACCCCGCGCCTGGTGTGGATCCCGCCGGTCACAAAGGAGAGGGAAGAAGGACCCACCCAGCGATGGTTTATTTAACACCCGTCTCCCTGGCTGCCTCCGCCGGGTCAGGAGGCTCTGCCGGGGAAAAGCCCCTCTGGAAAAAGCTCCGCTGCGGAGGCAGCATCCCTGTGGCATCTTCTGGACTATCGGCGCTGGGAATACGATTCGCCGGGGACGAGGCATCGTGGTCCCCGAGAGCTCCTGGGCAGCACGGCCGGGCATCCACCGGGTCGGCCGCTGGCTCCAGCCGGGGACGAGCAGGCTGTGCCACGTCTCCGGCTCGGTCCCCGGCAGAAATGAGATGTTAGCGGTGCCAGCAGCTCAGCCCCAGCGTCCCAATCCAGCTCCGGGGAGAGCCGTCACATCGTGGAGATTTAATGGCTGGAGAGGCAGGGCCTGGACGCAGCGAGCCGGCGGCGGCACGGCACAGCTCGCTGCAGGGCACGGCTGCAGCCGGCGCTCCGCTCCGGCCCTGCGGGGTATTTCCCAGGAGAGGCGGTGGCAAAGTTTTCCAGCCGTGCTTGGTTGTTTGCCGAGGGATGAATTCATTGGCGTTGGGCAGTGGTGGTTTGCCCGGCTCTGGTTGTCGGGATCGCCGTAGGGAGGTTTTTGATACGTATTTATTTATGTGTGTGTATATTTATATATATATTTATATATATATTTATATGTGCATCCTCCTGCTCGGGATGCTCCTGTCCAGAGGCTGCAGGCAGCTTGCCCGGTGGGTGCCGAGTTCTCATGGAGGGCAGAGTGGCCGCGGGGCTCTGCAGGCGTGGGGACACAGCCACGTGGTCCCTCTTCCAACAAGGAGCATCCAAGCGTCGTTCTTGGGATAATTTAGTGGGATTTGGCAGTTTTACACCTTCTCATGCCCCTGTGGTGGGGTTTGGCTGCCCAGTGTGCCGGGTTCGTGTCACTCCTCAGTGGCCGCATGTGGACATCGCTCGGGTGGGACCCCGGCCAGCCAAGCTCTCACACCCGGGCTGTGGTGCGGGGCGGTAGGGTGGGAAATGTCCCTGGCAGAGGGCACCCGGCATCCTGCGAGGCATTTTTCTTACGAAGGAGCCACAAAACTTTGAGGAGTGGATTTGGGATGCGTGAGCCGGGTGCGGTCGGGTCAGGCGGCCTCGAAGCCGCGGTGGAAGGAGAGGGAAGCTCTTGCCGCGGTGCCTTCTGCTGACCTTGTGTGTAGAGCAGGGGAAGGGAAAGCCGTTCCCTGGCTGTGGCAGCAAGGCTTGTTTTCCCAGCTTCAGGAACAGCTTTCCTGCTGGTTTGAGGGTCGGTACCAGTAGGGCACGTTCTTGATGCCGGAGCTGCGCCGGCTGGGAGCTGGGCCCTGTTTCAGCCAAGCGTGTCGTTAAAAATTCGAATATCTCGGTGTGAATATTTACCCTCAGGCCAGAGCAGGGAAGCCCATGGAAGGAGGACATGAGTGGCTGCTGCCAGGCTGCTGAGGCCACGTCACCTTAGTTTTTTAGCCCTTCTGGTTGTCGGTTTTATTTGAGCCTGAAATTCATCCATCCCTGAGCGGGCTGCGGAGGAGCCCCTTCCCTCCTGGGGCTGGTTTTTAATTGCAGGCTGCTGCCCTGCCCGGGGAAGGGCTCTGCCTCTGGGACAGAGGGTCTCCCGGTCCCACAAACCCTACGGGGATGGTGCCCCCGAGCCGGGTGCCCCGTGCCCGCCGCCGTCCCCGAGCTGCCCCCGCGCTCCCCGCCGTGCGTGCGGCATTAGTGCCGGGCGTTTGCATCCCTGCCAGGCGGCGGAGTTAATTTTTGCCTGGAGCGGGTTTCCTGCGTGCCCTCAACTTGTGTGGGAAAATCTGCGGTGGAGCCGGGCAGCCCCGCTCCCTCTCCGGCGTGATCCTGCAGCACGGGGAGCGCTGGGCTCGGGAATGTGTGGTGGGAGCCAGCCCAGCCCAGTCCCCTCCGGCTGTCGGGGTACCACGGGCAGGGATGCGGGGTCCTGAGCGTGATGCCAGAAGTCTCCCGGCCCCATGGCTCCGTGTGGGGACAGCAGGATGTGTGTCCCTGGGTAAGGTCCTTTGCTGGTGGTGTCTCATCCTGGGATGAAGGGAGTGTGTGTGTGACCCCCCCCAAGGCTGGGGGTGCTGCAGCTGGCGGGGTGGGCCGGGGGCTGCACCTGCCGGGACCCCTCTCCCGGCCCCCGCCGGCATCTGTGCCGCCGCATGTCCGTCTGCAGCAGGCGCTTGCATGCAAAAATAAGACATTTCTTCTTTCTCTTCTGCCTGCGCATTCCTCAAAAAGCTAATATTCATGAAAGGTAATTCAATCAAACCACGATGCCTATCAGCTAATGCAGCAAAGCTGGCGCAGGGGTGAGAATGGGAGCCAGGAACACAAAAGCCCTGTTTTATTACCTCCTGCTTGCCTGAGAATTGCTTTTCTCCCTCGAGTGAGCCGGCTAAAGCTGGCTTTATTATGTTAACCTATTTGCGTGTCAAGAGCTATTGTGCCTCTCTTTATCTGTGTTTGTATTTGCTCGATGCAGGGAATAAAAGGACGAGGCGAAAATGGATGGCTGGTCAGTGCTCCGCACTCTGGGGGCACTGATTGGTTGCTAAGTGATTTGCATCCCCGGTAATCGCTTTTATCTCGGAAGGATGTCGTGTATAATTATAAGCCTACTGACATCTTTTGAAATCTGCCTAATGGGTGTTTTTAATTTACATGGGAAGCAGGGGCTATTTGTGTTGCTCTGATTACAGGTTGGGCGAATATATGGGTTAAAATACAGATATTTTCTTAGATGCGGGGCACCAGCAGGGATGAGGCTGGGATTTTTGGCAAGTCCCTGCTCGCCTGGGGATGGGTGGAAGAGCACAAGTCGCCGCGTGTGAGTTTGGGGTTTAGCCCTTCAGCCCAGTGCAGACTGGCGTGGTGCTGGTCCGTGGGCTGGTCCTGCAGCCATCCCGTGAAATACAACACGAGGTGGGCTCCTGGCTGCTGCCAGAGCCGGCTGGACCCCCCAGGACCCCCCTCTGCAGCCTGCGATGAGGCGTGGGGGGGGCTGTGCCGCCGAGTCCCCGCTGCAGCCATCTGTGCCAGCATGGGGCTGATGGTGCTGGTGGAGGTGACACAGAGCTGGCTGTGCCAGCGAGGGGACAGCCCGAGGTTCTTGTTCAGCCCCCCCTGCAGGGAGTGCCGGGGGCTTTGCTGGCAGTACCTGTGGAGATGGTGTCTGGGGGTACCTGTGGAACCATCCAAGCCCCAGCTGGGTTCACACAGCCATGGCAAATAAAGCCCCCGAGCACCTGTGCCAGCCCTGGGCACCTGCATCCAGCAGGATCCCAGCCAGGTGGCTCGCTGGAGCTGCCGAGGCAGCAGCAGGGTCCAGGGTGAGCTTCCCGTGTTAGGGGCATTGGCAGGGCCATGGGTGCCTGTCCTGGGCGGGCAGCAGGATGTGGGTGCTCTGAAATTGTCCCGGGTGTGCCTGGGTGCAGAGGAGCCGCGTGTGGGAAACATCCTGGCAGGAACGCCGGGCTGGTGTGCCAGTGGCATGCTCGATTTTGTGCTTCTGTCTGTGCTGTTGGAGAAGCAGAGCTCTGAGACAAGGGGTCTTGAGGTCCCCCCCGGGGCTTTGTGCACCGGGACTGGGTCACCTCAAACATGCAGAGGTCCTGAACTCGGTTGGTGCTTGTGGCAGGCACGGGGGCTGGGCTGGGTGAGAGTGTGGGGCAGGACTCGGGGCAGGTCACCCACGGGGACAGCTCCAGCCAGCTGCCGCCTTCCTCCTCCTCCAGGAAAGGCCAGGGCTGAGCTGCAGGCACGTTCTGGCTCCCTCAGGCTGCGCACAAGGTGACCCCATCAATTTGCAGGGCTGAGGTGGCTCCGTGGCACACGGTGCCGTGGGCAGCGCTGCGCTGAGCTGGATGGGGTGCAGGGAAATGCGGGGCATGAGAAAATTGATAGAGGAGAGAAAGTGCTGGACCCCACACCTTGGAGCCCGGGGTGCTGGGCCCCCCTGCACAGGCAGCCCCATTCCATCCCAGCCTGTCCCGCTGGCGAGCGAGCGGCGCGGGCGCCGCTATTTATGGTTGGCTGTAAACAAACTCCCAATGAAAGAAAGTTAATGACCTGAGACTGACAGGAGCCTGCTGGGAGTTTTTATAGCCCCTGGGACTCCTTTTGCTAAAGAGAGAATACATCAGCGTTTTAACCCAAAACGGCGAGAGCCGAGCGCTGCGGGGGCGGGGGGACAGCCCCAGCCTGGGGGGCGTTCCGGAGGGGCTGGTGCTGGGCTAGGAGGGGGCTTTGCTAGGGGGACCTTGACCTGTCTCCCTGTGTGGGACTGGGGTGCACAGCCCCCTTGTCAGGAGGCACGTCCCAGCGTCAGGGGCTTCTCCAAGGCTTTGCCATCTGCCTCTTGTAGGTCATCTCTGTGCGCTCCAGGCAAGAGCAGGGGCTGGCTTAGCGTGGCTGGTAACCACACACTAATAAAGCCTTAATACCCTGCAGCGGGGAGATTTCACTGTCAGAGATAAATATTCATATTGCTTTCCAATTCAGCCTTGGCTGCACGACAAGGGCGCCGTGGGGGGAGACGGGAAGGCTGCGGTGTGGGGTGCTCCGAGCCCTGCTGGCTGCCCTGCCTGCTCCTGCTTGCCTGGCGTGTTTAATACCGTGCCCTGGCTAATTGTGGGGTGTGAATATCATGCCCAGGGCTCTCGGGGGACAGGATGGTGAGCGTGGCACAGGGTGCCCCTCTGCCCGTGCTCCCCGCCTCCTCCTCCGCTGCCTTGCACGCGCAGCCTCCATCTGCACGCGACGCTTGATTTACCGAGAAGAGCTGGCAGTTAAACCTGACAAATTGAAGGCAGTTTTAAGTGGTTCAGGTTAATTAATAGTCAGGGAAGTATCAATTTTTTTAAGGGATGCTCTTGGCTGGCGGGGAGAGCTGGAGTTTGACTTTGCCTTTGGAAAGTAACACCGTCTGCACGGGTGGGTGCCCACGGGCATGGGATGGAGCCGGGCAGGGAGATGGAGCTGGGCAGGACGCTGAGCTTGGTGTCACTGCTCCAGTTCCTGTCCCACAGCCTCACATTGCTGCTGGTATTTCTGACCCCAGGTTGCTGGTGCTGAAGGAGTCGCTGGGACAGGGAGGGACAGGGCTGTCCTGTGTGGCCCAAGCTCCTCTGCTCACCTCTGTGTCCTTTGTGGCTCTGGTTGTCCTCTCTCCTGGGGTCTGTGCCATGGCTGCAGTGCCAGGGGGCAGCTGTGCCAGGAACCAGAGAGATTCATCCATAGCCACCTGTAGTGGCACAACTGGGTGGCCGCCGTGTCCCTGCTCCTGTGGGGGCCCTGGGGGTGAGCAGCAGCTTTAACAGGTTCATAGGGGTCCATCCTTGGCTGGATTGGGAGCTGATGGGGATGAACTGGAGCAGCATCTGCTCCCCTCAGTTCCTGCACACGTGATCCCTGTGTTCACATCTGCCCACAGCTGTCAAGCCTGGGAATGCTGAGGGGGGGGACAGATTTTAGCCACATCCCAGTGAAAGAAGCTTAAGGTCCCCTATGAGGAGGAGAGACGGGCAGGCTTTGAGTGTGTGCGGCACAGGAAGGCTCTGAGCTGTGTGGGAGAAGGTCTCCTTGGCACAGAGACCTGAGCAGTGTCTGTGGTTGTCGTGGGATGCCACAGGGGTGGGCAGCTCTGGGATCTAGCTCGGGGCTGTGTCCCAGAGCAGCACAAACCCTTCCTCAGGCCATGTGCTCTGTCTTTCCCAGCACAGAGCAGGATGCAGGTGGAAGTGGTGGGTTTCCAGCAGTCCTAATTTTTGGGAATATGAGAGATTAAGGTTAGTGACCATTTTTTAACTCAATAAAGGGGAAGACAAGCTGGAGTCTGCAGTCCAGAGATATAATTAGTTCGCAGCAGTGGTGCTTTCTTGATTTAGCTTCAGAGAGCAGAACAAGACAAGGATGTTATACCCAATTAGCAATAACATACAGCCCGAGCCTCTCTAGGTGAGATAACAAGCCATTTTTATAGCTCTTCTTTACCGACTTTTTTTTGGAAGGAGGGGGAGAAAGAAGAAAGGGACCGAATCTCGATTTCTTTTCATCAGGGAACAATTATTAGTGAGCTCAGAAAGCCCAGAGCTGAGTGATCTGTTGGCCAGTGCAGATGATGAAACAAATCAAACAGCTCGGAGCCGGGCTGAGGCCGTCTCCATCCAGCTGGGGGAGGCTGAGCAGGTGACAGCCGTGTCCCGGCAAGGACGCGGCCAAGGGCCACCCACGCACCGTGGATGTGCCCTGGCCGCTGCTGCCAGGCTTTGTGCCACGTGGCCTGGCCGTGCTGCCCGCGGGCACCTGCTGCAGGTGGGGTGGCCACCGGTGCTGCTGGCCGTGCTCCGGCCGTGTCCCAGGGTGGGTCCCCAGCAATGTGACCCCGAGCTGTGTCCCCCGTGTCAGCGGGGTGACCCTCGCCGTGTCCCCTGCGCGGCCCCGGTCAGATGGCAGCCGCGGTCCCTTTGTATCGCAGATCGATGGCCATCGATTTTTCCTCCCGTGTAAACCTGGCCGGGCCGGGGCTGTGCAGGGGTTTTGTGCACGTCTGGCTCCGTCTCTGCCGTGGTCTGAGCAGCCCGTGCTGGTCCCCCGAGAGCCCACCCAGCTCCCGCTCGCCTCTGCGGCAGTGAAACTCAAGGGCATCCGGAAAAACAGCCTTGTAAAGAGTCGCGAAAACTCGGGTTTCATTAGTCAGCTGTTAATCACGGGCTCTGCTGTTCGGTGGGGTGTTCGCAGTCTCTCTCCTCGCTCCCCAGGGCAGCAGCCGCAGCTTCTCCTGTGGTAGCTGCTGGGGATGGGGCTGCGGCCACTGGTTTGGGGCACCTGTGGGAGGAGCAGGGTGGCCCAGTGCTTCCCTCAGCCTGGAGCCCCTCCTGCTGCACAGGGGGCTCAGTGCGGACCACGTTCTCCCTCCTGGTGTCGCCCCCCCTGCAGCCACCCCTCTGATGGGGATGGAGCAGGAGGCTGCTGTCCCCTCCGTGTCCTTCCTGTCCCCTCCGTGTCCTTCCTGTCCCCTCCGTGTCCTTCCTGTCCCCTCGTCAGAGTTTTCCAGCCTGACAGGCAGTGGTGCGGCTGCACGGGACCGCTTGAGCTCATCCCACCGCACCCCAGCCCACCCAGGGGAGCTGGGCTGGGACTTCCCCGCTTGTCCCCACCGGGAGCAGCCCGCGGAGCCACTCTCCGGGCTATTAACACCCCGCGATGATCATCAGCTCTCGTGTAATCATTAAGACTATTAGAAAGAAATGTTGGCTCGCAGCTCGTGTCAGACTTTCCGTTCTGCTTTGCAAACGCGCACAATTAATGCCAATCAGGCGGGGGAGGCAGCCAGCTCCGATCCCGGCTGCTCCCAATCCCGGCTGTCAGCTCTCCCCATCCCGCCTGGTACATTTTCATACAATTGCTACAAACATCTGAGGGAAACTCCGTGTTCTTCGGCAGCGCTGAGTATTGTTCTCTGTTCCTTTTAATTACTCGGCATTCAGCGGCTCATCCGGCCTCAGATCGGTGGGGAAAGTAGGGATTTGTAAAACAAATAGGGAAAATTGGAGGCATGCCTCATTTTCCCATTCGGTGGCTGCTTTAGGTTGTGTATGGCTAAATAAGAAAAACCTGTTTAATTTTTCTTTGTCTTTTTCTTCTTCCCCCTCCTGAGTTGCTTCCTCCCCACAGGACACAGCCTGGCCCCTCTCCCCAGGGAACCCCAAAAGCAGAGTGAGCTTGGGGGAAGGGGGGGAAGAGCCGGAATTACTTGATCGGATGGTGGTATAATCCTTGTTACAAAAGTACACATCAATTATAAGAATTCCTACAGTAATCTTGGAAATCTATCTTTTCTGCTGAACCAGCTCATTAAAGAGCACCATTCATTTCCATCTCTCCGGGTGAGAAGGGTTTAAATCTCTAGAGCTTTGTGTTACCAAATAGACTGAGGGTGATGGACTCGCGTTAAATATTAAAAGGAAGAAGTTGATTTTTATTTTTTTCTCCCCCTTTTTTTTTCCCTCCAGCCCGGCAGCGCAGACGAAGTGGAACGTAAGGAGGGGAGAGTGGGGGGTCCCCGCTGTGAGAAGCTTCCCCAGCTGTCGGTGGGCAATGAAGGGCTGCACTCAAGGGGTGCCGTTGAGGACCCCCCTCGGCCTGGGGACCCCTCCAGCGCTGGTGGGGGAGAGAGGGAGCAAGGGAGGTTTCCCCAGGCCACCCTGGCAAGCCCCCGAGCCTGCGCCGGAGCCGGCCGTGGCACAGGCAGGGCTTTTGTGTGCCGGCGGGGCAGTGGGCGGCTGCGGGGTGAGCGACGGGCACAGAGCCCCTTTGTGTGCAGCTGCGAGCGCAGCAGGATGTGGGATAGGGCCCAGCCGTGGGGATGGAGAGCTGGTAGCCGGGGAGGATGAGAGGGCAGCCCGGGATGGGGAGTGGGACCGAGGATGGAGAGGAGCGGCCGGCCGGGGTCGAGGGCGGCACGGGGCGATGTGTGCGCTGCGCCGAGGCTCTGTGCAAACATGTTAATTTGTTTTCTTTCTTGCCTCGCCTTTCAGGGTAATTGGTTGCATTTGAAGCCTTTGTGAAAGCCTTTGATTATAGTAATTTCAGCAGCGTGATCTACCCTGGATTCCTTCGTCAGATTCTTTCACAGCTCCGGCACTTGGGGCTGTAATTATGGAGCGGAGCGCGCCCAGCTGCCGAGTGTGGGGCAGCTGGATGGGGCACCGTGACCATGGGAGCACAGGGGCTGTCGCTGCAGAGGACAGTCAGACCCCTGGGATGAGGCAGGAGTGAGCCAGGATGGAACAGGAGCTGTGCTGGGGAGCTTTGGTCTCTGCACTGCTGAGCTTGTTGGGTTTTAGCTGCAGACATGGACGCTGCGAGTGCCCGTGGTGTTGTTGCCCATGCTGGGGTTGGCTCCTGGCTTGTTGGGGTCCAGAGTGCTTTTAATTGCTGCTGTGTGGAGCCACTTGGCTTTTCTGCTGGCTGATCCCAGGTCTGTGCTGAGGCTGGGACTAAAGCCCATGAGCATCCCAAGCGGCCATGACAGACAGCTCTCCCCACGCCCTGCTCCCCATCCCTGTGCAGGAGGAAGGCATGGCGCGACTGTGTCGGATCAGCGAGGTTTTGCTTTGAGGAGCTGGTGCCACATCCGAGGGGACGTGTCTGTGCATGTCTGGCAGGACCTGGCAGCTCCTGCCCTCCCGCTGCGCGCTGGCCCTGCCGGGACCTCGGTGCGCGCAGCCAGGGCTGAGCCCTGCCAAAAACACCGATGGCACCCGAGCGGGGCCCTGACCTTTGCTAACGGGGCCGTTCCCCCCCTCGCTCCTGGCATTTTGTTCCCAGTCTCACGTAATGACCTTCTCGGCAGCGCCGTGCCAGCGTCTGCCACTTCCAATTACCCACGGCTGCTCGGCGCCCACCGCAGCACGCGGGGTTCCTTCCTCCTCGGCAGGGTGGCAGGGGGATGCCGCGCTGTGATCCCCCATCCTTCTGGCTTGGGGAGCCTCAGGAGCCCCCCAACAGCACCTAGGGCTCTGGGTTCCTGCCCCGGGGTGCTGGAGGCGCTTGGCTTTCCAGAATCATTATTAACCTGTTCGAGAGCTGTCCCCGCTCGCAGCGAAAATAGATCTTTAATCTCTGCCCAAAATAGCTCATTTGATGAGAGGCCTTCTTAAAGCTGACACATAAATTTAACCAGGCTGCCCGAGCCCTGCATGGGGACGTCTGCAAATGCTCAACAGCACTCGAATTGTTGGGTTTTTTTAAATTCCATCGTTGTGGACACATCTGATACCTTATTTCTTCCATAGGGTCTTTGGAACTGCTCGGGAGGTGATTTGCCGTGCTGTGTCCCAGTTCCTTTGGCCCTGCTTGTGAGCAAAAGCTTATTTTGGGGTATTTTTTGGTGTTGACTTCCTTGAACAGTCCAAGGGGTTTCTCCTTGGGGCTGCCACAAGAGCAGAAACCTCATCTCTGGGTGGGATGGGAGAGACATGAGATGCTGCTATAGGATGCCAGCAGTGAGGGTCCTGGTCCAGTGCCACTCCGTCCCTGGCACTGTGCCATGGCTGGTGGGCTCTGTGCCATCCTGGTGTCACAGCAGCCCAAAAAAGTGGGAAATGGGGGGTGCTCAGGGTGTCACAGCTCTGCTCAGTGCCGGGTCTGGGGCTCACTCCAGCACCTTCCCAGCTTCTCCACAGAGCACGGGCTGGGAGAAGCCACTTGGCTGCTCTGGGTCTCTCCCCCAGCCCCCCACAGTCCCCACATCCCAGCAAGACCCTGAGCAGCAAAATAATCACTTCCAGCATCATTATCTGTCACAAACCCCAGCTTCCAATTTTAATCAGAGGAGCTGGTGTTGCTTTAAGATCTGCGGGTTTTAAAGATCACAAGAGGGGTTAGAGAAAATTACCCTTGACTCTTACATGCTAATGTAATCTCTAACCAGATCTGCAGCACTGCAGCTAAAATTGCTTTTTAGATTAACATTTAATTATTAACAGGGCCCCCTGAAAGGCCCGGGGCTGGAGCACGCGGAGGGGAGCGGATTAGCCAGGCGGGATGAGGGAAGGTCGGGCAAGGGAAGGTCGGGGGGTGACCGGCGGTGACAAACTTTGGGTTTTATCTTACCTGATTCTACCCGAGGTTCACAGTGGGGTGACCTTTCTGTGCTCGCCCCTTGTAGGGCTGAGCTGTGGCACTGCTGCATCCCCTCCACCCTAAATCTGGATGGGAGATGCAGTGCCAGGCAGCAGCAGCCCAAATCCCGCTCACCCTGCAATGGGGTGGGTGTGCACTGTGTGCAGAGGGGAATCCTTCCTCCTCTGGCGCCTCCTCACCCTCGCCCTCAGAGGGGAAATCTGTGTGGGACCAGTGGTGGTGGCAGTGGCAGGAGGTGGTGGGAGGGAGCTCCGATGTCCCCGGAGCTGTAGGGAAGGGGAGCTCCCTGCTGGTGTGGTTGGATTCTCCTCCGTCCTTGGAGGGAGGAGGAACAGGGGTGTTCCCAGTTGTTCTTTGGGTGTACTCTGCACACCAGGGGCCAGTGAGGGCTTTTGCTTTGTTTCTCTGGGTGCTGCCAGCCTTGGGCTCACCCTGTGCTGTCCGTGTGTCTGTCTGGCACTGCCAGGAGCCTCCTGTGCCTCTCCCCACCAGGGTTGTTCAACATCTCTTGTCCTTGTGCCAAACCCTGTGCTGGCTTTTAATAGCCAGGGGGGACATGGCCATGGTGCGACTCAAACAGCTTTGCAGCATCCCTGGTCCTGTCCCCCTTTCCTCTCCTAACCCCCAAAGCTCCCTCTTTATGGGATTGCACCCTGATAACACCCAGGGAAGTATCTGGACATGTTCCACCACGGCCTGGATGGTGACCAAGACCTTGTCCCTCACCGTCCCTGCCCTGCCACAGCTCGGCAGCTACACAGACCCACTTCAGGCTGAGACTTTAAAAGTTCCTTTTTTCTTCTCTTCCCCCCTCCCGTCACATTTTCTTTTATCTAAATCCTCGCCTGCGAAAGCCTCTATCGACAGCTGCGCTGGCCTTATCTCGCCGGAGGGACCTTCGCAGGGCTCTCCGAGGAGATAAGCCCGACTTATCAGCTGCTGATGTCAGAGGAGGTGCCAAACCCTCCCATCACTGGGGCTTTAGACATAGAGGGTGGTGTTTTTTATTAAAGTCACAAAGACCTTGGGCTTATAAATAGTGCGATGTTGAGATGGATTAGCTGGGTGTGGGGCAGGATGGAGTGGTGGGAGAGGGGAAGGGTGGAGTTGTGGCTCCCCCATCCCTGGAAGTGTTCAAGGCCAAGTGTTCAAGGTTGGACAGGGCTTGGAGCAATCTGGTCTAGTGGAAGACATCCCTGTGCAGGGCAGGGAGTGGCACGGAAAGGGCTTTAATGTCCCTTCCAACCCGAAACATTCTGTGATTGATTCTGTGATGCCAGAGTTGTGGCATGTGGGGTTGGGGCTCCTGGGGGATCTTGCTCCAGGTGTCCCCAAGGGACCCCACTGTCGGTGGGACTCACCCTGTACCCACTGCAGGATGATCCATGGGCACAGCCTGGGCAGAGGCCGTGCAGACTTGGGGCGTTCCAGCAAAACTGCTGAGTGTTGCCTTTCCTGCCACGAAAGAGCCAGAGCAGCTTGAACTAAATCGGATCCTGCTGATTGGAATTAGTTCAAATGCAGATGGAGCTAACTAAGCCGGCGCTAAGCGTTGGACAGCCCAGCGCCCAATTCCCATCAGCTGATTCAGGGGCTTTTCGGAGCGGCATTAGCGAAATGCCACCCTGGCACAGATGCCCATTGTGCCAGGCGCCCACCCGCTCGCCCACGGCCCTTCTGGGGCTGCCGGCAGGGTGCCGGGGTGGACAGATGGACGCTGTGCTGGGGCTGTGGCACCGGAGCCCTCCCGATTCTGAGCGTGCCTCTGGCGGTGGGGTGAGGCGCAGCGTAGCTGTCGGAAAAATCATCTCGGCTGCGAGACGCTGGGAGACAGGGGCAGCAGCAGGGTTTGAATTAATCGGTGGCTTTATTCAGTTTGGCGTGTGGCTCCCGCGCCTCTCCCGCCCGCTGCCGATGATGATCCGTGCCCAGGGTCGGGATGGCTCCAGGAGGGAGTTGGGCCGTGCGTGGCGGAGCGCAGAGAGCAGTGGTGGGGACAACCCGTGCCAGCGTGAGGGTGTCCTGGGGACCTGCTGGGCCCTCAGCTCCTGTGACAGGCTACATCCACACCCTCCCTGTGCCAGCAGATGGATTTGGTGACCCCCTGGGTGCTTTCTCCTCGCTCCCAGCCCCGTGTGCCCCAGGGACCGCCGGGGACCTGATCCGCATCCGGCAGTGGCACGAGCCGCCCACGCCGCCCGTGTCCTGCAGGGACACGGGTCAGTGTCCCCGCGAGGAGCTGCCCCGGCGCGGGGAGCGGGTGACGTCCGCCGCTAATCGGCCAGATGGTGACACCCGGCGGGACGCCAGGCCCGAGGTCACCGCGGGGCTCAGGCTCAGGTACGGCGTGAGCTGGTGCCGTCCTCCATCCCCTGCGCGGCTGTGGGTACTTGGGCCGGGGCCGCCCGTCGGGGACAGGGACAGGAATGGGGACGAGGCTGGGGTGGCAGCTCCCATCATGGAAAATCCGGGCGCTGGGCATGTGCCGGGGGAGCCGAGGCGCCGGGAGCGGGGCTGCGTAATGAACCCCGAGTCCCGGCGGGGAGAGGAGAACTCCTGGCAGTCAAGTGCGCTCAGACTCTGAATAAGAAGCACTTCATTCTCTTTTCAAACTGTATAATTTCTGCCTGATTGTAATGGCATATTTTAAAATTACCAGAAATCGAAGCCAGAAAATGGATACGGCTGCTTTTACTGCGAGCTGCGTTAACAAAGGATATGTAATGCATGAAATAAAAACACCTCCCTGCCCCCCTCCTTTTTTTTTTTAAGACAGTAATAGGAGAAAATTGGTTTTGAAACTGAATAAAAGTCCCTTTCAGAGGAAATCATTTCTTTCAGGGTACCTTTGCTGAAAGTAAAATAGTGAATAATGAAAGGTGGTTACATGATTGTCTTTCATTTAGAGAGCGCGAGGACAGATGGAATCTGGGAGAAATGCACGATTGGAATAATTGCATGGTAACAAGGCGCTTGTTGTGAAATTAGTATCTTAAGAAAGTAGTGAAAAAGGCTTTTACTCATGAATACTTCATTATTAGGAGAAAACAGCACAATTTGGGTTCTCCAGACACCTGCTCGGTATTAGATGACTTCCTCCCCCCCCCTCCTCCTCCTTCTCCTCCTCCTCCTCTTCCTCACACCTTTAGCCAACGAGCCTCTCCTTGTCCCTGGTTTGCTGGGGGAGTCGGGGTGAGACCCTGAGCCTGATGAGCCCAGCTAAGGCATGGACACCCTGCGTGGATCCCATCCTGGGGATTATCCCAGAGCCTGGCACCCCCTGCCTGGTGGAGGGCACAGAGCAGGAGCAAGCAGCACGGGCCCCGTTGTCTGCGCCCGTGGTGGCTGCGAAGGTGTTTTGAAGGGTAACATTTAAACCAGCAGAGTTTGGAGAGCCCTGGGCACAGCTTGGGGTGCATCCATCCACGCTTTGTTTCCTGGTTCTGATGGTTACAGGCTCTGCCAGTGCCTGCCCGAGGCCACCACCTGCCTGAGGCCACCGCATCGCTCACCTGCGCGCTGGTGCCAGCACTGGGACGTGCAGAAGACATCCTGGATGGCTGCAGGAGGGCATGATACCCCAAAGGAGGAGATGGAGTGACGTACCCAGTGGTGACACCCATCCATGATGTCCAGTTGTGACCCCCAGCCACCCATAAACATTCAGCCCGAGAGCAGCAGCGCTGGAGCTGAGACGCTGGTGGATGGGCACCACGCCTGCTGTTCTGCTGCTCCTGCCCACATCTCCCTGCCCTCTCCAAGTGGGACTGTCGCTCCCTGTGCCAGCTGGAGCAGTGAGAGGGTGTCAGCAGCAACTGGTTATAACTCAGGGCCCCAGCAGTGCCTGGAGAAGGATGTACAGTGAGCAGCACCGTGGTGACCGCGACTTCGGCCTGACCCCTCCAGCTTTTGTCGAGCGGATTTTGATGCCAGCTGGGAGCTGGCGACAGATCCCAGGATCCCGAGTGTGATGTTAACGCTGCCTTTCCCCAGCTTTGGCCGGGGTCACTCCGTGCCGGGAGGCTCCGGCTGGCACACCGGCGGAGCGGTCTGGCGCTGCCGAGATGTCCCAGCTCTGCCGCATTCCCGGTGGGAAGGGCAGAAAGCTCCGCAGGAAGCGCAGCTCACCCGCTGAGACCTTCATATTTATTTTATATAGATCTCTATTCATTTCAGGCTTTCAGAGCTAGTTGTTTACCATCAGAGGAGCAAAGGCACTGAGTGCCGGGGAGCTCCTGCCGGGTGGGCGCAGGGGTGGGCGCAGGGGGTGGCAGGTCTCTGGCTCACCGTGTGTCTCCTCTCTTTCAGGGTGCGGGGCGGCAGCGCCCGCAGGGAAGCCCGGACCATGCTGGCCTGCCTGCAGAGGACCCAGAACCCCCCAGCCCAGCACCTCCCCTGCCCCAACAAGGCGCTGGAGCCACGCAAGTGTAAGTGCCCGGGGGCGGGCGCCCGCTTTGATGCTGTTTCCCTTATTGAAAAAGACATTTATTTAACCGATAATTAAAAAGAGCAGGAGAAGTGGGGAGGAGAGGGGGAGGAAGGAGCCAAGATAAGCAAATTAAATTGGGTTCTGTGGTTGATAAGTCCAACTTCAGCAAATGTTGCAGAGCTGCCTGGGAAGCATGGTGGCGGCAGAGGATGGTGCAGTCGGCCCCCCAAACCTCCCCGGCCCTTCCCCCCCTAATTACTTTCCCCGTTTTGCTGCAGCTCGCCTTCCCCAGGAGCTGGCCTTTCAGATAAGCTGTAAACTAGTTACATTAAAATGGGATCCAAAAGGTCACTCCGGCAAAGCACCTGTCTCTCCCAGCCTTTGTCTCTCAATCCAAACCGTGATTAAATGTATATTTAATGAGCCTGCTTTAGGCAGGCGTGTTTGACCTCCCCGGCTGGGAAAGGCGCATTAAGATTCTCAAGTGATGAATGTGTGTTTTAAAGAGGGGAGTGGATATTTTTCTGCTGGTCTCAGTTGGATTTTTAAACATTGCTGGCTGAAGACAAATCAGCTGCTAAAGCTCTGCTTGTTAGGCTGTGACAGCCCCCGGGTGTTTGTTTAATGAGCTGCATTTTCCTGTAGACGTTTTTTTCCCCCTCTACCTGGGCACCCTGAGCAGCCAGGTGAACTGGGCATGGGGTTTGGGCAGTCTGGGCAAGGATTTTGGACGATGCCCAGCCTCCCTGGGGACCCCCCCGGCATTGCTTCAGCCTTGCACTGCCAGCCAGGAGGGTTATTTATCCTGGGAAGTTATTTTATCCCTGGAAGTTCTTTTGTCCCTGGAAGTGTTCATGGCCAGGTTGGACAGGGCTTGGAGCAGAAGGTGTGCCTGCCTGTGGTGGTGGAGGGGAGTGGGTCGTCTTTAAGGTCACTTCCATTCTGGATTCCAGAATTTTTGTGTGAATTTTATGTGAATACAGAATTTTTGTGTGAATTTTGTGTGAATACAGATTTTTTGTGTGAGGCTCCCCAGTGGCCAGCACAGGGAGTAGGACACCCAGGCCAGAGATCGGATTTTGGGCAGCCAGGTGTCACAGTGCAGCTTGCACTGCACTGGAGCATGCGGTGCCTCCCAGGTCTCCTCCTTGTTGGTGTCTGGAAGGATAAAGGATGCTGCTCTTGTAAAATTATTTGTAATCCATCATGCGTGAGCATCGAGGTGGCACAGGGCTGGCGAGAGGTGTCCAGCTTCTGGAACACCTTGTTGCCACGGAATAATGAGCTCAGCCATGCCCACATGGTCTGCCACCCATGGGCAGGACAAGCCTCACAGGGTTCTCTGGAGTCTGGAGGTGTTTGGCACCAAGAATCTCTGTATGAGCTCATTGTGATTCCGAGGTCAGGATACGAATGCTTGTCCCCACAGCATTCCCTGGATGCCGCTCAGGACTAAGGACCGTCTCAGCTCATGGAGCAAAGCCCAGAGGCACCCTCCTCCCGTGGAGATCGGTGTTTCCTAGCATTTCGCACCCTGCCGTAGGTGCTGAAATAAGGAGGTTTGGGAAGCAGGAGCCCTTACGTGGTGTCACATACGGTGCCACGGGTGTGGGAGATGCTCCTGGATAGAGCTGCCTGTGTCCTGGGAGGGTCCCAGCGGTCCTGGAGTTGGGCCAGTGGGATGAGGGCAGAGGTTTGAGCCCACCCTAGACCCTGGAGGGTGTGGGGTACCCAGGAGACAGAGTTTTTGACTGGTCTCACCCCATCCCTCGGGCAGGACCGTGCTCACCTGACATCTCCAAGAGACTCGTGTCCCCCGGGATGGGTGGCAGCAGCCAAGATCCTGCCCGGACCCCCACACTGAGCTCGCCATCAGCTGCCACCAGCCGGGTCACCTTAATCAAAGTTTAGCTGCCCGTATGTTTCCGCTCATTACGGGCAAATGCGGCGCGTCTCGCTCCTCTCTGCCTCCTGCCAGCGCGAATTAAATTGCAGGTGACATCCAGGGCCACGCATCTGGCTTGGAATACAATTTTCCCTTCCTTATTTATGGCACCTGTGGGAAGCACGGTGGAGGGCCCGGGGAGCCGGCGCAGGGCCGAGCTCCCGCCGCCACCGGAACGCCCGCGTGGGGAATCGGCACGGAGAGCGCGCTCTTCAAACCAGGCGCAATTCAGAAGTGCCTCTGATTACTTAATTTGCTCCTGAGTATCTCAGTAATTATCTTTATGGGTCTTATTTCTGTCCTCTGGCATTGTTTCTGTCGATATTAAATGAGTCTGGCTCTCGGCACATTGGCCGTCTGGCCCGGCACCACTGTGAAATCCTATTATCCTGCCCGCGCCGCTGATTAATTTTGGTATTAATTTCACGTAAAAGGTGAGCTGACTCATTTTCCTGCCCATGCAGGGAGCTGCTGGCACCTTCACCCCCTGGTTCTGCCCCTGGCCTTTCCTGCTGATTGTTGTCCCCCCCCATCTCTGTGCCCCCCACATCGGTGCGGCTGCATTCCGGCGGGCCCAGAGCATCCCACAAAACCCATCCTGATAAAGCTGGAGGTGACTGTGCTGCTCTTGCCAGCGGTATTCCCAAGGCTATTCCGTAGGAACCAGCCTGGCATGCCTTGAGGAGGATGCAGGAAGGTGCCAGGGCCCTTCCAGCCCTGCCTGTGCCTCCTGCCTCCAGCAGAGGAGCAGGAGCCTGCGGAGAAGCAGCGTCCTCAGGAAAATATCACATCCAATTAACTCCAGCAGCCTGGTCCCTTTTGATTTTATCCTGGGCGCATTACAGGAATCCTGAGCTTTATTTAAATTATAAATCAAATAATGCCCCTCTCAGCTTGGCCAAACTCTTTGCTGCTCCCACTCTCAGCTCCAAGGAGCGGTGGATGATATTTAATGAAATGTTACTTTCCATGTGCCCTCCTCCAGCCAGCCTGGGGCTGGGATTGTGGCAGGGAACAGGATGTGTGTCCCCCTGAAGGGGCTGGGAGCCATGGGGAGTTCACAGAGGTGAACCTCATGAGTATCCTCCATGGCCCACAAGAAAGATGGAGAAGGGATTATTTACAAGACTGTGGAATGGCAGGATGCTTGGGAATGGCCTCACACTGCCAGAGGGCAGGGATAGATGGGATTTTGGGAAAAAAAAATCTTCCATGAGGGTGGTGAGGCCTTGGCACAGATTGCCCAGAGAAGATGTGGCTGTCCTATCCCTGGCATTGTCCAAGGTCAGGTTGGAGAGGGCTTGGAGCAACGTGGGATAGTGGAAGGTGCCCCTGCCCATGGCAGGGGGAGGCACTGGATGAGCTTTCAGGTCACTGCAGCCCAAACCAGTTTGGGGATTCGTTCACCATTCACATCTTCTGTGCCGGGGGTCCCATGGGAGCCGTCACCTCGGCCCCGCTGGGACAGTGTGATAAATGGCTCCTTGGAGGTGGCACAAACCCTCCCAGGGCCCATCTCGGTGTTAAAACACTAACCAGGGGATGGCCCTAATGAGAGGTGATGGCCGGGGCTCCGTGCCAGGGGTTCAGCTCCAGGGTCACCCACAGCTCTCCCTGCACCTGTGGGGTCTCTCACCAGTGATAAACCCGTTAACAGCACACGAGGTGAGGCCACATTTAATGGCTTCTCATTACCCAATTCTGCTTGTTCCAAGGGCATTTTCATTAGAGTAGCTGCAGCAAGGCTTTGCTTTTGTACACACCCATAAAATATCATTTTAATTTCATGAGGGGTTACACATGAGTGAAGTAAGATTAATTCTTTCATTTTCAGTTTCTGGAAGGGATCGGTTAATGATGGTTCTGTGTATTTATATACGTTCCATAAAAAGGAGTTCAATTAACTGCTGGGCCCAAAATGTGCTGTTGACTTGCACTTTCCCTGCCAGGAATTGCTGCAAAAACACTTTTCCATCGGTCACATGGGGGGATGGAGGGTGAGGTGGGGCTGCTCAGTGCCCATCTCCTGCCAGGTCAGAGCCCTGCATTTGGGGTGGGCTTGGCTGATAATGGCGCAGCGCACGAGAAGGTTTGGTTTGTGTCCAAACCTCCCAGGATTGTGATGGTCCCTTGGCCACAGAGCAGGCTTCTGGGCACTGGCAGACACCAGGATGGGGCATCCTGCTTTGGGGGCGCCCACCCTGCTCCCCTTGGCAGGTACAGAACCCGTGTCTTAAATTAATTCAAATATTAATTGTCTGTGAATGAGTGAGCAGAGGGGCTGGGGGCGGCTGGGATGAGCTCAGGGCCAACAGAGGCGGTGGGGTCCCCTCCTGGTCCCGGGGTCCCTCAGAGGCTCTGTGGTGAAGTGGCATCAGGATGGCATCAGGGCTTCTGAAAGGTGGCACTGGGGCAGCACTGTGTTGGCGTTGGGCTGGTGGTTGTTGGGGTGGCCTCAGGGTGCCTTTGGGGTGGCCTCAGGGTGCCTTTGGGGCGGCTTTAGGGCTCTCTTGGTTTCGGCTGGGTGGCACTGAGGCGGCAGTTGTGTTGGGGTGCCCTCAGGGCTGTGCTTGGGCAGCCTTGGGTGACACGTAGGTGACATTAGGGCAGTATTGCGGCAGCATCGTGGTGGTGCTGCGGTGGCGCTTGAGTACGTGAGGGTGGCATCAGGGCAGCATTAGGGTGGCATCGAGGTGGAGCTAGGCTGACACTGAGACAGTGTCAGGATGGCTTTGGGGAGGCACCGGGGCATCCTCGCGCGGTGGCCGTGGTGGCACGGTGGCCAGCGTGGCACAGAGCACGGCGCCGGTGCCGCGCTAATACCTCGTGGAGGAGACAAATGGGAAGTGACACGTGTGTGTGTAGACGGGTATTTGTGGTGACGCTTTGACTGCAGATAATAAAGTGCTCGCCCCGAGGTGATCCAATTCAGCTGCCGCCTCGGCAGAGCCGCGCGCGACGAGGGGGAGAAGAAAGGGGAGGAAGAAAGGCCCGTCTGAAATGACATGTCAGCCTAAAAAGGGAACGTGTTAACGGATGAATATCTGGGGACGGCGAGCCCGGCGCTTCCCTTTGTGCTTTGTCATGAATTTTGTTGTCTTTGCAGATTCCGGCGCTGCCGCGCGGGGTTTGCCACCTACGTTTATTCAGATGGATTTCTCCCGCTATTATTGCTGTAGTTGGTTTAATTTAAGCCCCCGGAGCTGAGGCGTGTTTGTCTCTGCTCCTGGCACCGGGGACGCTCCGCCAGAGATGCTCCACGCTGGGGCCGGGGGGTGCCGCAGTTGGGGATGCAGAGATTTTGGGGACAGAGCAGGGTGCTGGTCACAGGTGGTGCTGTCCCTTCATTCAGGGGGGCAGGGACAGCACCACCTGTGGTGGTGGCCTCTGCGCCCCCCGTCCTGGGGACACTGTCACCACAGAAACCGCGGCTGGCGCGGGGTGGGAGCGCCGCAGGACGTGGCAGCCGCCCAGCCCACCCACGCACAGTGCCCGCGGCCCCCCTGCCCAGCAGCACCCAAAAACCACGGCTGGGCCCCACGCCCCCCACGCCCACCCACTGGTCACCCTGCTCTGGGCAGGGCAGCGTCCCCCAGCCACCCTCCAGCTCCGTCTGGGACCCCCTGGAATCTGCCCTGCCCTTGGCTGGGGGTCCGCGACTCCGTGTGCCAGCTGTGCCAGGCTCTTCTCCAGGACAGCCAGATCCTGCCAGGCAGCTTTGCTGCTTGGGGCACAGACCCAAAACTTGAAGGACTGTCTCGATTTGTTAAATGTAGCAGCTTTTGTTTGTTTTCTTCCAAGTGTTTTCCAAATATTGAGGTTTCTTCCAAGTGTTTTGCAAATATTTAGGGTTTAGCTCTTACAAAATCTGTTCCCAGTGTGGCAGGCAGAGAAAAAGGGGATTTTTGATGCTTTTTGAAGCTTTGAAGGCATTGGGATCGCCTTGCTGCAAGGGGAACAGGGATCCTGGTCCCAAAGCTGGGGACGAGCTCTCTGCTCTCGCAGAATTTAATTCATTTGGAGGCTGCAGCACTATTATTTTTTAATAAGAGCCATTGGCACAGCTGCTCAGGTCCCCAGTGTGCTCCTGCCTCTGCCTGGCATTGCTTCTCTTCCCACCCCTCCTGCCCCTGTGCCAATTAAAAATCCTGCCTAATTGCTGCCCTTCTGCCCTGCCGGCTCAGAGAGGCTGGGCAGGAGCAAACCAGGAGCTCAGGGCTGGAAATGCCAGTGCTATTCTGGAAGAGGGGCAGGGCAGGACAGGGATGGAGGGTGAGGATGTGCAGGGAGGGTGAGCTTGGGTAGGATGCTCAGGGCTCCAGGAAAATGCCCCTTCCCAGGGTGAACGTGGCGATGAGACCGTGTGAAGACAGAGCTGGGGCAGACGCTTTCCTTGAGCTGCTTTTTGGGGTCGAGCCCTCCATTGCAGCTTTTTTTTTTTCCCATCTGAGAAAGGGGTGAAAAGCGTTTTCCTTTGGGACCACGGGAAGGCGAGGCGCATCCCCGGCGCTGGGAAGCTTCCAGCCACACGTCGCCTTCGGCGGCTTTATAAAGATTCCCTGCCGAGATTACTTCTTTCATTTATTGCAAAATATTGTAGCGCCTTCGATGTGTAAAAATAAGGATTGTCCCATCTTATCTGGGAAGGAATGGGGGGGAGGGAGGGAGCAGCACGTTTCTCTCGTGCTGCTGTTAACTAGTGAGGTGCCGTGTCCTGCCACATTCCCACTTGGCTTCTCCCTGAGGAGTCCTTGCTCAGGGCTGTGGTGCTGCTGGTGCTGATCCCCGAATTGTGCACCCAGACATCCTGCTCCCCATGCCCTTCCAGAGCTGGGCAGCTGCCAGGCGGTGCAGTCTCATGGACTGGAAATTAAAGGGACAAATTGCTGGTGCCCGTGCTCATCCTCCTCCAAGGAAGAGGGAACCCAGCCAGGGGTGTTGTTCCAGCACCAGTCTGGGGGACACACAGGGCTTTGGGAGCAGAGTGGAGCTTCCTTCTGCGTGCTGAGTGTTCATCCTTGTCCTTCCTGGTCCAGAGCATCCTTCCCCAGTACTGAGCATCCTTCCTGATAGTGAGGATCCACTCTGTCCTTCCTGGTTCTAAACATTATTCCTGATCCTTAACATCTTTCCCAGTACTGAACATCCTTCCTGGTCCTGAGCATCCTTCCTGGTGCCGTTTTGATCCCACAACTGCCTTAACCAAACAGACCCTGGTTAGCTTCCCTTCCCTCCTTTCTTCCCATCTTCCTTTTTTTCCCTAGACCTCGTGGGCTGTGGCTGCAGCCAGGCATGGTGTGGGGGTCCCTGGGGACACCAGGGATTGGAGGAATGCAGGGGATGCAAGGAATACTGTGAATGTGGTGGATTTGGGAGATGCAGGGAATGCTGGGTGTGAGGGGGATGTGGGGGATGCCAGGGATGTGGGGGATGTGAGTGATGCTGGCAGAAGGTGGGCACGTTTGAGGAGGCTTTTGGGAGGGGTTTCTCCCACCTCTCCCACCCTTCCTGCAGCCATCCGTGGTCCCTGTCAGACATTTTCCCTCATCCTACTGCTCTGGGCACAGCAGGGCTGGAGCTCTGCTCCATGAACCGAGATTTATTCCGGACCGCAGCCCCAGCGGGGTCTGGGATTTACATCTGTGTCTGGGACTGGGTTTGGTGGCCAATTTGCTAAAGTAAAAAGTTGTTTAGCTGGAGGCGTAATCTCATAAGCCCGCACTGTCATTAGCTGGGGTCTCCTCTCTGCCTGGCTTTCCAATAATGCTCCAAGCAGAAGCTCAGAGTAATATAAAAAGCCATCGGATTATTACTGCGGGCGATGCATTTTCCATTTACAGTAATAAAATACTGAAGAAACAAAACAATTTAAAATTCCAATAAAATTCAAACCAAATCTTTGGCTGCCGAGCAGATTCAATTATTTAGCTGTTATTGAGTGCAGGCTGGAAAAATAGAGCAGGTCAGGCAGGGAGGGGGAGCTGGGGGGTGCCGGACGCATCCCATGGGAATGCCAGTGAGGGAGGGAGCTGAGAGGCTGGGAAACATCTGGGAGAAGAGGCCGGTGGTGGACGCTGGTCGCTGGCAGCGGCCGGGCTGGGTTTAGGGATGGCAAGCGATGGGTTTAGGGATGGTGGCGATGGCTGTGCCGGCAGCCAGGGGATCCGCCAGGGGATCCGCCGTGCATCCCCGGCCCTGCGGTGCTCCAGGCCCAGGAGGAGATGGACACGGAGGACAAGCAGCGAGCGGCCGCGTCAGGGCCGGCTGCGCCCGCCGGTGCCGCGGCGGCTCGGGCGAGTTTGCATCTTGCAGCAATTACAGCCCGCTGGAAAAGCAGTAATTACTGCGGGGAGCGGCGGCGCCGCAGCCGCCGGCGTGCCGGGAGAGCGGCCGCGCTGTCATTTTCCCGGCGGGGGCGCGCTGCGTCACCCCGAGATGTGACAACACGCCGAGTTGGTGGCTTGTCACATCCAGCCCAGCCGGAGCGAAGAGGCGACAAAGGCTGCTCCGGCCGGGCGCCGGGGCTGGTGGGTGGGATGCCCTCGGATCGCCGGGCCTGTCCCAGGGCACAGGGCCACCCCTAAAGTGTCACCTGTAGCCCCAGTGCTTGGGGACAGGGTTTTGGTTATCCCCGTCAGGGAACCGTGATGCCTGCGGGTGACACCACCACTTGGTTTTTTTATTATTTTTCCTCAGAAAGGAGCATTTCCACGGAGTGGGCTCATTAGGGATTCTGCAAGTGTCACCAGCTAATTAGTGTCATGTTAATTGAGTATTCACGATGCTGCCACCTCCAAGGACAGTGGTGCTGGCATGAAGGGGAATGCAGATGTGCGTGCTGTGCCGTTCCATGCTGTGCCATTCCGTGCTGTGCCGCTCCATGCTGTGCTTCTGGGCAGAGGGCTCCCATTCGCAGCCCCCTGCACCCTCTGGCTTGGGGGCTGCCCATGCCCAGCGGAGCCCACCATGCCCCCTCAGCGTGCCCTCACTGCCCTGCTGGCTCTGCAGGAGCACCGGAGCTTCCCAGAGGCTGGAGGGTCAGTGCCTGGGATGTCCTGGTGCCACACGTCCTCACGTGTCCTGCCAGAGGAAGCCGCTAGTGCCGTTCCTCCTGTGGTCCTGCAGCTCCATTAAATCCTCCTCAAAGGCGCTGGTTTTAATTGGCTTAATACACTCGTTAATAACAATGTCTATTTAAAGACACCTGTAAAAAGCTCATAACATCAGCTTAATGGGAGCAATGGCTGGCGCAGGCGCTGCGTCCTGCCTGGGAAATTACTGCCCTGATGGAGAGCACAGAGAGCACCCATGGATGGAGAGCACAGAGAGTGTGGAGAGCAGCCACAGCCTCGCTGCTGTGTCCCCCCTCTGCTGCTGGGAGCGGGGCTAGTGTGAGCAGTCTCAGATTCCAGTGCATCCCTCCTGCTGAATCCTGGTTTTAACCAATGCCTGGTTCATCCAGGCATGTCACAGCCACGGGAGTGTCACTCAAAGCAGGACTGGGACTGGCAATCCCTTCATAGAGATTGTGGAATGTACCCAGAGGTGCAGCTCTTCCATGGTGACTTTGCCACCCAGGACGTGGTGGCATCAGGGGCTGCTGATCCTGGTGGCATTGGGAGCAGAGCGTTCCAGGTACAGAGGGGCTGCGCTGCCTGGGAAGGCTGGGCCTCCCCAAGCCCCCCAATTTTACCATCTCCCCCTTGCAAAGCCTTCCTCTGGGCAGGCACCAGGTCTGGCATTCCCAGTGTGCCGTAGACATCCCTTGGCAGGGCTGGGAATTTTGGGAACCAGCTGGGAGCCAACCATCATTCCCATGTGCCGACATGTACGTGTACGTGTGAGTGTGTGTGGAGATTTTAAACACCTAATTTATTCCATCTATTAGATAGATTTTGTAGATTTAATCATTTTCACAGTTGGTGGCTCATTGGATACTCAAGATAAACTCCAAATGAAAGTATAATGGGAACGACAAATGAGTTTTCACACCAGAATGGCAGAAACTTGCTCAGGAAAGAGTTTGAAAGGAGCAAAACTATATACATATATAATTTTTTTTTCTGCAGTGGCTTTTGCTGACTCCAGTAGGTTACCACAGTTAATTTCACCAGTTTTGTTCATCTGTAAAATTGCATAAAAGTGACATTTTTGTGCTCATTATAGGAACTGCTGATTTATGGCTGGTAAATGCAATGCTTTTCCATTTTTGGTGAGGTTCTCGTAGCAGCGCAAAGCACCCATGAAATTGCTTGTATAATGTAGTTTAAATCCAATCTCAGAGAAAGATTCCCCCGTTGGGTAAAGTGACATTTCCATTCTCCACACCGAGTTTATTTTAGGCCACTTACAAGTGGCTCCCGTCAGCGGGAGGGGACAGCCCGGTGCCGTGACCTGGTTTCTGCCGGGAGCGGGTGGGATCCGGCAGGGGGAGGATGGTGCTGGGGGGCTGGGTCCCCTCATCCCGGTGGCACTGCGTTCACCCCAGGTTTTGCTCCCGCAGGCGAGACGGCCCCCATGCATTCCCCGCGCTACCCCAGCCCCGCCGAGCTGGACGCCTACGCACAGAAGGTGGCCAACAGCCCGCTGACCATCAAGATCTTCCCCACCAACATCAGGGTCCCCCAGCACAAGCACCTTAACCGGACGGTGAACGGCTACGACACCACGGGGCAGCGGTACAGCCCCTACCCCCTGCACGCTGGCGGCTACCAGGGGCTGCTGGCCATCGTCAAAGCCTCCGGCAAAAGCGTGGTGAAGAACTCGGAGGGGAAGCGGACTAAGCTCTCGCCTGCCCAGGTGGGCGTCGCTCCCTACCCCGCCTCAAGCACTTTAGCTCAAGGTCCCTCCTGCCCTGGGCAGCTGAGCTACCACGGCGGCCAGAAGCAGCTGGAGGGTCCCGTGCCCCCCAACGTGACGGTGGCGGCCTCGGTGCTGCCGCTGGCGGGCAGGAGCCTGGCCCTGCCACCCTCCAACCTGCCCTCCATCCAGAGCATCATCTACCAGATCAATCAGCAGTGCCAGGCGCAGGGTGCCCAGCCCGGCTGCCCGGCCGTGGTGGCCGCCCACCCCAGCCCGGCCAAGCACGGCGCCTTCGGCCCCGGCTACGGCAGCGCCGTCCTGCCCGAGTGCCGCAAGGCCGCCGAGCTGGCGCTGGGCTCCAACCCGGCTGCTGCCCTGGGACCCAAGGCGGGCGTTTACCCCGAGGGCATGGACTACCTGGTGTGGCAGCAGAAGCAGCAGCAGCAGCACCTGCGAATGTACAGCGGGGGCAGCGGCGGCGGGGGGGCCCTCAGCAAGTCCCCCGAGACGTGCGCGGGCGCCTCGCGGCCCTACGGCCTGGGCGGCGCGGCCGACAAGGTGAGCTCGTCCCCCTTGAACTGCATGCACGGCAACTTCGCGGTGGGGCAGTACTTCGCTCCCCCCTGGAACAGCATCCTGGTGACCCCCAACAGCGACTGTTACAACCCGCCGGAGCTGGGGGCCGGGCCCCGCGAGCTGGGGGCGCCCCCGGCCGAGGGGCTGCCCAGCAAGACCCTCTGCAATACCTCCATCCTCAGCAGCAGCCTCCAGTCCCTGGAGTATCTCATCAACGACATCCACCCGCCCTGCATCAAGGAGCAGATGCTGGGCAAGGGCTACGAGACTGTGTCTGTGCCAAGGCTCTTGGACCACCAGCACGCCCACATCCGCCTGCCCGTCTACAGATAAGGGACCGATGCTGCTCTTCCCAAACCCAGGGCGAGGACTTTGGCGCGAGCTGCCGCTACCGGACCGCGGCAGCGAGGGCGGGGGACAGGGAGGGGGACGCGGGGTCGGCTGCCAAAAGGGCTCCCGGGACACTGGCTCCCCAGACTGGACGCACCCACGACGAGCTGGAAGCCGAGGCCGAAGGACTGCTTGTCTATATAGCTCAGAAATCATTTTATCTCCACGAATGTGAACAGGGAATTGCTACGAGTTGCTGCTATCCAAGGGAGGGGAGGCTCTGCTGCGCTGGCGGTGCCCAGAGCGGGGCAGAGCCCGGTGTCGTGGCCGGCCAGGAGGCTCCAGGGTGGGTCCCAGCCCAGTGTGTGGCCAGGAGGCTCCGTGGTGGCCGGTNAGGGCTCCCATTCGCAGCCCCCTGCACCCTCTGGCTTGGGGGCTGCCCATGCCCAGCGGAGCCCACCATGCCCCCTCAGTGTGCCCTCACTGCCCTGCTGGCTCTGCAGGAGCAGTGGAGCTTCCCAGAGGCTGGAGGGTCAGTGCCTGGGATATCCTGGTGCCACACGTCCTCACGTGTCCTGCCAGAGGAAGCCGCTAGTGCCGTTCCTCCTGTGGTCCTGCAGCTCCATTAAATCCTCCTCAAAGGCGCTGGTTTTAATTGGCTTAATACACTCGTTAATAACAATGTCTATTTAAAGACACCTGTAAAAAGCTCATAACATCAGCTTAATGGGAGCAATGGCTGGCGCAGGCGCTGCGTCCTGCCTGGGAAATTACTGCCCTGATGGAGAGCACAGAGAGCACCCATGGATGGAGAGCACAGAGAGTGTGGAGAGCAGCCACAGCCTCGCTGCTGTGTCCCCCCTCTGCTGCTGGGAGCGGGGCTAGTGTGAGCAGTCTCAGATTCCAGTGCATCCCTCCTGCTGAATCCTGGTTTTAACCAATGCCTGGTTCATCCAGGCATGTCACAGCCACGGGAGTGTCACTCAAAGCGGGACTGGGACTGGCAATCCCTTCATAGGGATTGTGGAATGTACCCAGAGGTGCAGCTCTTCCATGGTGACTTTGCCACCCAGGACGTGGTGGCATCAGGGGCTGCTGATCCTGGTGGCATCGGGAGCAGAGCGTTTCTGAGGGGCTGTGCTGCCTGGGAAGGCTGGGCCTCCCCAAGCCCCCCAATTTTACCATCTCCCCCTTGCAAAGCCTTCCTCTGGGCAGGCACCAGGTCTGGCATTCCCAGTGTGCCGTAGACATCCCTTGGCAGGGCTGGGAATTTTGGGAACCAGCTGGGAGCCAACCATCATTCCCATGTGCCGACATGTACGTGTACGTGTGAGTGTGTGTGGAGATTTTAAACACCTAATTTATTCCATCTATTAGATAGATTTTGTAGATTTAATCATTTTCACAGTTGGTGGCTCATTGGATACTCAAGATAAACTCCAAATGAAAGTATAATGGGAACGACAAATGAGTTTTCACACCAGAATGGCAGAAACTTGCTCAGGAAAGAGTTTGAAAGGAGCAAAACTATATACATATATAATTTTTTTTTCTGCAGTGGCTTTTGCTGACTCCAGTAGGTTACCACAGTTAATTTCACCAGTTTTGTTCATCTGTAAAATTGCATAAAAGTGACATTTTTGTGCTCATTATAGGAACTGCTGATTTATGGCTGGTAAATGCAATGCTTTTCCATTTTTGGTGAGGTTCTCGTAGCAGCGCAAAGCACCCATGAAATTGCTTGTATAATGTAGTTTAAATCCAATCTCAGAGAAAGATTCCCCCGTTGGGTAAAGTGACATTTCCATTCTCCACACCGAGTTTATTTTAGGCCACTTACAAGTGGCTCCCGTCAGCGGGAGGGGACAGCCCGGTGCCGTGACCTGGTTTCTGCCGGGAGCGGGTGGGATCCGGCAGGGGGAGGATGGTGCTGGGGGGCTGGGTCCCCTCATCCCGGTGGCACTGCGTTCACCCCAGGTTTTGCTCCCGCAGGCGAGACGGCCCCCATGCATTCCCCGCGCTACCCCAGCCCCGCCGAGCTGGACGCCTACGCACAGAAGGTGGCCAACAGCCCGCTGACCATCAAGATCTTCCCCACCAACATCAGGGTCCCCCAGCACAAGCACCTTAACCGGACGGTGAACGGCTACGACACCACGGGGCAGCGGTACAGCCCCTA
>WBMY01007790.1:456203-468511 GCA_013397315.1 Donacobius atricapilla
CCTCCTTTTTTTCCCTCTTTTTTTTTTTTAAAAAACCCCAAACGATTCCAAAATGCTCATTATGGTCCGTTATTCACTCTGTGTAATTCTGTGTTTAATAGATTTGTTCATTTACAAAAGGCTCCTCACCACGAAATACAAAGTGTTTTGATGTTTAAAGGTAAAAGAAGAATAATATCCCGATGAAACCCAAGGTGATTGTGCTCGGAAAAGAGGTACTGTATCCCTGAAAGCCTGTTCAAGCACTAAGTGCATTTACAAATCTCTGAGAATGTTTTTTTTTTATACTAAAATTGACCATTATATTCTACTGTGAGAAGTGCTGGCTGCACTATATTGTTTTAAAAATGAGAAAACAAAATGAAAAAAAAAAAAAGAAAGAAACAATAAACCAACACAAAACCCGCAAGCCGTGTGTCCGGATGGTGTTTTTCCCAAAGTAAAACCAGGATCTCGCTGGATGTGTGCTCTGGAGTCTCTTTGCTTTGCTTTGTCCCAGAGCCGGGACAGCCCCCCTGCTCCAGGAGATTTTAGGGCACAGAGGAGCACCCATAAATAACGTGTTAACGATGCTGAGCCATTAATCCAGCCGGCACCAGTCTCTGCCTCACACCCAAGGGGCAGCGCATGGGACAAATCCCTGGGATTACGGCTGTGGCCTCACATGCACCCGTGGGATGCCTGTCCCTTGCAGGGCAATGGNGGGCTGGCAGCTCCGTTTGTCTCGTTTGCCCACTCGCCACACTGGGAAGGGACCGCTCCGTCACCGGCAGCGAGTGGTGTGGCAGCTGATCCAGGGAACAAAGAGAAATTGGGACAAAAGGAAATTTTCACAGAGGTTAATGTTGCTGATGGAGGGTTGGGGGGGGGGTGCCACTGCCCGCCTGCGCGTTAAAATTAGTCTGTCTGGAGGAAGATCTTTGCTTGGATCTTTGTCATTGAAAAGATGCCACATCAAAGGAATGCGAGGCTGGAGCGTGGCGGGGCTGCTGGGGATCCCTCTGTGCAGGGCAGCCCCTCCTTGGGGACCCCCCGCACCAAAGGGGGGGCTCTACAACGGCTGGGGTGCACAGAGCCGTGCTGGGGGCTCCGGGAGAAACTTTGCTCTGTCAGCGGCGCCCGTGGGAGGAGGATTCATTAGCCCTGCCTCCATCAGATTTCCCAGCTTGCCATAAATCAGGGCGAGTGGCTGGGAGCGACGGCGCGATCCATCTTGCAGGTCTCCAAGTCATTACATTTCATTAGGAGATGTGCGGGGGTTTTTATTATTTAGCAGGTTAATTCTCCCCTCAGATCGCTCCTCGGGAGGAGGATTTCACCGGGCACGGGGAGGCTTCAACTGTGGAGTGCAAAATAAATGGGTCCCTCCTTGGTGAGTGCCAGCTCTGGCAGGTGCACATGAGCACGTGGGGCCCCAAAATGTGCACAGACACCAGTGGGAGATGGGGCAGGGACACCGAGGTACATCCCAGCACTGAGGATGAAGACACCACAATCCATTGCCCTCCCATTCCATGGGGCACAGCACCCACGAGCACTGTGGGAACACACTGAAGGCAACGGTTCTGCTTCTGGCCTACTGATATCTTCCTATTCAAATAATACCAACAGTAATATCAATAATAATACAGATTTCTAAGGCAGGTGTGCATGAGGCTGATATTAAACTTAGAGGCCGCCTTAGCTGTTTGGGAGCGAGGAGGAGAGACAGGCAGTATAAATTGCATGGCTGCAAAAGGACTTAAAAAAACCCATCTCTCATTTTGATTGATATTAGCTTCACAAATTAAGCTTTAGATTTATCTAAAAATAAATTTGCTTCCACGCTCCGCATTCTGGATGACAAGTGCTTTTCTCTTCCCTTTGTTGGGTTTGTCATCGCTGGCAGGGCGGTGTGGGGAGGGCTGGGAGGGGGCCGGGGCCAAGCACCCCCATTCACCAGCCCTCAGGGTGCCCCCATCACCACAGCTGAGGGTGAAACAGCTCGAGGCTTGGTGGGGCAGGGCGTAAAAGAGCCAAAGTCAGTCCCTGAAGGTGGCAGAGGTCTCCTGTGCTGGGATGTCACCGTGGTGGCTGTGGTGCCCCCGCCCTCACAGAGCCACCGCAGGGCGCAGAGTGATGGTGCAGGGGCTCGGTGACAGCTGCCCTTCCCACACCCCAAATCTTTTTAAAGCCCACTGACATGTGGCCTCCTGGCTTTGGGGCATCAAGATCTGCGTGGGAGGGGAGAAAATTGCTTTGTATCTCATTTTACTGGAAAAGCCCATCTCTGGTGCTGCAGCTGGAGGCAGGCACGATACTGAGCCCATCTCTGGCACACTGGGGGGCTGAGTCCTGTTCCGGGGCTCCCCAGCCACCACACATGGCCCAGCCAGGACTGACCACTGTGGACGTGTGGCCACCCAGTCGGGTGAAAGCCAAGTTTATTGTTTTCACCTAGGAACCAGCCTAGAAGTGGAGCAGCTCAGCTCCTCATTCGATTATGTAGCAGGAGCCGCCACCTCCGCCTCTCCCAAGGAGCGATAATGAAACATATTCATCCCTCACCCTGGGGAAATACTTAAACCACAATATGGGAGATGTATGTAAATCACATTTAAACGGAGACGGTGCTGTTAACGCTGACGGCGAATCATCAAGTTGGAAGATGGAGTGTCCCCTCTGCTGTCAAAGCTTTTGCTGAGAGAGCTGGGCTGTCCCCAGGGCCCTAGCCAGGGTCTCTGTCAGCGTCACCGTGTCCCCATGCCACTGGTGCCCACGCAAAGCGCTCCTTCACATCTGCACAACGTCCGGCTGTTGATGGAACGCTCACCACTGCAGGCGGCTGGGAGGATGAGGAAAGGAGTTACAGAGGGGCGATGGATGGGACGGGGTGCGGATGGGAAAGGGATGGGGATCCATGGGAACGGGCTCGAGACGGGAGGGGATTGGGTACGGGTGTGATGGGGATGGGATGTNGCAAGCCGTGTGTCCGGATGGTGTTTTTCCCAAAGTAAAACCAGGATCTCGCTGGATGTGTGCTCTGGAGTCTCTTTGCTTTGCTTTGTCCCAGAGCCGGGACAGCCCCCCTGCTCCAGGAGATTTTAGGGCACAGAGGAGCACCCATAAATAACGTGTTAACGATGCTGAGCCATTAATCCAGCCGGCACCAGTCTCTGCCTCACACCCAAGGGGCAGCGCATGGGACAAATCCCTGGGATTAGGGCTGTGGCCTCACATGCACCCGTGGGATGCCTGTCCCTTGCAGGGCTCGGGGTGCGGGGTCAGGCCCGGCCCGGGCTCCCCGCGCCCGCCGGGGCCGGTCCCGCATCGCGCGGTGTGTGCTGCCCTCCCGTGGAGCGGCCTCGCACTGCGACCGTGCACGGCATCCCTGCACCGCTCCTGCGCATCGTCACCGTGCAGCGCACCTGTGCATCACACCCCTGTACTGCACCAGTGCCCCGCATCCCTGCACCGCACCTGCGCATCGTCACGGTGCAGCACATCTGTGCATGGTCACCGTGCAGCGCACCTGTGCATGGTCACCGTGCAGCGCACCTGTGCATCGTCACTGTGCAGCGCACCTGTGCATCGCACCCCTGTACTGCACCAGTGCCCCGCATCCCTGCACCGCACCTGCGCATCGTCACCGTGCAGCACATCTGTGCATGGTCACCGTGCAGCGCACCTGTGCATCACACCCCTGTACTGCACCAGTGCCCCGCATCCCTGCCCCGCACCTGTGCACCCTCCCCATGTCTCACACCTGTACATCACTTCATCCCGGTACCACACCTGCACACCGTGGCCCGGCACCACACCTGAGCTCAGCATGATGGGTGACCATCCCCAAAGGCACGGCATGGCTTGGCACGGTTTGGCCGGGCTTGGCACGGCACGGCCAGGGAGCAGGCGGCTCCTCCACCCCTCCCCGGGCCCTGCCGGCAGCCGGGCTCTCCCCCCGGGAATCACTCAGGGCCGGGAGGAGGCGGCGGTGGCTGGTCAGTCTTTATTACTAAATAAATAGTCGTATAAATCTTGTGCAAAACTCTGCGGCAAAACCATCGGCTCCCCATCCCCGGGCCGGGCCGAGGCTCCCGGCACGGCACAGCCGCGGCCCCGGCACAGCAAAGCGAAGCGGTGGCACTGGAGCTCGCCGGTGAGAGCTGGGGCACGGCCAGACCCCCCGGTCCGGGCTGGACACCCGCCGGGACAGCGGCTGCCGGCGGGACGGAGGCTGCGCGAATCCCTGAGGAGCAGACAAGCACCATCCAGCTCAGCCGCGATTCCGGAGCCGCTGCGGGGGCCCGGGCAGAGTCCATCCGCGGCCGGTGCCGCCGTGCTAGAGCGGGGAGCTCGGGGTGTGGCCGTGCCGCCGCTCCCGCGGCTCCGCCGTGCCCATGGTCCCCAGGGGCACCACCACCTCCTCCGGCGGGCAGCTCTTGTTCAGCTCCACCACGCGTGGCACCACCGTGGACCACCGATCTGCAGAGAGGGTGGGAGATGGGCAGAGCTGGGGGCCTGCGGCTGCTCCCCAGGCCTCCAAAATCTGCTCCTGAGGCTCATCAGAGGCTGCAAGCAGCATCCCGAGGGATGCTCCCAGCGTACAGCACGGCGCTCACCTCTTCGCAGCCGGCCCATGGTGTGGGAGAAGCCATAGTACTGGTATGTGTCGCTCTTGCCCGGGTCTTCACTGATGATGCCCAGGTTCTGGTTCCAGTGGGACCAGTTCACCTCGTCCACCCTGTGGGGAAGGTCGGACCCGGAGGGGCTGCACGGAGCACCCGGGAGCCAGGGCAGGAGCTCCAGCACCCACCGGCACCACCAGCTGCCTCCAGCTCCGTACAAAGCACCCAGCAAATGAGTGCACGGTGCCAGCCCCCCAAAACGCTGCTGGCTCTGGTGGGAGAGGCTCAGCTGCTCCCCAGCCTCCGAGGGCTCCCACCTTTACCTGAAGCACCAGCGGCGGTCAGGGGTCCCGTCCGTGCCCTTCCCCACAGTGACCATCTCCCCCGAGCGGAAGGCTTTCCGCAGGAACACCGGGAAGGAGCGCTCGATGTCCAGGATGGTGGTGGCCCACTGCCAGGGACATCAGAGATTGCTTGAGCATGGAGCCCAAGGAGCTCGGGATGCCTCGATGCTGCAGCCCCCCAGGCACAGGCAGCCCCTGGAGCCCCTATCCTGCCCCGCCCAGGGTGGTACCTGCAGCTTCCAGATGTGTTTGCTCTCCTTGGAGACTTGGCCCACGGTCTCGCCCATGAGGGCGATGAGCATGTTGAGGAGGAGCACAAAGGTGAGGATGATGTAGGTCACGAGGAGGATGATGAAGACGCCGGGGTACTTGGCGCTCTCGAGCATCTCCAGGTCGCCCATGCCGATGGTGAGCTTGAAGAGGTCGAGCAGGAAGGTGCTGAAGGTCTGGCTGTCCCGGCAGGATGGGTAGGAGGGCACTGTGCAGTTGGGCTCCTCGCTGCAGGACTCACTGCTGGGACACGGGTTGAGCAGGGACACCAGGGCTGGGGGAGAAGGGACAGGGACAGCGAGTCCGCAGGGGCAATGGCAAGGACAGGATCCACAATGGGCCCCAGTGTGGCTCCATGCTGGCCTAGACCTTCTCCACCACGGGAGGAGGCAAAGGCTGAGCCTGTGGGCAGGTGGGATGGAGCTGGGGGTCTGCAGCCCCCTGCCCAGCCATGCCGAGCTACAGGGCTTGTCCTTCCCCTGCCAGGGGACCTGGCTGGTTACCTGACGCGTAGCCGATCATGAAGAGCAGGTAGACCAGGAGGAAGCGGAACAAGTCTTTGAAGAGGATCTGAAAGTGATGGGGAGCAGGGTGAGGTGTGCTGGACCCCGGCATCATCACCAAGCTGTGCCACTGGCACGGTTGGGCTGTGAGCAGGGCAGGGAAGGGTTCCTGAGAGCCACAGGAACCCTTCACAAAGCCTGGAGGAACCTCTTTAGGTTGCACTTCCATAGGAGGATTGACAATGTTTGTCACACACACACACACTCTGATCAGAAGGCAAGAACTATGAACTGATCTATTTAAAAAGGTCTGATTCCATTTTATAGTATTTCTACAAAGGCCAGGGATTGGGGGAGAAGGTTGACACCTCTCCCCATTCTATGGGTCAAGACAACTGTCCATCAGCTGTCCATATCTCTAAGAACAGGGACGTAAACTACCTTGAAATTACAAAAACATTGGCTGTGTTTACATCACCCAAGCATGAGAAAAAACCCAAACCATGAAACCGTGAAATAGAAGAGAAGGCTGAAAAATCAGGGTGACAGGAGGATCACCCGTGGAGAAGGACAAGACCCACGACCCCACCAGACCTTCTGGATCATGATGCTGTATGTCCCCGTCAGCTTGAGCCCACGGGTGAAGTACAGGGCATTCATCCAGCCCAGGACCAGCGCAAAGACCATGACAGCCAGGTAGGCCTCGATGCCACCCACGTACAGCCCCGCCGTGACAATCACCAGCACCGAGTAGATGAAGCTGGAGGAGAGTTGGGGTCAGACCCTGCACCCACAAGCCTGGGGGGTGCAGTGGCTCGCGGTGGCCTGGGGATCCCCACATACTAGAGCAGCTGGAAGGAGCCATCTATGAAGAAGGAGTTCACACCCGGGCACTTCTTCATGAACAGGTCCTTGATCTGTGGGAGAGAGGCAGAGCTTGGAGGGTCTGGGCTGCAGGGTCCCTGTGTCTGGGGCCACTGTGGCAGCGGTAGATGCCTCAGGGGATGGGGCTGTCACCCCTGGAGACCCCAAAGAGTTCAAGTGCTCCCACGAGAGGGCCCCCTGCCTTGCCACACTGACATTTGTGCAGAAGAAGAGGATTCCAGTGAGGAGGGTGATGATCTCCCCGGCCAGGCGCAGGTAGTCGGCGGTGCTGGTGTAGGGGTAGGGCGGCTGCGGGGAGAGGACAGAGCTGAGCTGCTCCCCCATCCCCAGGGACAGAGCCCTGCCAGACCCCCTGTGAGGCAGTGCTGCCCCACGGGGCTGTGCCAGCGCGGGGACTCACGGGGCCTTCCATGGGGCGGTAGTAGGCGACGAGGGTGAAGATGATCATGGCGCTGAGGTAGGAGACCACGCTGATGTAGAAGGAGACAGCCCCAAACTTGCGCCACTTGTCCCTCAGCAGCTCGTTGATGGGCTCCACGGCCAGCATCTCGTGGCGGTTCTGGTGGGACACGGGTGCTGACAGAGGGGACAGGGCCACCAAGTCCCCTCCAGAGCCCTCCCAGTCCCCCCCGGCTCCTGCACACCTCGATCTTGCTGTTGTAGACGAGGATCTCCAGCACGGACACCTCCTCCCCGCAGGTGTCCAGCGAGGAGAGGTCATAGAGGGAGGAGTAGACAGGGCCGTATGCCCAGTCCTTGAACTTTCGGGAGAGGTGCCGGACGTCCTCGTCTGTGATCTCCCTCCGGATGATGTGCTGGAAGATCTGCCAGAGGGAGGGAGGGAGGGAAGGAGGACTGCTACCCACAGACCTGGCCCCACCTGCCTGGGGCACCCTGCCCTCCTCCCACCCCATCCTGGGTGCATCCCAACCCGCTCCCTGCCCCTCAGCGGGCTCAGGATGCTCCCAGGTGCTCCTGGGGTGATGCAAAGACACTGTCGCGGCCCTCCAGGACGCTGAAGCTTTTGCATTTTTGATGACTCCCCTGCCTGCCCCACCAGAGGCCAAGGGCAGGTCAGCGGAGAAGATGGGCTGTATGAGGGTCTGGAGTTAATTAGGAAAGGGCCAGCACGCTTAATTAAGGGTGTTAATTAGCCAGGTTAATTGGCTGCACATCCAGGTTTCCACCAGCATCTGCAGAGAGAAGCCGAGCATGCACTGAGTGTGACAGGGCTCAGCGGGGATGGCAGGGAGACGGCCCCCAACGCGGGGGGACACCGTACCCCGATCTTGCCGGTCTTGGCTGCCATCATGAGCGGCGAGAGGCCGTCGTTGTTGAGCAGGGCCTCCAGGTTGGTGTCGGGGAAGAGCTTGGCGCACTTGACGAGGAGCAGGTCGTACATCTTGGTGACAAACTTGGTGTTCTCGCGGGTGTTGTCGGCGATGGCCACCAGGGCGTGCAGCACGGTGTTGCCGCGGGAGTCCTGGCGCCGCAGGTCCGCCTGCTTGTGCCCGTTCTCCGTCAGGTAGTGCACGATGTGCGGCTGGTTGGTGCAGGCGGCCAGCGAGAGGGGCAGCTCACCTGCGGGGACCACAGCGGGGCTCCCGTCACCCCTTCCCCGCCGCGGGGACATCTCGGGGCGCAGCCCCCCGGCTCCCTCCCTGCTCACCGAAGTAGAAGTAGCCGCCCTCGCTCTTGGGTTGGAAGAAGCGGCCGCGGGCCTGGGCATGGACGTCTGCTCCCTTCTCCACCAGCAGCTCCACGTAGTGCTTGCAGCGGCGCTCGATGGCGATGTGCAGCGCTGTCTGACCTGCGACACCGCCGCCCGTCAGCCGCCGCCGAGCCCCGGCACCTCCCCCGCGCCCCAGCCTTCCCAGGCCCCTTCTCAGGTCCCCGAACCACCCCAGTGCCCCCCAGCAGTGGCCTCACGCCGCCCACCTCGGTAGTAGACGTCCCTGAAGGGCGAGTTGATGAACTCCCGCATGTTTCCCGTCTTCTCGGCGATGTCCAGGAGGACGGGGATGGTGTCGTTCTTGCCCCCGCTCAGGTTGAGCAGGGCTTTAGGCAGGCAGGTCTTTCCCGTGGAGGGCTCTGCGAGTGGAGGGTGCTGAGGGGGGGCCAGGGCAAACCCCTCAGGCCGCTGGCTCCCCATGCCAGAGCTGTGCGTCCCCATCCCACAGGAATACAGGGACAGCCAGTGATCACGGGCATAGACCCGGCACCAGGGCAAGCAACACCCAGGTCCTCACCTCGGAACTCCTCGTCTGTGAGGCGCTTCTTGTGGGTGAGCAGGAAGGAGAGGAGCCCATCCAGGCCGGCCGGGGACCCCCGGGAGACGATGTCGAAGAGGATGGGTCTGTTGAAGACCTTGAGGACGGGGGGCGGGTCGGGAGCCGGCCCCTTCGCGGCCGGAGGCTGCTTCCTGCGGGAGGAACGCCAGCGCTGCGGGCAGGAGCCGCTGCCTCGGCTTCCCCCGCCTGTGCCACGAGCCTCAGGGTGCTCAGCCACTGGGGACAGGCACGTGGGGACACCTCCCGGCTGGGGGCACCTCTGAGGAGGCCAGGGCAGCCTCCCCATCCACAGCAGCCCAGTGCTCCCAGTGCCTTGCCAGCTCCCACCCAGGTGCTGCAGCGCTTGGGGCCCCCAGCTGTGCCCCCCGGGAGGGACGGGCCGCGGGCTTGGTCACGCTCCGGCGCCACGGGGGAAGCCAGACCGGTCGGAGCAGTCTGCAGCAGGGGGGATGGACCGGGGACAGCTCCGGGCACCGGGAATGGGGGCACCGGTCAGCTCCGGGCACCGGGAATGGGGGCACCGGTCAGCTCCGGGCACCGGGAATGGGCGCACCGGGAATGGTGGGGGCACCGGTCAGCTCCGGGCACCGGGAATGGGCGCACCGGGAATGGGGGCACCGGTCAGCTCTGGGCATCAGGAATGGGGGCACCGGGAATGGGGGCAGGACGGAGGGCGGCCGGCGGCTGCCCCAGCCGGGGATGCCCGGTCTGAGGGCTCATGCGGCATCCTGGCCCGCTCCGTCCGCCTCCACGGGGGAACATCCCGCTCTCCTAAGCCGGTTGCAGCCCTGGGTGGGGACACTGGCGGGCCGCCCCAGGTGCCCGGCACAGAGGGGCATTGTGCGTCCGGCCGCGGGCTGCCCCCCCGGCTCCGGTTTCCTGGCGCGGGCAGGGCGGAGGCCCTCCTGAAAAGCCTTTTCATGCCGCAGCCAGACGGACGCACCGGCCAGGGGAGCGGCCGGGCGCACAGAGCCTCTTTCATGGCGCCCGTAAGGGGGAAGGGGAGCGCGCTGCCGCCCCCGCGGCACCGGGGGCTGCGGACCCCCACCACGGCCGGGCACAGCCCAGCGCTGCCACTGGGAGCTGCTCCCTCTGCGCGATACCTCTGCCCAAAGCGCCCCAAAGTACCGCTCGAAGGTCTGCCCATGTCTCCAGCTACTGAACATCCCCATCTCCACCGCGGTGCCCCCACCCCAGCACCTCCTGCCGCACCGGGGGTCTCGTACTCACTCCGCGACCCTCCTGCGCCAGCGCTTCTGCTCGCTGGGGTGGTGGCGGTAGGTGCCGTAGTCGAAGAGGGAGTCCATGGGGGCTTTCTTGGGCGCGGGGACCACGGGGGACTCGTAGATGGTGGCCTCCAGCAGCTCCATGGGCTTCGGGGCGCCTTTCCGAAAGGCTCCGTGGAATTTCATGCGGAGGTTTTGCTTTCCATCCCCGGCGCCGGGGGGACCCCGGGCTGCCTCGGCGGGGCTCGGGGTGTCCTCGCTCTCGAAGAGGTTGGCCAGAGAGGAGAGCGGGAAGGATTCGTTCTGGAGGGAGCCGTCCTCGCCCGCGCCCTCCCCGGCATCGCGCGGGACGTCTTCGGTGTCTGCCATGGTCCCTGCCCGGAGGGACGGGCACGACTGACCTGCCCGCCTGGCTGTGTCCCGCGGCTCCTTCCACGAGAGCAGGAGACCTGGCAGAGGAAAACCCCGTGTCACCCCCAAAAGTCCCTCCCCATGCTTTACCAGGGGCACCGAGCCCCGCGGCGGGACAGGTCCCACACCCACCCTGGCAGGGGTTGGGGCCGGCGGGACCCCCTGTAGCTCAGAGTCTCCCGGACGGTCCTGCCTTGTCCCGGCTCTCCTCGGCACCCACCGACCCGCTGCGGGGACCCCTCACGTCTGCGGGGGCCCCTCCGGCTGCGGCGCTGCCGCGCTGGGCGAGGGCGAGCCCGGCCCCGCTGCGGTCAGCCGGGGTGCAGCCCAGGACAGGGCACAGAGCAGACCCTGTGCGCTGCGATCTGCCGCCCAAGAAAAGAAAACATTCCTTGGGATACTCCCCACATCCAAGGAAGCGTCCAGGGAAGCGCCCAGAGGCAGCAGGAGCTGCCACCGCAGCAGGGCTGGGAGCGGGGCCAGGGCTGCTCCTGATGCTCCACAATCCAGGGGGGCTCGGTGGGACCGGGGTCTGGGCACCGGGAGGGGATGGGCGCGGCACGGGGACGGGCTGCAGCCTGCGGGAGGGCAGGAGCAGCGCTGGAACAAGAAATTACGGGTTTAGGCTGCCCAGAGGGACTTGGAGATGAAGGAGAGACGTGCTATCAGCGCGGCCAGCAGAGCACTGTACCGTGTTACCGTGTCCTGCCCGCCACGTCCAGGACACGGACAGGTGACTGACCTCAGGCACTCCCCCAGCCCCGCTTTCCACCAAAACCCTCCGGCGAAGCCCCAGCAGCGTTAGGGCTCAGCACAGCTCCCGCCTGCGGGGAGCTCAGCCTTCCCGGGACAGAAAAAGCAGCGGGAAACGTGTCATTTTGTGCTGGGCTGAAGCTCTGTGCGACAAGCCACAGTGGCAAGCTGGGTCCTGTCGGGAGGGCAGCCCAGCCGGGGAAAGTGCTCGAATGAGGCAGCGGGTCCTGGCAGCCACGCAGTGCTCCTCTGGGCATGGGCGATGAGGGTGGCAAACACCCCCAAAACCCTGCAGCTACAGGGAAGGGGGTTCAGGCAGCGACCCCTTCTCCCTGCCACCCCAGGGGACACCCAGTGGGGCTGGTGCAGCCCTGAGGGGCACCAAATGGGGCTGGTGCAGCCTCCAGGGACAACCGGAAGGGCCAGTGAAGCCGTGGGGTACACTTAGTGGGGATAATGCTACCCTGGGGGACAGTGCAGCCCTGGGGGACACACAGCAGGGATGGCACAGCCCTGCGGGACACAGAGGTGACAGTTTCTCCCCTTTGCTGACCTTCCTGCCATCCCCATCTCTGTAAGAAATTCCACAAGCACCTGCCAGAGCCCGCAGGTCCCACATCCCAACCCCATGCAAACAGGGGCCCTCGCATGGCCGGTTTGACCTTGGACAACGGAGAAGAGGGAATTGCCAAGCACACGGACCCTGCGGGCTGGGAATGGGGACGGAGCACCAGACCTGTCCAAACTGTGCTGGGACCCGGAAAAGCGCAGCTTGAGGGAAAACCGGGACACGGCAGGGGCTGTCACACACCTGCCTTGACCGAAGCTTGTGTGGGAAATGGGGGATTCAGGGCTGGTGCCGTCAGCCCGGGCGCTGCCAGGAAAGGTGCTGTCACAGGGGTTTGATTTGGCCCATTAGTTATTTGGGTTTGGATTTTTCAGCCTTCCTCACCTCATGGAATAACTGAGTCAAGGCACAGCTCTCGCTGTATCCAACACAAACCCCACCTGTGCTCCC
>WBMY01007790.1:475205-503911 GCA_013397315.1 Donacobius atricapilla
GGAGCTGCGGGAGCGGCAGCGGGGAGGGATGCGGAGCCAGGAGCTGCGGGACAGCCTCGGAGAGTGCGGGAAGAAGGTGAGGGAGCGGCCCAGCCGTGCTCGTCCCGCATCCCCGGTGAAGGGCCGCTCCCGTGCTTCAGCTGTACCAGCGGGACTTGCTGGAGTTGCCACCGCTTGGTGTCCCGAACCCGTCAGCCTCGCGGGGGTTTGGGATGCCGAGCACTCGCGTATCCTGACCTAAGCCAGCTCTGTGTTCCCAGTTTGCTGAGCCGCTGCTTCACGAGCGCTGGAACAAAAACAATGCGGAGCCCCGAGAGGTGATGTTGCTTTCTCTTGAGGCCCTGCTGCCTTGTATTTATTATACCAGTTTTTAACTTGAATGTCATTGTATCTCTACTATTGTCACTCATCTTGCATCACAGCAACTGCCCCAGGTTCTGATAAACAACAGGCAAAAGAAGTGAAAGGGTTTAATTAGTTTTAAGAAGCCCTTTCAAAGCTGTATTTTGAACAGTCAGAAATCTGTTCAGACTCTGAGCAAATTTTCAGAGCTTGCAATGTGAATGTATTAGGTGCATAAAATATAAATAATATAAAAAGTATGAATCTTAATGTCTCAGCTGTACCTGCCATGCTGTGGTGCTTCCTCATTCTTTATTCCACCCATGTGCTGCTCCAACATCGCAGTCCTGTATCACTGTCACTGTGGTGTTTCCCATGTGACAATGACACTCAGCTCAGGACCTGGTGGGCGCCTCAGACAACTCAGCTGTGCCCACCTCTGCAGAGACAAATCTTGCTGGGATTTCAGGGCCAGGTGGTGCTCCGAAGAGTGTGGGAGATCCTGGGGGACAGAACCTCTGGCACTGATGGCCCTGCTGCATCTGTTGTGTCTCCAGGCAGAGTCGGAGCTGCACAGGAAGCACATGAGAGAGGCTTGGGGTGATCAGCTAACACAACAAAAGAAGGTATGGGGGTAGCCCTGGTGTTCTGGTCACTGGGAGGACTCTGAAATGTGTGTGCAGGTGGAGGGGTGACACTTGTGCCACGGGAGCTGCAGCCATGAAGGGCACTGTTAACAAAGCCATCCAGCTTGCAGGAATCTGCTCTGTGGATTTTCTGAGCCAAAAGTTGTTTCTTTGTGTCAATGAAACAAATGCTATTTTCTGAAATGCTGTCTTCTTTTCTTTGGGAAAGGAAGAGGTGACCAAACTCGAAGAAAAGAAAGGTTATGAAAATGGGTATGAAACAGCACGAGGGGAAGCACTGGAAAGAACGAGACAAGAGGAAGAGAAGTGTCAGCTGGAGAAGCAGCAAGCAGAGGCGTTGCTTCAGCAGATAGAAGAGCTGAAATTGCAGGAGACAAAGGTAATCTTGACTTTCTCCTCATTTGAGAAAGGAATCATTGCTTCACTTGGAAATACAGCAAGGCTGACCTGACCTCTCCATGTTTGCACTGCAGGGAGGGTTTTTCCTGCCTGCAGAGGAGCAGAACAGGGTACAAACTCTGGTCAAGCATGCTCTCTGGGATGTTGTAGCTCTCTGATGTACCCTTTCTTGGTGCTTGTGTTTTCCTTTTTAGGCAACAAAGCTGAAAAAGGAACAGGAGAATTTATTAAAGCAGCAGTGGGAGAGAGAGAATTTGGAAGAAGAAAGGAAACAAATGAAAGAGCACCGTAAGAAGACTGAGCTCGGGTAAGACACCAAGTGGAGCTTGTTTTGGATAGAATCTGTTCCTGTGCCCACAGCAGTACTTGGGGCACAAGGAGATATGCCAGGTAGCAGTGAATATCTGGGTTTTGGTGGACTCACCTACAGCAGCCAAGGAGCAGAGGCACTGGTGCTGTTACTGCTTTTTGTTCTTGGTAGCAGGTTCCTCATTGTCACAGATATACTTCCCTGAGTGCTGCTGTACAATGATGTGGTGCTTTAGAGTCAGTATGGTACCTTTTTTTTTTTAATTTTGCTTTTTTCTCCTCCAGTCGCTTTTTGAGGCATCAGTGTGACGTCCAGTTAAGGAGACGAGCGCAGCAGATACAGGAGGAGCTGGTAAGAGATTCATTTATACTTTATAGATGCTGTGTGGTGAAAAAACTTGTGTGTGGTTTGTGTCTGCCTCTGATTCCTGCAGATCAGGAGGCCCCTTCCAGCTTGTGCACAGGGCTGGAGCACAAAGCTCACGGGGAAGCAGCAGATGGAGCATCTTGCTGAGCACACCCTTGACACTGTCACCAGTAATGCCTAGAGAAGCTCTTCACCCAGGCTGGGAGGCTGTTGGATAGTTGTTAATCTCCTGGTTTTTCTCCAGGAGACAGACAGGCAAATCTTATCAGCCCTCCTGGAGAAAGAAGACGAGGATCAGCGCCGGCAGATCGCCCGGCGGGAACGGGCGGTGGCAGACGTGGCCTGGATGAAGAGGGTCATTGAGGAACAGCTCCAGCTGGAAAAGGAGAGGGAAGCAGAGCTCGAGACTATCTTCAAGTGAGTCTGCCCACCTCTGAGCCTCACCTGAAGAGTCCATGTGTGCTGAATGTTCCGGGTCAGGGGGTCACTGAGGGGCACAGGTGGGATGGACACACGAACTGGCAGGGAACAAACCTGACGAGAAACCCGAGTGCTCCTCTAAAGCACAGGATAGCGTGTCTATGCCTGTGGAATATACAGGGGGTTAAACTCAGAGATAATTCATCCTCTCTTCTTTAGGGAAGAAGCAAAAAAAATATGGGAGAAGAGAGAAGAAGAATGGGAAAGAGAGAAGGTGGCCAGAGATCGCCTGATGAGTGAGGTGATGACCTTTATTGATGATGTGTTTTCCTTGGCTCGGTTCCACTTGTACATTCCACTTGTAACCCACCGCCTCTGCAGAGTCAGAGCCTTCCGTACCAGGGTGGAATTTTTTTGCTTGTCTGGTGTGTTTCCTGGGAACTGTTCAACCATCTCCTCCCTCTATCCCCTCCCTTTGCACAGGTCCTTGCAGGCCGGCAGCGCCAGATCCAAGAGAAGATGGAGTTAAACAGACGGGCCCAAGAAGAGTCCATTAAGTATCGAGAGCAGCTGATCAAAGAGCTCGAGGAGGCAAAGGAAGGGACTTGCAGGGAGAAGGAGCAGGAGGAGGAACAGCAGAGAGCCCGCAGGAGGGAGCTGCAGGCACAGGTAGGCTGAGCTCCCAATGCACACCTGCCTGCTGAGGCTGTCCTATCTCACCCCATCTCCCCTGCACAGGGGACAGAGCACAGCTTGAGAGAGGAGGAGCAGCAGCAGGAGGGATGGGCCCGGCAGCACCTTGAGGAGCTGGAGCGGCAGGAGGGCGAGCAGGGCTGGCACAGAGGGGTAAGGTCACACACGGGGGTCACCCTGGCTCCTGGCACAGGGGTGACCCCAACACACCAGCCCATCATGGAGGGTGACAGCATCATTGTCTCTGATCTGCACTTTAGTCATCACCGTGCCAGGGCACAACACTGGGCTGTTCCTTCCCCTCAGATAGCTCTACAGTGCTCCCTTCTCTTTTTTGCTGATATTGATATATTAAGGCCTAAATTTTAAAGAATTTTTGAGGCAGACGTTGTTGCTTGTGCTTTAAGTGTTGCTCAGCGCTGAAAGGGATTTATTGGCTGCATTAGTGCAGTTGGTACAGTGCTTCCCTGCTCAATGTCTTTGTTAACTGTCCTGCTTTGCCTGACTCTAAAATCAAATTTGAGTAACCCTACCTTAAGCCCCTGCCCAGCCCCTCAGCTCCTGTGCATGCTCAACAGTGTGTGTGGATTAATTCCAGAGCCCATAAACCTGTGCTGGTCTTTGTTTTGACCCCATTAGTTCCACAGTTACCCAAGACCAGCTTGGACCTGAGGAATGAGCACAAGATGCAGCTCCAGACTCAAGGAACTCCTGAAATAATGGTGCCTCTGGAATAGCCTACAGTAAGATGAAGACTAGACTCAGTAGATTTCTGAAAATATTTAGTTGTGGCCAAGCTGAAGAGGAGAAAAGTTCTACTGTCTTTGGGAATGTTGAGGTGTGAGCACCTTCAGAGAAGCAAACTGCTTCACTCTGCGTTCTGGAGTTGTGCTCATGTATTTTAGTACGTGAGAGGCTGAAGCAACCCAGCAAGTTAAAGGGCACTGTGGACCTGAGCCACAAAAGAATCTGTCTCCCAGGAAGAGGAGCTGTGAAACACCACAGACTGTGTCAGACTCCCCCCCTGGACAATCAGGCTGTGCCTGGGTTCCTACTGGACTTTGAGGAGTTAATTCATAATGCACACTGCAAATCAGTCAGAACATGTGTGCTGTGGCAGCAGTGCTTGTCCAGTTCTTCTCCAGAAGGTGCTGGAGACTTCATTAAATGTTGTTTTTACTTGATTCATAAACAATGAATAATTGAAACCTGAACAAGGATTTGTTTGTTTTTTTTTTTTTACGTGAGCAAACTACTGCAGCAACAGGAGATTGAGTTGATTATTGCAGTTCATTCCTTGCTGTTACATCCACTACTGCAGCCTGACATCAGTCCTGTCACAGTGCACAAGGGCTGTGACACAGACTGGCTCTTCACTCAAGAGTAGAAACCTTTCCAAAGATCTCTTAGAGAACCAGCAGTCAAATAAGCCCACATTATTTCACACACTGCAAGGGTTTTAGCATTTTATAGTAATACTGTAAACAAAAGATTAAAAGTCAAAATATTGTACAGACAGAATGACACTGATAAATACAAGGTTTGGAAAAAGGCAAAGAAAGCTTTTCCTTTCCTCTGCAGCATTTTGTAAAGGAAGAGCAAGTTTGTTTACAGGGGAACAAGAGGAGGTCTAGTCCTAAAAGAAAACCACACCTTTGTTACTGGAGGTGCTGCAAACTCTGTGACTGCAGTGCTGTGAGTGAAGGGTTCCTGAACTTGCTGCTGGGGGTTCCTGTAGGGTGTGGACCACTCTGATTTCAGTGTAGCTGGAGCAGGGGCTGGCAGTTACTAAAGTGTCCCTTGGTTTTAGATCAAAGGCAGGTTTAAATAAGTGATAAATTACACCACAGCTCAGTGTCATCCTGCTTGGGAAAGCAGGTAAGATATGTTAAAGAACAGCACACAGTGGTGTCCTGAGAGACTGAAAAATACCATCTGCTGCCTTTCAGTCATGCCAGTTTAAGGAAAAGTTCCTCGAAGATTCTCAATGTATTTAATTAATTGCCAGTTGCATGATTTTGAAGTAGATTTCACAAAGGTCATTTGCAGTTTTAATCCCAGCCTGCCTGCGTTGTCAGGCTAGAGCTGCCTCTGGGGTTCAGAGGAGCAGAAAGGAAATAAAACCCCACAATGAAGAACATTAATTTACTGGGCTGTCATCTCCTCTCTCCATTCCTTCCCTCCTTCAGACTCTGGGAGCCAGACAGCCAGGAATCCAGCAGTGCTACGGCACTTGTGCTTGGATCTAGCCACACGAACAGACCATGGCTGGCTCCTGGGCAGTGACAACACACTTCCAAATGGGACACAGGCTGAGGTAAACCCCAGTGATTTCCTGCACCACCCGAAATTCAGACTCCCAAAAATATCCTCATTTTTGAAATTATGGACTGACACACTTTTGTGAACTGTTATGGATGAAGAAGCCTGGAGCACACATGGCCACTGGGGCCAGGCAGCCTGGCAAGGGTTACTCAGCAAGTTGTCAAATTTTGAAAGATTTGCACGAAAAACTTTGGAGATACAAGAAATATTTTCACATTTGGATATGTTGAGGTACAGAGGTTATGTGCTGTGGAAGACACAGCTGCTTTTGCACTGGCACTCTTCTAACTTCCTTTTTTTGTTGATGAGCACAGAAATCTTTAGTGAAATTGCATCTGGAGTTACTGAGAAATGCTGCTGCAAACAAGACGGTACCTCAAAGATGACAGGAAAATTCTGCAGGAAACTTAACAATGAATTACTAACTCAGAAACAAAGGATAATATTTTAACCACTAATGCCCTAAAGTAACATCAAACATATATTAATGGCATAGTGACAACTAAAAGAAATAACTATTAAGTTTCAAATTCCTTCCAAAACAGATAAAGTGACAAAGACCTTGTAGAGTTACACGTAACAAGCTTGGATGCCCACAACTACTACTGGTTTAGCAGACTAAAAAACATATTGCACAACAGTTGATATGGGAACAGAGAACGCTGGGCTTGTACCCCGTTACCAGGACAAACCTTCTTCCTGCTGGGAGCGGTCCCGGAGCCTGGGGAGCCTCAGCCAGCAGGATCCCAGCAGGGGAGGCTCCGGAGGGACGGAGATGCTGCCCTCCCATCCATGCAGTGGTGTCAGAGCAGTCCCACCAGCAGGATCTGAAAGCAGAACGTGGCCCCAAGGAAACATCTACAAGAGCTCGGTACAGCGCTGGGACATGAGAGTGGCTCGACAGCTACTTGCAACATGCTATTATCCGTAACTACACTGGCAACACAGGCACAAAATAAGGCAGTGGGTTAAATTAATCATAAAATTGTTAGAAAACATGCAAAAATAATACTGAGTTTAAAAAAAAAAAAAGTTTCTTGCCCCTTGAAGTTTTTTCCTCATAAAAATGCGCATAGTTCCACACCTATATGTTGAAATCCGACCTTTAAAAAACCCCAGAGTAAAAAAGGCCCGGGTGCCTCAGTTGTTGTTCTCTTTGGTTGTGATGGTGACCAGCTGCTTGGCAGCCTTGGCGATGTCGTAGGCGCACTGGATGACCTGCTGTGTCACCAGCTGGATGTCGGGCGCGGGGCTGGGCTCGGCAGGCAGCGCTTTCCTGCACTCCGACTGCAGTCTGTAGGCACTGGATGTCAGCAGGCGCAGGGAAGTCCTCACCAGCTCCGACTTGGGCTTCTGCGAAGGGAAAACAGACGCTGGAACAGGCAGAACAACACCACCTTTTAATTAGGCGGGAGTGCTCACAAGGGTTCTTTGATGCGGGGCGGCTCTGCGGCCAAGCGCTGCCTTCCCCTCGTGGCAGCAGGCGGAATTTCTCCTCTCGGGGAGATTCCAAACGGCTGCCAGGCAGCGGGCAGGGAATATTGCTGCGTGCCCTCCCTTAGGAAGTTACTCATGCACATTTCTGGTGCCTGTTTACTGTCCCAGCCCACGTCCTGGCTGGCAGGAGGGGACAGCGTGTCCAGGAGGGACAACAGCCTTGGCTCTTTCCTCGCAGCTTTGGAGAGGTGGGTAAGACTTTACAAGAACTCGGTCATGGGGATTTCACTCCCTAAATCTGCTGTGAGCAAACAGATCACTTTGATAGATGGATAACAGATCTAAATGTGGCTGCACGAAAGAAATCCAGGCAATGGCATTCAGATGGAAAAGGGGGTGATGAGCCTGGTAAAATTCCCATATAACCACACAATTCTTCATGCCAGATCCAAATACCTCCAGTATTGCAATCCAAATTGTGCAATTTTTATAAGTTTTAAGTTCCACAGTACAAGGCCTGGACTCAGACTTTAGCCCTTCCCAGTTGCCATGCCAATAAATACAAAGGTGCATCATAACCCCATCATTTCACCTTACCACTTTTATTTTGAAAGGAAATAATTTTTGATTTTCACTCTGAAGGGAAATTACACATGAGGAATGAGGCCAAAACCATCCGGATGGTGGCAGGTACTTACTTTTGGGAACAAGGCTGCCATTTCTGTCACTGCCACATGTATTCTCTCGGAGCACGGTATATAGCTGCAGAAAGATGCCCTGGGTTATTCAGTGTGTAGAGACTCCCTTCCCTCTTCCACTTCACTGCTCAGTGACTATTATTCTAAAAACAACCATGTGACTTCAGAAAAAGCAAGAACTTAACCAACAGCGCAAAATTTTTTTCTTAGATTTTCACTGTTCTTCAGAGTTGCTTTGCAGGAATAACTGTCCATACTTTTAATGTAAAACGTCAGGAAAGTCTCCATTCGTGTGCAACTTCAGAACATCAAGATGCCTTCTTGGATTAATTAATACCCAATAAATAGACAAGGCAGAATTCTCACACACATGCATCCCCAAACAGTCTGTGAGTACCAGGCTAAATATTCACTGATTCTGATGAGTTAGTTCATAAAACAAAGGCAGTTGCCATGAATCCTCATAGATTTCACTTCTGATTTATATACCAAATGAAAACTGGTCTGTTCAAAATAGAACTATTTACCATAAACTGCTGTGAATAGTGAAGTGTTAGTGTGCTCTCTCACAAGTCTCATTTCAAAAGACTCACTTCTGTGCTTCAAAGATTCAATTTTAGCTTAAGTTAGTTCACATGATCCAGTCTTAAGCAAGAGACTCTCAAAAATCACAAAGCATTCAAGAAAACTATTCAGCATGTGTGGGTTATCGTGGGTCAGTGCCCTTTCAAGCAAAAAGAGCCCCCCAAACCCACCCCCCAAGACATTATTTATTTGATCTTCTTGCAACGCCAAAGGTGCAAAAAAATCAGTCACTTGCAAATGCACTGAGAGAGAAGCAACACACTGGGGTCATTTTGGCAATGCAGGAAAATTGCTTTAAAAGGAGTATTTCCAAGTGTCTCAAGTCACATGAGATCTTCCAAATAAACTTCAAGTGTAGAGAGGGCTTTCAAGTTCACCACAATTCCCCTTCTGCTGCGGAGTTAATGATTAATCTGCTCCCTGCAGCCACTGTGACCAGCACCCGACCTCATTAGAAAGTCAATTTACTGATTAAACCCTTCACTAACAAGGCAGAGAAAACCTAGAGAATAACCTGAATGAGACACTCAGGTGAACAACATGTGTTTCATTGTATGTTCTCTAGGTCAGCTGCAAAGTTTCCAGTGTGGCCTGGAGGAATGGCTTTAGCTTAATGTCTAAACACTCACTGTAAGCTTGTGAGGTGCTCTGACACTGTGTTGGGTTTACACACATTCCAGTGAGACATCAGGAAGATATTCAAGTAGTGACAGCTTGGAAAAGGAATCCCTCATTAGCAGTAAATTGTGTTAATCTCTTCCTCCAATCCTGACATTTGCTGGCCGGGGTTTGAACCTGGGCAGTTCTGTTTTAAAGAGCCTCTCACGCAAATGTCACTTTTATTTTAGGCATTAACAAACAGTATTTTAGTCAGGTTGGAAGATACCAGATAAACAACCCATCTTTTTTCACGGATTCGGGATACAAATGATCTCATTTGACCCCCAGCTGTATAAACACTTGAGAGGCCTCAGCTGTCAGGTATGAATGTTCCACCTTGGGAATGTGAAACTCCTGCTACTTTTGCAATGGTGCAAAAAAGCAGCAACCATGTGTTCATAAAATCACAGAATGGTTTGGGTTGGGAGGGACCTTCAAACCTCAAAGATTTCTCCCTAAGGGAAGAAATTCTTCCCTGTGAGAGTGATGAGGCCCTAGCAGAGGTTGACCAGAGAAGCTGTGGCTGCCCCTGGATCTCTGGAAGTCTCCAAGGCCAGATGGAGCTTGGAGCAACCTGGGCTAGTTGGAGGTGTCCCTGCCCACAGAGGGGGAACAAGGTGGGCTCTAAGATCCCTTCTAACCCCAACAATTTTGTGATTCCATGAGCCAACCAAGTTGTAATTTATCTTGAGAGACAATAAAAAACGAAACAGAGACAGGAGAATACACCAGAGCCAGCTCCAGGCTGTGGTTCTGTTCCCCACAGATAACTCCTGGGAGCCCACATCCCTGGCCTGGAGGGACTGCCTGCAGCTCCCTCATCCCCTGGAACATTTCATGCATCGCCTTCCATGACCCCGTGCGGCCGGAGTGGGAGGGAAAGAGGCAGCAGAGAGAAGGATAAAGGACACTGTGCCTGGGAGGCAGGGACAGAGGCCAGAGTACCAGGAGGCAGGGCCGGGCTGCTGGCTGGTCAGAGGCTGCAGGGGCGCTCGCTCAGCCCCGGGGACCCGCGTGCCGAGGCTGTGTCTGAGCTGGGATGTGCCCCCACGCTCCAAGGGCCTGCCCAGCCCATGGAGCACGGGGAAAGGGGTGGGAGAGAGTGAGAAACAAAAGGAAGAAGGGGTTTCATTAATAGATGGTACTCTTGCATCATAATTTTTACTCTCCAGTTATCTACGCAGCACATTATTTTTCTTTACAGCATTCCCAGCATGAGCTTGGAGGATGTGTTATTACATCCTCCAGGGTCTCATTTTGGTAAGGAAGCATTCCTCTGTGTTAAGGAAGCCAGGGAAGAAGAAAACAAAGAACAGCAGCTTCCTAGTTCAGTGTTTTGCAAGATAATACTCACCTAAGCACAGGCATACACCCCACTCCACGTGTGGTACAGAAAACAAAAATGCAGCATAACAGGTTTTTTAAAAGCCTGATCAATTCAACAACGAAAGCCAGGTATGCTGCATTGTTTCCTTCAATGATTTAGAAAAAATTAACATACTGTATAGTGTGATATACATAAAAACTACACTCATTTAAAGCTTCTCTGTGTGAAACAAGCTACAAGAGGTTGCACTGGAAAAGGTTACGCCAAGGGCAATGAGCTCAGCACAAACACGGCAGGAGTCGTCACTCGGTGTGAGAAGGAGAGGCCACGCCGGCCCTGCTAAAAATAGCAAAGTACAAGAAGGAAAAAACACAGAACAAAAGTGGCCCCATTGTTGTGCACTTCTCTGAGCGAGGCAGGAAGTGAGGGCTCAACACAAATCGCTGCTGCTTCTCCCAGGCACAGAGGGCACCGAGCTGGGGCCATAGCAGGGCCAGACCTACCAGCCTGCAGGGCCAGGTTTGCTGGAGCCCAGAGTGTTCCAGCCCAAAAATGTGCTCACACCTGGGAATACTTTGATTTACAGCCTTCTAAAAGAGCTGTGTGGGGAGCACCACCTGATGATCAGCAAGGGCAGTATCACTTTTAGCCACCCACAGCTATTCTGGAAATTTTTCAGGTGGGCCAGAATTTCCCTGAGCGAGCTGAAGCTGCTGCAGCCTGATGTGCTCAGTCAGTGTTCTGCTTACTCAGCTGGGTCTGTATCTAAAACCAATAGGTCAAAATACTTTTGCTGGTACATAATTTGTACTAATACCTCAGCAGAAAAGCCAAATTCTCCCTCTTTCACAATTTGCTCCTGAAGCAAGGCTGGGTGTTACTATCACATTCTGCAGGGTGTAATTACCTACATAGAAGGGTGAAGACCCAGGAAAAACCTGCAGTGAGTTCTCTACAACACATTTGATTTGCATCCAATACAACACTCGTTATACAGCAGGACTCAAGGGCAGGGCAGGCAACACTGCAGCCAGAACCCACTCACAAGGGGCTGGTGACTTGTCCCCAGCTTGCCCTGTGGCACTAAGGACACCAGGGAACACGACAGACCTACACATTTTGCAGGTGTGAAACAGCAGGGCTGTATCTCACTTTCACCTGTGCTACACCTGAAGAATTTCCTTTGTTTTCTCACCAACTCCACAGCTTTTCCAGCACTCCCTCCTTACCTGTCATGTTTGTTCTCCTGTGCCGCTCGCAGCAGCTCCTGGATGTTCTTGGTGATCTGCTCAGTTTTCCGAATCACGTCTTCTGTACTGGGCAAACTGGAGCTGGGGGCCGAGTCTGTGTCCTCAGGGATGGATCCCTCTCCCTGCCAAATGACGCTGCGCTGCCGGCCCTTCCTGCCCGACCTGCAGGGGAGCAAAGCAGGGCTTGGCCCGGGGACAGAGCAGTCTCCCGTCACCCCCAAGCTGTGTCAGCTCTGTCACAGCACCTACCCCGGCTCCTCCAGCTCCACGGGGGTGGTGGGGTTGTCGTAGTCGCTCTCAGACACGCTGCTCTGCTTCTCCAGCTTCGAGGCCTGCAAGGAACAGGTTTACTTCAGCCTTTGCAGGGAAGGGCAGCCCTGGGCTGTGCCAGAGCCACGTCCTGTGCATGTGGATTTGCTTTTTGCACAATAGCTCCTGCAGCAGCCGCTACCCTAGAGCTGCTGTGCCCCTCTCCCCATGCCAGGCTGCAGCTCAGCTCGTACCCTGGGCACTGCCAGCACAGCCCCACCAGCCCCTGAATATCCAGCATGGCAGGACAGACAGACAGACAGAGCACAGCATCCTTCCCTGCCACTGAAACTGCCCCAGGAGCACACTCTGAGAGGCCACCAGGAGCAGAGGCCAAATGGAGAAGGAGCACCATGAAACAGGAGCCTGAACAGTGAATAAGAACCACTGGAGAAGGAGAGAATCCCAGAGAAAAAGAGGCCAAACCAAGAGAGCAGAGCAGAGGCCATGGTGGGGAGCCTGATTGCAGAGTGGAAAGCAACTGGTGGGAAGCTGGCCCTGGGAAGGCCACTGCAAAATGGGAGCCCAAAAAAGGGCTGAAGACTCTGGCAAAAGGAAAGCCAAAATAAAGACAGTAGACAGAGATGGGGAAGAGCCCAAACTGCAAGTGGAAGACCGAGGGCACCTATGGAACTGATGAGACCTGGAGCTCATCACAATCTGGGGGCCAACACGAGAGCTGTTAAAGCCCACTGATGGGCTTTTTCACAATGCAAAGTGAAGTCCAAAATGGGGTGGGAGGCCAAAGTGTGAGGAACTGAGGCCCACTGAATGCTTAATACTCTGGAAGACCAAAGAAGTGAGAGCTGTGCCCCAGAGCACAGGATGCAACAAGGGCAGGAGGCCCAACCATCAGGGTAGAGGGCCACAGATAAATAGTGTCAAAGGGAGGATAGGGGCCAATTCCAAAGTGGAAGCTAAATGAGAGCAGGAGGAATGCAGAGAAGCAGAGGCTGGATTGAGCTCTGTGGGCCCATTGCAAAGTGGGAGGATGATCCCAGAGCAAAGCCTGAATGAAGGAAGAGAGAGCAAAATGAGCCTGGAGGCCAAATCCTCAGCCAGGCCTCAGGATCACCACACAACTGCTTCCTCAAGTCTTCTAAAAACTGCAAAGCTTCACCCAGGTGCCCAGCACAGTGTGTCTGGTGCCAAATACACCAGGCTGGTGTCACTCTGATCACAGAGCAGCAGCTCAGGGTCCTTCCCAGCCCCAGCAACCAGCCCTGGGGCTCTTACAGAAACGCTGGAGTCACCATGAGGGAGTCTCCAGGGTTAAACTGTAAGGGACACCTCCAATCTGCATTCCTGTTCCAAACATTTAGGAAGATGCTTACCAAATAATATTTCTGCCTCCAGGACAGACCAAAAATGTGACCAGGAACTGGTTTTCACTGGCTGAGATTCAGCACATTTGTTAAGCACTCATCTGATGTTAAACCCATCAATTCTTAAGTGAAGCACCTGGAGTTAGGAACCCTTTGAAATTTTAAAGTTACTCTGCACAGAAGGAAAAAACAGCATTTTTTGAACACTCATCTCTCAGGACAGCTGGCAAAGATCAGTTGTAAAAGAAACATGTATTTTGAAGATAAGAAACTACTTTATCTAGAGTCTGACCTTTCCCATCTCCCAGGTGTACAGAGACAACAATCCTAATAGAGGCAAAGCTCTACCATCTGGTCAGAAATACAAACAGCAATGAATTACAAGAAGAGGATACTATGGAATCACTAATATAGAATCAGTGTAGAATGAAAACAATCAACCAAATCCTCTGCAAGTTCCCAATACCCAACAGCACTGCAGGCAAACCCAGATTTCCATTTGGCCAAGCAGGATATTCCCTTGGAAGTTTTTTCTTCTATCCCTCCTTGCAAATCTAATACTTTCTGGACTAGTATGTCCAAACACAGTACAGGCAAAACAAAATGGGGACAGAAGGATTTAAAAAGCAGGTTCTGTGTCCTGGCAGGGAGAGACGAGAGTAAACATTGAAACCCCCAAATTTGTTATCTGGAAGGCAAACAGTCAATCAGGACCACCTGGATTGGTGCAAGCCACTGGCCCCCAAGGAAAGCAGCTTTGAAGCTGGGCCTCATGCAGTGCTTTTAGTCAGCAGGAGAGTTGTACATTGGCTTAGAAATATCAGTGAGAGCCTGGAAAATCACTGTCCAAACAGCAGCCAGCTTGTCTTGGGGCTGTTGCGCAGCTGAACAAGTGACCTGGAGGACTGTGCGTGGTGTTAAAGGCTGAAGATGTGAAGTTAGAAAGAGGCAAGAGCCCAGAGCTCGTGGCAGCAGGAATGGAAGGGAGGAAGTTCTGCTCCATGCAGGCTGGAAGGCCAGGCAGTGAGAGGGGGAAGAGAGAGGATGTGCTTCTGGGGAGATTGGCACCTCCTCCAGGGAGAAGACCGATTGGGAAGGTACTTAACCCTTCGTGTGCTCTCATCCCTCGACCAGGAAAGCGTGGAGGGGAAGGAAGGTAGAGATGAAGAGGAGGTCACAAACGCACTCCTCCCGATCTAAAAATGGGAAAGAGAAAAACCAAAACCAAAACACAAACAAACTCTTAACTGAAATTAAAGGAACATTCTTAAAACCATGGAGATGACATAAAGCAAGAATGATGTTGAGGATTTGGCTTAGGCTGAGGGGACTTAATTCTTTCAAAGTACAATCGAATTCATGCTCATTCTAATACTGAGATTCCAGAGGTGCCAAATTCCATGGAGAATAAAAAAAATTCACCACATACCAAATGAATTAACTCCACAATACAAATCAATGCTTCAGAACTGCTACTGCTATCCCACCCAATTTCCACCCAACTGACCAAAGGACCTGTACAAAGCACTGTCACATTTTGCAAACACTGGCACGTACAAATGAATTGTGACATTTCTTGCTGCCAGAACTGCCATCATATGAACATGACAATATAATTTAAAATGATCCAGATTTCATAGCTTAAATTAATTTAATTGAAGGTGGGGACAGATTCCCTTGGTGCATTCAACTGTCTTCTGTGGAATGTGCATGGAATATTTGCCCTCCCTCATGCCAAAGGTAACTTCAAAATACATTTTGATGATTTAACTGGAAGGAAATACAAGACATTGCTACCAAAAGAAAAAGATATTGTCAAAAATTCACACATTTTAAATGTGTGTCTAAAAGATACTGTCTTGTATTCCAGCCCACAGGGCAATCTAAAAAGGTGAAACAAAAAATTAATGGTGTTAATTAATTAAATGCATTTGTTAACTAAATGCAGTAGTGAGTGTTGGCTCGCTTCTGTAATGTGTGAACACCTCAGAGCAAAATCCCTCTGGCAAACAGAGAACTCCTCCACATCACACAGGAAAATACTAAACCAGAAGAATCTACTTGACTGGCAGATCTAAACCATCTCCAGCCTCCAGTTCCAAACTCAGAATAACAAACTGTTTGTCTGGGGAAAATTTTTCAATTTTATTTCATTTTTGTAAAGTAGTTATGAAGTTCCACAAATTGACACCTGTGTTTTTATCTCCAGAAATACATGAACTTTACCTACCTTCTTGGAATACTATTTCCCCTCCCTTCCAGGTTTTCAGACAATTACATACTGATATTTTATACATATATAGTGTGGTTAATATATATAGTTTGGCTTCAGCTGGGCAGAAGCCAAAGGCTCCAGTTCATATATTCCAGAACTGCTACAGCCTCTGCTTTTCAAACTATCAGGCTCCTGCAGACATGTTAATACAGCAAACATGAACAACTCTCACAGTTCTTATTCCCCCTGTTGATTTGTTTTCCCACAGAGGCAGAAGTTGAGTGACCGAGCAGAGCTGGAAGAGAGAGGAAAGCTGAACAGGAGAGGCAATGCAGAAGCAGCAGCAGTTTTACTCACGTGTGGAGGGAAGGGCTGCAGCCTGGTGATGTTTTCTTCAGGGTAGGTGACCTCCCCCATGGGCAGGTAGGGCTTCTGCCCCGAGCCAGTCTCGTACATGGACATGGGCCTGCTGCCCCGGGCCGACGGGCGCCGCTTTAGGGAGGAATTGCTGCTGGGGTCTGGGTACTCAGAACCACTTTGCACCTGATAGATATTGGTTGTGGCCTGTCTTCTGAGGTTGGTATTTTCACTCTGTAGCGTTTGGAGCTGAAAGAAATGTTTAGCAGTGGGATTTGGTTTCCTAAGAGCAAGTGCCAAAAGCAAAGTGACCACGAGACACTCGCTTGTCAGCTGTACTAGAGAATCCAGGTACTGCTGGCTGGGGCTTCATTTCTTTTTCAAAATCTACTTGACTTGGTATAAGCATAGAAACACCTCTGTTCCAGATCTGGAAATATTTAGGTACTGATTTCCAGCAGCTGCTGGGATGTAAACTAAGTTAGATGTTAAAATTGGCTGCTGTAGTTCAAAACACACGCACGACCCATTCCCTCCAGCCTGCTCTACTGGCACAGGAATCCTGGGACAGAATGAGGCTGTGGGGGAAGGACTGCCAATGCAACAGTTTTCCAAGCAAAAGGATCCATTGCAGCAGCCAATACAGGGACTTGGAAGACTTTAACATAAGGCCAGTGGAATCTGACAATGCCAGAACTGCAGCACACACACCAGAGACAGCACAAAGGAACTTGAGCTTGCTCTGCAAAGCAAGGAGAGAGTTTAGCTTATGAAAATTAGGCATCAGCTACTGCTGTCTAAGAAGCCAACAAGAAAGCATTTTAAAGCTTTTTATTATTATGTATTTATTTGATAGTAAAAATGCACCAATTCTGATTATTTTGTAGACTTGGAGTAAGTTTGCTATATTAACACATCGGAAAGAAAAGATGCAGTGAAGAAAAACTGCAGGACAGCATGGATCTCCCTTCTGCCACACCACGTAAATATCCTAAAGCCCCATTAATTCATAGGCCCCAAAGGTTATTTTTTTCCCCTGAATGATTATATCTGTCTAAAGAAACCCAATGTAAATGTAAAGATAATTCAATTGACTCAAGAGAAATGCTGAAACCAGTACAAGCTGTTGAAAGACCAAGGAAGCACCCTGAGATCTCCCAGTGTTCATCACTCCAACAGAACAGAAGAGAACGGTGGCACTTAACAGACAAGGGTATTCCAATCTGCTGAATGAGCTCAGCCTCAGGTGCAAACAGTTCCACCACTCCCCAAAAGCCCTGCTCTGCCTCAGAACAAGAGATCCACTCTACAGCCTGAACAACTTCCTCTTCATGTGACTCTCGCAGGATTTAATTATTTGGAAAACGGGATTTTAAATGCTAGTTAAAGGGATTAATCTGAGGGTAAGCAGCCAGCCCTTTCTAGCCAGCCAGCCAGCCAGGATACTGAGCTCAGATATAAATTGTCCTTTACTCCACAAAAATATAGATAAGTGCACACACCTAAGGTGTGCTGGCACTTGATTCCTCACTGTTTAAAGCTGCTTATACTGAAGCAAGACAGCAAAAACACCCAAGACTTGCAACAAGTGTCCTGTCACTTGGAAAACTGATGTCAAAGTCATGACGTTAAGTCAAATCATTCTCATGATCTGCTGGATCACCACCAGCATCACGAAAAAACAACATTCAAAGCATGAGTTGTACATAAATATTTATAGTCTCATGTCTGATCCCAAAGCAGCTCCACTTAAATATGGAGCAAGTTTTCTCACTTTCCTAATACTGGATTATTTCCTCCTTAGTTCCAGCAGTTTTATTCTGACAACTTCAGACACCCCGAAAGCTGGAGGGAGGGGTTCCTCTGTTACCTTTTTCTGCATAAGCCTCAGCTCATCACTCAGGTTGATGTTAACTTTCATTAACTGCTGAATCTTCACCTCAGAAGCCACCAAAGCATTTTTAACTTGCATATATTCCTGGGCTGTCACTGGTCCATCTGACAAGTCTGAATCCAAGCTCTAGAAAAAGGAAGAGAAAAATACTTACACCATTAAGAAGAAGAAAATAAGACCATGAGATTTCAACAGCTTTTCATGTACTTACTTTAAAGGCATCACCGTTCAAATGAAGTTTAAATTAATAAGATCCATCAACCAGAATAATTTGAAATCCTCTAGAAAAGCAATCTGATGTCAATTAGCTCTTAGCTCCTCTAAAAACATTCGCATCAGCATTTCAGTGATAAAATACTGTTTTATAAGGATTTTTTAAAAAAATATGCAATAATGAACTGCAAAATTATAAAAGACAGACTGCTAAATATTCAGTGAGCATATCCCAGGGAAGATTAAAATAGAACCACCAGGTTTTACTGCCCTTTGATGCCATTCTGCATTACTGCAGGAATGGTTTAACTCACTTGGACACTATTGGTCTGCTGTGAGTATTTCTTCAGTAAAAGGAAGTAAATATTTGTGAAATACCATGGAATCACTGATTCAGAGCTTTTTTGCAGATCCAATTATTTCATCTATGCACTTAAATTTATATCTTATCTCCAGCCATACACATTGCTTTCCTACAGAAGTTTTGTTTGGTTTTTTTTTTACCATAAAAATTCCTTAAGCGACAATATTTCATTTTAGAAAATTCATAGACTGAGGCATGATTACAAAATTAATTAATTATTTTCTGATAATTTATGCAAATTACCTTTATGAATAACACTTGGGGGTGTATCACTAGTTCAATCCTACCTTCTGCCTGTTTGATTTAGCTGCATTAGTTTCCAGATCTGTATCTTCATCTGAAGCAACACTGTCATAATCAGGCTGGTCATTGTCCTGACTTTCACTGCTGTGCTGATTGCTGATGGATTTGAGTATCAGCTCCACATTTTCTGCAGATCAACACATGAAACACATACTAGTAAGTCTGGAGAAGAAATGGAAGTTTATACTTTGAAAAAAATTTAATTTAGATCCACCTAGGAGGAATGAATGATTACTGTCCAAAACTTCAAAGCTTTTAAAAAGTTTTGTCTTTTTATTTCTTCTAAGTGTTTAGGCAAGTTAAAATAAGTGGTGAGAATTGTATAGCAGCTTAATAAATGATATATAAATCTCTCTTATAATTCAGCTCTGCCCAGGGGCTCTGAGGGTGATTAAACTACTGAAGAAGTGCCTGCAAAGAAGCTGACATGAAAAGCTCACTCACCTTTGGAACCAGTGAGAGAATTTCCCTGTTGTCTTCGTTTGGCATCACTTAAAATGTCTATAACCAGTGTAGCAAACTCGTGAGCATTAAATCGAGCCAGTTTCTGCCTTCCCTAAATATGGAATAATGCAGAAGAAAGAAAAGTACATCCTGTATCAGAAGAACAGCAGAGTTCCCAGGAAAAACGAAGACTACACACTTGGAGTTGACTGTTCAATTGCAGTTATTGCAAATAGTTGATTTAAAGGGAAATGGGCAATTATTTTAACCTCTTTCCAAGTAGATGCAACTCTTCTACAATAATGAAATGCAGTAAAGCAATATTACTTTGGCCTACTTAATTCCCTGGGCTACTGAATTATTTTTACAGTATCAAGATTTCATACCTGATTCCTGGTTGAAGAATATTCAGGATTTACAGGAAGAAAAGGGACCACAGTGGTCTCAGTCACGAGTGTGCTGTGGTTCTGAGTAGCAAGCCAAACTGCTCCAGAAGGGAAAAAAAAAAAAAAAGAGGGAATAACCTTCCTGTACTGCTTGACAGTATTTCTTTGTCACATAAAAAGACTGCAATTTTAAACACAAACACCATCAATTCAGAGGAAAGCTTTTCCCTAGAGGGTTCTCTACTTTGTGAAAAACACAAGATTTTTTCAATTGACATCCCCTTCAGGCAATGCAAGACAAAGAAACTCCCCTCAGCAGGAATTGCTGAATACAGAAGCACTTGACTAGAACATGTACTTGGATTGGCATTCGTATGTAAAGCGACAATCCAGATTTATTTTATTTTATTCCAGAAAGTCTCACTCACCTGCATCTGTTTCCCTTCTGTCAACTTCATCATACACATCCATGGCAAGTTCTTCAAACAAGTGGTTGCTTAGCTAAGGGTAGAGGAGAATAATTACAGTTTGAAAAGAAATGAACCTCAGTAAGATCTCTGGTAACAGAAAATAACAGAGAAAATGTAAGAGCACAACTCTGCTCTTTTCTCCAGCCTCTATAATCCACAGAAATTCTCCTCTCTCAGCCTGCACAGGAAGCAGACACGTATGACCACTCCATTTCTAGGTACAGAAACAACCATCCTGTTCTACACTCATTTCCTGGTCAATGGATGTTTTTTTCTCTCCCATCTGACCACAAAAAGACCTTTTGTGTTTGGGGTGAGGCAGAGGCACTGTGGGAATGAGGTTCCAAATGCCACTGGAGATGTGGACTTCAATGAACAGTGAAGGCTCACAAAGTATTTGTGTGTTTCAAGCTGCTCCTACAGCAGATGGGTCAAGAGATACTTGTGCCAGAGAGCCTGAGAGATGAAGTGCAGAGCTCGCCACATCTAGAAAAGGAGTTTTACTTACAGACTGAAGCTTCTTCTTGGCTGCTTTTGCCAGTTCTGATACATCCAGACTGCTATGAAAACAAGAAGTGATCATTACATCGACAGCATTTCATGGCTTCTACATATGAAAATTCTACATTTTGGTAACTCAGTGATTAAAATGCCACTTTTATCTTAACCTCCCCTAATATTTCAGTACTTTTAGCATAGTTTTTAACACGCTGATGTTATTAATATTGCTACTATAATATCACAATTATTATTATTATTATGCTTTCTTTCACAACAATTTTTAGATTTAAAATTAAATAATACCAGAAATTCCTTGGAATATGAATACCCACAGGTTTTTACCCACACAGTTTTTAAGTTACTAAAGTTTTTCACAGAAATTTTGCAAGCAGGAGGTTGGACAGTGGTTTACTTACAGCCGTCTTATTTCCAATTGCACAGCAATAAAAGAGGAACAGGAACTTAAAATTAGTACTTGATACTTCTTATACAAACAGTATTTCATTGATCATAACCAAAAGTTAAAAGTATTACAAAATTCAGGATAATACTCAATTGGTACTTAAATTATTTCCAGTCTGTTTCCTAGGAATTCCCCATGTGTGTTCTCGTCACAGAAATGTCTCACTTTCTCCATGCATTTTAATAAATACAATCAGTTTGTATAATTTTCTGACTTTGTTGATATCCCAATATTCTTTCTATGAAAAATGCTTCCGAAACTGATACAGGCACACATAAAAAAGTTCAAATGGCAACAAGCTTAAAAGGTGTTTCAGAAAGGAAAGAAAACTTAATTATTAGGGTTTTTTTACTCTGGTGTTTTCAGACACGTGATGGAATCCGCAACTTACCTGTCTGCCATCTGAGGTATAACAAAGTGCTGCCCATTTTTGTGCTCTAGAGTTGAAAACAAATTGCACTTTACTAGGATGGTACTGGCCTACAGTTTTCAATAATAAGCATCAGGCAACACTAAATAATTTATCTTGCATGTAATTACTCAATTTTCAATTACAGGCAACTAGGCAAGTTATAAAAGAAGGGTCATGCCATGATTTCCAGGTGTTATCAAAGATTCCAATTAAGGCTTATCAGTGTATTGAAATTCCATTAAAAAAGAAAATTAAGTTCTAACACAGGTACTTTTATGGTTACAAATCTGTAAGTGTCCTTGTGTTCAAAAGGCACCCACTTAACAGAACACTCCCCTGCTGTCGCATTTCAATTAGAAGAAACTACTTGGAAGAGTTTCTACAGTATATAAAGAACATGTACTTGTGGAAAATCAGGAAGGAATTTTGTTTTTAATTTATTTAAAACCCTGCAGTTTTATCCCAATCATTAAATGCATCATCCCTAATCTTGTGCCTTTCACTTCCTTTGGTTCTGTGTAATCTATATAACATTTGAAAGGGATACAAAAAGCACAGTGTGAACGTCCTGTGCCTGCCAGCAACAGGCCTGAGGGTGCAGGTGTTGTGCTCACCTGGTTTCCTGCCACAGAGGTAGAAAGCCAACCTGTCTGTGAGCTCGTACTGGATCTCCACCAGCCGCTCTGCCAGCTCGTGGTGCCCCCCTTGCCTGCTCACAAACAGGGACAGGGGCAGTCAGTGACACAGAAATGCTCAGAGAGACACACTTGCTACAAGCCAACACTGCACGAGTTGGATGCATCAGCCCATCAGAGTCACAGCCCGGTTCCACCCCGTGTGCCCCAACCCATCTGGGACATTCCTACAGCAACTCCCGAGCTGACCCTCACTCCTGGAGCCTGAACTTGCACAAATTCTTCTCCAATTAATTTCCTATGAGCTGCTAGATTGGCACAGCCTGTGTTATTGGCATCATAGCTGATGTCTCAGGCACCCAGAACACAGGCTGTGATCTGATGAAAACACTTATTCCTCATTTTTATTCATTCACTCTTTCTGGAAAAAGTATTATCAGCATTTAACAGACAAATTGTTTTAGGACAGAAACGTATCCATTGCATGATTTATGGACATCAAAGACTCCTACCTTGCATAATCAACTGGAGTTTTGCCATTGGAATCTTGTGTGCCAGGATCAGCACCATAAACTGCCAATAGCTCTGCTTGCAAAGTCTGTCCTGCCTTAGCAGCAACGTGCAGCGGGGTGTTTCCTTTCTCCTGCAAAAGATGAAGGAAAAATATCTGCTTAACCAACAGGTCTGAGTAGAAAATTGAAATATAACATGAATCAGCTGAAATGAGTATAAATTATATGAACTGGAATTGATTGCATATCAAAATAATGAAAAAAAAGTGTTCCTACAGGGTGAAAGAAGTTGGCTTGGGCTCCTAAGGAGAGCAGTCGCAAACAGGTCTCCAGATTCCCTGTCCTCACACTGGAATGGAGTTGCTGAAAAAGAAGCAGAATTATATTCAACACAGCAGCAACAACTGTGATTCAGCAGTTGTTTTTCAGCCACGCTTTGAGAAACAAGAGTATGCAGAGTTCTCGCTACAGCTCTTTTGTGTAAAGAGTTCACCTCAATTAATGCCTCTTAATCATCACCTTCAGTGATAACCACAAAAAAGGGGCTTCAAGTTGAAGTCAAGCTTTATTTATTTATGAGATAGTGCAGAAAACCAGAAACAGTTAAGCCAAAGGCAAGCAAGGGAAGTCAGTGAGATTTGCCTGTGCTGTCCCAGGAGCCACTGACCTTGCTGAGATCCTTGGCAGTGACGCTGTCGTCCTCCCGGCACGGCAGGCGATGCACGAACGCTAACATTTGATATTTAGCTCTGATGAACTCTGCTTTGTTGGGACTGCAAAGAGAAATCCAGGCAGCAAGAAGGGAAAGGAAAGAAATATCAGTGCTTTCGTAAGTAATACAGACGCTCCAGAATAAGAAAAATTTCACAAGTAAAGACTGAATCAGAGCCTCACATGCTGCTGGTGGCAAAGTTAGGCATGGAAAAATATTTTCATTAAAAAACAACCCAGTGAAGATTGTCTGACCATACAGAGAAAACGGCTGTTACAATCATCAAATATCTGCAGACTGTAGCATGTGGTGTCTGTTTCTTAAAAGAAATACAGACTTTAAAATCATGCCAATTTAAGATCTATACTTAGATCTACACAGTTATTTACATTTTTAAATGAGGCACCAAAGTCAGGGACAAAAATCTCTATAGTTTTATTTAATTCCTCAACCAGACTCCATTTTGTTGGCAGCATTCAGTTAAATGAAGCATATGACAAAGAAAAGTCCTTTGACTAAAGTGCAAGCAAAGGTCCTCACTATTCAATGGGAATCAATAATTCAGAGAATTCAAGCACTGTATTCCTGTTTCTGCAATAAATTTTTTAAAAAATAAATACTTAGAAATAAAAGAAAAAACTACCAAACACGCAGAGGTTCCTATGGATTCCTTGTTGCCCTGTCACTGCTGAATAAAATAATCCCACGTGTCCAAGATAACAATTCTGCATTTCCCACTTACTGCACTTTATCCTGTGGGCTGGCCTTGCGCCGCCCGCTCATCACGGAGGCAGGGTCCAGCAGGGAGTGTTCCCAGATGGAATTAGCACCATTGTTGTACAGAGTTTCCACCATCTGAAAGCCAGAACACACAGACATTTGGCTGCTGGCTGCACTAACCAACTATCTGTAATTATTTTCAAGCAGGTATCAAGCCAACAGATTCCCACTCCATGTGTCAGCCTCTGGAACCTGCTTGGATAATCATAACTGGGCACGTGCTGAGGATGTTATGATGAGGAAAGTAGTGGGAACCCCCTTAAAATTCACTGCTCTTCCCAACAGCACCTCCAGTGAAAAGAAAATTCAGGTTGAAGCAGACGTACTGCAGGATTGTGAAAAAAAAAGGTGAAGTGACCTTCCAAAGCAAAGGCATCAAATTCAAAAGGCAAAGACGATTCTGACTTTAGTGGTCCGCCACAACAAAACAAGAGAAACAAAATGACAATAACTTAGAAAAACAAAGTTTAAAAGCTTAAAAGGACCAGCCCTCTCAAAAAATATTTAGTGATTTAAACTACATTACAAAAACCCACCAAATCTGGGTTTAATGGAGGGAAAGGGTTTTCCTCTGTACCTGCAGCAGTGTTGGAGGCCACGGGGTGTGTTTGAGATGCCTCACTTGGGAGATGTGACGGCCCAGGCTCCTGTGCACACTGCAGCACTCGTCACAGATCAGGATCCCCCTGTTGATGGATGCCCAGCAAGGATCTGCAAAAGAAGCCACCCATTATAACACAGGAGGCAACACGATTTTGGATTGCAAAAGCAGAGTCTAAAATGAGCAGCTCTGCCTTTTAACCTTCCCTGCTGAGCCACTGGGTGAGCCTGTGGATGTTACAGCCTTTCTGGGGCTCTGGATGCTGGGAAAATGGGGAACACCAGTCCTGGCACTCATGGGGGATGTGGGATTCCATGGACAGTGAGATGATCTGCAGTGGAAATTTGGGAAAAAGCCCCACCATTCACAGTTCTTCTTAGGAAAATACTTTCCTTTCTAAACATAACATGACACTGAATTTATCACCACCTTGAAGTGTTTTACTTGTTATTTTGTAGACTCCTACAAAAGTATTCCTAACAACAGTGCTTACCTGGTCTTTGAAAAAATTCTGTGATTTTTTTTTTTAACTTGGCAAAAAATCTTTTTTTAAAAACACCAAATCTACACATATGAAGTTGCCACAGCACTCAGGCTTGTCCCCCTACTACTCAGTTTTCAATTCAACATTATAAAAACGTCTTTTAAATCTCCACTTTAAATAATAAAAACACACAAGAGTGTCATAATAAAGAAAGACACATATGTGCCAAGTCAAAGGCTCAATAAAATCCCAAATCCTCAAGCAAAATAACTTCATCTCTCACCAGATCCACACTGAACCATCTTATAAGCAGCCCAGAAAGAAACTGATGGGAAGTGAAGTAGTAAATAATATACAGGAGCTATTATGTAGCTTCAAACAACAAAAAGCATAAAATCAAGTAGGAATGGTACATTAGGTTGAAACAATAAATGCCCACAGGACACCAAACAGGTCCCTCAGCTGCTCAGAGCTCAAGTCTTCAGAAGAAATTCTAATTTCTGTCAGTGCCACGTGAAATTCAGCGTGCCAGAACCCTGCAGGAACAGGCAACTGAGCAGCCAGAGCTTCAGACCTAGCACATCCCAGGAGAACAAAAAGGGAAACGAAGATCTCTTGTATTCTGGAAAAATCTTAATTTCAAATGCAGAGATCAGTCTGAGGCCAAATAAGCGAGTACAAGGCGAGTTTGGTATCTGATGAGAGAAATTCTGAGTCCTGTCAGAACACATCTGAGCACTGGTGCATCATATGGAAAAGTCTCCTCTGACCCACACAACAAATGGACTGAATCCCTGCAAATGAGATGTGATCACAGCTGTGGTTTCTGAGCAGAGCTGATGATCTGGGTGTGCTGCAGGCAAACCTGTCAGAGCCATGAGGGACAGGAACATCTCCTTACCCACCAGAACCAGCCCAATCCAGAGCCAAATTAAAGCAGGTGAGACAGAAAAATAACCCATTTGTTGAAAAACAAATTACGACAAGCACATCAAACTCCTCGTAAAATCATTCCATTATTTATCAACTTTGACTTCCAAGAAGAAAAAGAATTGCAGTGGAGTGAGATGCATTCATGGCAACCTAATGACCCAAACCGAGGCAGCCTTCCAGATTAATGAGCCTGGTCCCTTCTTGTTAGAGAAAACCTCATCACACACAGATGGGATCCTTCGGGATCCTTTCCCTTGCTCATTCCCAGGCAGTTTGTGAGCATTGCTCTGCATTATCAACAGCCAGCACTGGGGGTTTTCTTTACCTCCACCTCAACACCCAATCCCCCCGGATATTTGAGGTTTAAATTTAATGCAACGAAGAGTCTGTCCTGGAATTTGATTAATTTTTAAGAGAGACCTAATTATAGACTCGATCAGAAGTTGTTCAAGCCAGTACCAAAATACACAGAATTCCAGAATCACTGAGGCTGGAAAAGACCTCTGAGACCATCATGTGCAACCTGTGACTGATCATCCCCTTGTCACCAGCCCAGAGCCCTGAGTGCCACATCCAGGCCTTCCTTGGACACCTCCAGGGATGGGGAATCCAAACCTCCCTGAGCAGCCCCTTCCAAGCCCTGACCACTTTTTCCATGAGGAAATTCCTCCTGATGTCCAACCTGACCCTCCCCTGGCACAGTTGGATGCAGTTTCCTCTCCTCCTGTCCCTGTTCCCTGGGAGCAGAGCCCGACCTGCCCCCAGCTGTCCCCTCCTGTCAGGGAGTTCTGCAGAGCCACAAGGTTCCCCTGAGCCTCCTTTTCTCCAGGCTGAGCCCCCACCAGCTCCCTCAGCTGCTCCTGGTGCTCCAGCCCCTCCATGTCTGTCGTGGAGAGAGGGGCCCAAAGCTGGACAAAGCAATTGAGGAGCCTCAGTGTCCAGCACAGGGGTGGTCACAGCCAGGCCCTGCTGCCCACACGGGTTTTGATACGAAAGACAACTGGGGAGAAGCTGCAGGGCCGGGCAGGCGCTTTCAGGAACATGCAGGGTGGTTCAAAACAGGAAGCGTGAGATGGAGACAAGCCCGGCTGTGGGTTTGAGAAGTGAGCTCCTGCCCCAGGATAGGAAGTGCAGCACAAGAGCTCCTGTAAGATCACCCCGTGTCAAAGAAAACCCTCCCCACTCTGCCGCAGAGACAAAGGGGGCATTGATGAGGTTCCAGGGGATGCACCAATTAATGCAGGTGCCAGGCACACCCGCTGTGGTGCAAAGGCTGCAGCCCTCAGGTCTGCTGACACAGCCCCTCTGCACCCACTAACAAACCCTCTGGTTTAGCACAAGGAAGTGGTGGATTCATTTTATTTACAAAAAGATTAAATTAAGATTTCTTTATATACATGGATAAGCCAGCGGATTTCTAGTAAATAAATAAAGACCTGGCAGTGCTCTAATGTCACAATAAAAGGCCAGGTTACAGGATTACCCCAACAGTGATTCTGATACCCTGAGGAGCTTAAGGAACACAATTCACACAGTTTTATCTCTGAGTTGTGCTATCAGAACACCCCTGATGTGTGGATGCATAGATAGGCTACCTTGTGTGATAGGGACAATTGCCTGCCTGAGAGACACCAGCTCCATTTATTGTAAAACCAAATTTCTACAGTAGAATCCCAGACTGGTTTGGGTTGGAGGCAGCTTAAAGCTCACCCAGTTCCACCCCCTGCCATGGGCAGGGACACCTTCCACTATCCCAGGTTGCTCCAAGCCCTGTCAACCTGGCCTTGGACACTTCCAGGGATGGGGCAACCTTCTCTGGGCAACCTGTGCCAGGGTCTCACTACCCTCACAGGGAAGAATTCCTTCTGTAAAAAGAGGAAAGTAACCTCCTGGAAGTTAATTTGCCATATTTATAATATTTTTAAACATAACTCAGATTTAATAAAAGTTGTTCTCCCCTCTCCCACATCCTATCTTCTGCCAATTCAAGTGTTATCTATGTTACAGTGTTTTAATTAATTTCCGTACGTGCATAATTAACTAATTATATTGGAAGAACCTGCCCAGAACACAAACAGCAAAAAACTAGAGAGACAGAAAAGAGAGAGACAGAACAAACACTTAGAGCTGACGAAATAAAGCAGGAGTTTTAGATACAAGAGCAGCAGAACTACAGATGGTCAGGAGACACAACAGCCTTTCTAAAGACAAGATCTGTTTCCATAAGCTCCCAAACTGATCTGCAGAGGGATACGTGTCAGCCCAGAGCAGACGCTGCTCCCTGAGCCTGTCCGCGTCTACCGACACCTCAGCACAACTTTCCTTGGAAGCCTGGGACACCTCCAGCCGGTAACTCCGGCCGTGGGACAACTCCCAGTTTCACTCCCCGCTGCCCCTGGGCACACGGAGCGGACGGACGGCCCCGGCCCCGGCCCCAGCCCCGCTCCCGCTCTCCCGACTCCCCCAAAGCAGCCGCGCTCCCTTCCCTCGCAGTGACACATTCCCAACCTCCGCCCTCCTCCCACCTTTCAGCCCCGTGACTGCAAGGTGGGCTTCTGTCAGCTCTCCTCCTTCCCATACTAGGGAGCGCCTCATTTCCTTTCACGCCGTTGGAGATCTACAGGACATTCCCCGGAGCTCTGCCTGCCCCGGGCTCGGCAGGGGCGGTGGTGCCAGCGGGACCGGACACTGGGACACGGAGCTATATCCCAGCCCGGGAAGTGTCCCAGGCCAGGCTGGACGGGGTTTGGNCCCGCGCATGCGCGCCGAGCCGCCCAGTGCCGCTCCGCATGCCGCCCGTCCCGCCATCTTTACTCCTGGCGCTAGGGCCTGATTTCAACTGAGCTGCGCTTCAGCGGCGCAGCACCGAGCGCTCCCGCCCGGGGCCGCGCCCGCCCGCCCGCTGCGCCCGGGTGACGGGAGAGACGGGGCCTC
>WBMY01007790.1:504205-519954 GCA_013397315.1 Donacobius atricapilla
TAAGGTTCCTTCCCACCCAAACCATCCCGGCCCATCACAGGTGCAGCGGCGGGCGCTCCGGGGCGGTGACACCCCAGGGCCAGCGGCGCCCCCGCGGCCCCCGGCCCGAGAGGGGTCCGCGGGACGAGGCCGAGCGGTGCCGGTGGCGGTGCCGTGCCTACCCGGAGCGCTGCAGTCGGCGCAGACCTCGCTGCTCCTCAGGCGCTTCGCCATCGCGGGACCGGCGGCAGCGGCGGCAGCGGGGCCGGNAAGCCTGGTGGAAAAAGCCGCTGTGCGCCAAGCCCTGCCCTCACCCGCCATGGCGGGCGGGCGAGCGAAACCAAGGCAGGGCGAAGGCGGGGGGAGAGCAGCCAGCGCTGAGCGCTCCCCCCGCGCGGAAGGCAATGGGACAGCTGCGGGAGGGATGTTCCATCTGTCCGCCCGCAGAGGGGGAAGGGGAGTAGCTTCCGTTTTCCGTACGGTCGTCCGTGGCGGAGGAGTGCAGGGGACCGCGAGGAACCCCCCCTGCTCCAGCCGCGCTGTGGTTTGTCCCAGCCGTCCCTGGAGGGACAGGGAAGAGGGCCGGGGACGGCTGAGGCGGTGGGAGAGGGGAGACCCCCGGGAGCGGGGCTGAGGGGGAGACCCTCAGGAGCGGGCGCCTACGAGGAGCACCAGGAGCAGGGGAGACCCCCGCGGTGGGGTTTTGCATGGGGCTCCCCGTGGAGAGGAGTGAAGGGTTTATAGGGGGTCGTGGCCCGGGCTCGCAGACACACACCTGAGCCAGGTGGGTGCCAGGAGAGACGAGAAGCTGAAGAGGTCAGGGCTTGAGTAACTTGGGGGTCTCCAGCATCCAGAGAGGGAAGAGCGAGGGGCGCTGGCTGCCCCTCCCCAGGTGTGTGCCGGGATGAGCTCCCCAGGCGAGGCCAGCAGCGCCTTCCCCCTCCACGTCCTGGTCTGGAATAACGACTACAGGCGGCTGGACGAGGAGCTGCAGGACCAGGTAACGGGGGCCGGGCCCTGAGGGGGCTGCTGGGGGGCCTGGTGGCCCCGGAAGTGCTTGTGCCACAGTGCGGGGCTTGGTGGTCCTCGCTGGCTGCTGTACCAGGGAGAAGCACCCTGGTGGTACTGCCAGGAGCGTTCGCTGGGCTTGAGGGATCCCTGTGCTTCGTTACCTGTTTATTTGTGGTGTGGGACTGATGTAAGGAGGGGTAGGAATATATTTTTAACGTTAGATGCTAAACGCTGGCTTCCCATCTGTGAAGCTTTGCTCTGAGCATTCCAGTGCAGCTGCAGAGTAGCTCTTTGGAGGAGTTAGGAGTCGCTCAAGGAGAGCAGTCGTGATGGACATTAATTTATTAATTAAAGCAATAAATAGCGTTTATCTTAATGGGAGGTCAACGTGCAGCAAAGGTGGCTGCTGCTGCTGGACATCAAACCAGCCCTCACCTTGCTGAGCGCCATCAGTTCTCATAGATTTGTTCGTGCCCAAGACTGGGGGTTGAGTTTTTATATTGTTTGGAACATTTTCAGCATCTCTAATTAAAAAAAAATGGATCATTGTTCCATGCTGGAGAGTAGAAAACACAAAGCTGTCCCCTCTCTGGGACACGATGACGTAAGGAAACGGCCTGAAAGCTGCAGCAGAGCTTGAGCAGCAAAAATCCTTCTGGCTGAGCTGCTGTGGAAAAGCTCTGACGGGGGCTAGAGTGAGGTACAGTTAATAAGCAGAGCTGATTAATTAATTATACCTGACACCACAAGTACGTGAGCCCAAGACCAGCTGTGCCACCTCCTGAGTGTCACCTGCAGCTCTAACGGTGCACCTGACTTACTAATTCCTGCTTAGAGCATGTTCCTGCCCTGGTTTGGGAGAATCTTTGGAATGCAGTCACTTTTTATCTAATTTATGTCACCTTATGCATTAACAAAGTCTTTAACCTCACTGGCACGTTGCTCCTGTGTGTTTATTTCTGACACCTGTGAGAGTTTGTGGTTAAAGAGGGATCACTCAGCAGCTCCCACCTGTGGAATGCTGCTTCCTCCCTCTGTTCCTTGTGGAAACCAGCAGCGTGTGAAGATGGACTGTGCCTCTTATTTCCTTTACCTGTTTTTAAACACCTTCCTTTTTTTTTTTTAAGTATTCCAAAGATGTATTTCCCTCTGCTTCTTTGGGATGAGCTTCCTGCTGCCGGTGGGACGCGTGAAGGGATTGGAGCCACTTCCCAGCTGCAGCTGGAGTGGCAAATGGGGTCGGGCATGTGGGGACCAGGGAACAGCAACAAAGACAGCGGGGAGGGACCCTTGGAGCCCTGTACCTGTCGATGCTGCAGTGTTGGAGCTGCAGGAAGTGGGGAAGCAAATGAATTAATGTTCCACCCCAGAAGTGAAGAGGCTTTAAAGCGAAGCTTTCCCACTGTGTGTGAGATATTCTGACTTGAAGCTGTCAGATAACGCTGTTAACGTGCATAATAACCTTCCTTTCTCATTCTGCTATTGACTTTCCCCTTTTCCTTTAGTTATAGATGCTCTTCTGTTTCAAATCTCTAAGCTAATAGTGAAAATGTGTAAGGTATGAGTATGTTGTGCCTGCATGTTTTGGATATTTGTGCCTGTGTAGTTTTATTTTTTATTTTAGTGGCGTGTAGAGAATGCCCTCACTCCTCATTGTGCTGTGTGTGCTTTGTGAAACACCATCTGCTTCTGTCCTTTCCAAAAGTGCTGTCCAAAATCCGTGTTGTGTGCCCTGTTGCCTTTTTTCCCCTTTCCCCCCCCATTTTGTTTTACAGTTTAAGCCCTCTGTGGGGTCTCAGGCTCTCGGCTGTCCGTGCGGTGATGCGCACGGACGAGAACTCCCATCTCTTCCCGAGCCTTCTGGGGGGAGACAGAGGGGAAATAATGACAGAAAAAAGAAATGAGAGGCATCAACAAGAACTCCTGTCCTACGCTTTTTGTGTCATTTCAAGGGCCCCGTTCTGCTTCTCCTTTTATTCACGTGGGGAAGCGAGGCAGTCCCACAGAAGGGCAGCGCCGTAGAGTTTGGGAGTGGATCCATGGGAATGGCAGGGAATGCTGACTCTTGGGTTAGCCCTGGTTTGTGCAAGCTCTGATGAGCTGCGTTATTTCTCTCTCGGACACTGGCAGGACGTGGACCAGCGGGACCCACGGGGCCGGACCTTGCTGCACTTGGCTGTTTCCTTGGGTTATATAGAATCCGCCAGGGTCCTCCTGCAGCACAAGGCGGACGTGACCAAGGAGAACGCGCAGGGATGGACGGGTGAGGACAGCCCTGGGAACAACCTGGGGTGTGATTCTATCAGTAGCAGATGTCCTTCGTTTTTACGTGGAGTTTTGGTCAGCAAGCAAAGCGACACGAGGCTGTGGCTGGGTTTCTTTCAGTTTTGCACGAGGCTGTCAGCACAGGCGATCCAGAGATGGTGCAGCTGATCCTGCAGCATCGGGACTACCAGCAGACCTCCATGACCCTCGGAGGAGTTCCTGAGTTACTGCAGAAAATTAACGAGGTAATGCAGTGTAAACTCTCACTCCAGACTGAGATCACTGCTTGAATTCTCATTCAAGTAGTTCAGTTAATTGAACTATTGCAATCAGCTGGGCAACTGTGTTTTGTTCCAGCCTGCATATTTCATAGTGCTGAGAGACATGGAGGCTTTTCCTTGACTTTATTTAAATCCTTTGTTGTGTACTCCAACTTTGGAGGCTGAATCTTGAAGGCATTACTGCCCCTCCAGTAAAACAAGGAAGAACAACTCTCCAGAATGCAGCAGGGGCAGGGCAGTGCCTGTCATGTTTGCTACTTCCAGTTTCAGTTTTAGCATTCACTTATCATTTCACCAGTTGTGCTCTTTTTTTTTTCTTTTATCTGAAATGTTCCCAGGAAATGCTGCACTGAATGTCAAGCTATTTCATGAGATATTAATCAGGTGTTTTCCTTCTGCAGACTCCTGACTTTTATGTGGAAATGAAATGGGAGTTCACTAGCTGGGGTAAGAATCCTGCTCCTTGTTACCAATTCCAAGCTGTAAAAATGAGTTACCAATGTCCCATAACACAGGCAGGGAAATATCTGCTCCCCGGAATCCTCCTCTCCATCTCAAAATGACCTCCTGTGCATTTGTTGCACAATTATTCTTTGTTTCCTGTTTTGTTGGTTGGTTGGGTTTTGGTAGTGGAGAATTTAGCTGTTGTTGCAATTGCTGAAGGCTTTTCTTGGGGGTTTTTTACCTGTCCCTGGCCATCCACGACTGAAGTGATCGTGTGTCATCTGTGGATGCACTGGCTGTTTGGGAAGTACCTGCTCTTCCCTGAAAGGAATGAGCACTAGGCCTCACAGCTGACTAAATATTTCAAATATTAGACTATCAGGCATGGGGTTTGTGCCATTTCACACCTTACAGTCTGAACCAATATCTTCTTCCTTTTTATATTCATCTTTAAATTAGGCCGGTTTTGCCCTGATCTGTTCTTAAAGCTAGAGAGGATCCTGGAATGACATTCCCAGGAGTGAGCAATCCCTGTGCTTGAGTTCATTTTCTCTGTGCTGCACCTCTTGCACATTTTCTATTTCTCCTGTTTGTCCCAGTGCCCCTGGTTTCCAGGGTGTGCCCGAGCGACGTGTGCCGCATCTGGAAGAGCCGGGCCAAGCTGCGTGTCGACATCACCTTGCTGGGCTTCGAGAACATGAGCTGGGAGAGGGGCAGAAGGACTGTCATCTTCAAGGGAGAAGGTAAACAGTTCACCTGTCTGCACCTCTGATCCCCAAATACTGCGTGAGCACACTGAGAAATCCTGGATTTACACAAAAAAGGCCTCTTCTGTTTTATGAAGGTTTTACGCTTACATTCGTGTCTCAGAGAGATGCTGTTTTATGATGGCTTAGCTTCTTTGCTTTGAGTAAATCTGAGGTAAAAATTTGGTGATAGGGCTAAAATTTCAGTATTTTTCTGTTTCCCTCCTTCTTTTCTGCTGCCCTACATATAAAAAATAATTTTAGTTCCATCTCCAAGTTTGATCCCAGCTGGGTGCAGAAAGACCCGGGTTTGATACACGATATACCCCCAGCTTTTCACCCTGGAACACTTGCTGAGTTTTTTAACCTGAAATGTGCCTTTTCCACCAGACACTGGTGGCTGGGCAGAGCTCATTGAGATCAACCACGATGAGAAGTTTGTCACAACAGAGAGGTTTGAGATCTCCCAGCACATGAAGCGTTTGACGTTGGGATCGATGACGCCCAAGAGGAAAGATGTGGAGAGGCGCCTTACATCTCCAATCATCAGCACGTGCCTTGATACCAAAAACATTGCTTTTGAAAGGTAAGACAGAGAGTTTCTCTGAGCAAGTAAACATTTTGATGTTACATTTGAAAAAAGATTTGATGAGAAACTCGCAAAAGCTTCAATAATTAAAACTTTTAGGTCTGAAATTACTTTAAGCTTCACAAGTCACTAGATAAAGAAATTTGGCTTGGTCAAATCACTGCTATTGCTTGGCAATAAGTTCCCTGTTGAAAGAAACCATTGGCAGAAAACCTCCAGTTTATCGTATTAGCAGGATAGAATCAGTGAGGTTGGAAAAGGCCTCTAAGATTGAGTCAATTGCTCACTGCAAATTTGCATCTCACCCAAATCCACTGCTGGAATTGATGGACGACAACTTGGATCTGGTAATAAATAAGTGAACTCTCACATGAATCCTTTAAGTAAATGTGCAGTATGTCTTTTAACAGACACACATTTGTCTTTCTTCATGACTGCACCTATTTATCCAGGTATCTGGGATTAATAATCTGTCAAATGTTGTTAAAAATGAGGTTTAGAAGAACCAGCTGGGGGGTTGTGTAGAAATGCAGCTGTGTAGACACTTGTGGTATTCCCTTTTTGTCAGAACCACATCTGGATTCTGGGTATGGAGGACAGAAAAATCAGAAGGTGTCAATGGTTATGAAGCCAAGGTAAAGCCTGTTCTTAAAATCTCTTGGAAATGCCTCTCTGGTGTTGAGGTTGGTTCAGTTAGTTTTGTGCACATGATGTTTTACTGGGGAACTCTTTTTTTAACCTGTGATGCTGCTTGGTTTTTGTCTCTGTATTTTTTGTAAGGTCTACATGGCAAACAATGTGAACGTGATCACACGGATTAGAACGGAACATTTAACAGAAGAGGAGAAGAGGAGATACAAAGGTATCTTCTTCCCCATAGGAAAATTTGGAATAAACACAACCCTGTGGCTCTCTGACACCTCCCCTGTGTCTGAAGAACAGGGCAGACAAACAAGGAAATTCTCTTCTTGCTGACTTTGCCCTGCTTTTCTTTGACGTATTCTATGTCTGAGGCAGGTCATTATTTCAGTCTTATCCTACAAATGAACCTGATTTTATCCCAGCTGTATTTAGAGGAAAGAAAAACCTTTCAAACCTGTTGAACATTTACTGACAGTTTTAAAAGGCTGCAGTTTTCTGCTCTGGAATGTATTCCTGCCCTTACTTCACTTTGGCCATAGATACAAGATTCATGGAGGCTTTGTTTGCTTGGAATTTTTGTTTTGGTCTGCTAATTTCTTCTGGTATTTGAATTAAAGGGTGACCAGCCAGTAACTTTATATGGAAATTCTCCTATCCTGGGGCCACTGAGGCACTGGGACTCATAAAGGTTTCTGCTAATCATAGAAACCACTGAAAAGCTTTGCTCTATCCTGTGTGTTGTACCTGTTTTATACCATCAGCTGTAGGTCCTGGCCTTGCCTAGTAAAGCTCACAGGAGATCTGAACAACTTCCCTTTGGGTAGGAAGCCTGGCCTGAGTGCCAATTTTACTGCCAATTAATACTAATGGCTGTTTTTGTTTTCCCTCCTGTTACCTGAAGCTGACAGGAACCCTCTGGAATCATTCCTGGGGACAGTGGAGCATGAATGTGGTGCTCAGGTGAGCGTCTGATGTCAGCACAGGTCACTGTGCCAGTAGGAATTCCTGGTGTGTGGAGTCACCTCTTGTTTCCTTAGTTTGGCAGCAGTTTTGGTTATGAGGTTTTCATTTCCCCTGAGGATGTTTTTCTTTGGTTGGAAGTAAGTGAACTTTAAGATCCCTTCCAGCCCAAACCATTCCATGATTCCATGTGGCTTTAGAAGCTCCCCTGCTTTTAAACTGTTGAAAGAACAGTGGATAATGGATTTGCTGCCTCTCTGTCAGGATGGCATTGCACATTCACGGGGATTTAGAGATTTTGGGGTCAAATTCTCCATCAAAGTTTTGACTTTAGTAAAAGATTTGGAGCCTGGACATGATGTGGCTCCTGTGTGTATTTCTGGTTGATTTCCAGCTTTAAAGTATCTAAATAGATTTTTCCTGTCTCTAAAAAGCTTGGAGATTTCTAACCTCAGTAAAACCAGTCTAATAAGAGCTGGTGTTTATGGCTGTATGTCACTGTGTCTGAAACAGGGAAGGAGTTACTTCACAAAGGGTAAATGAAAAGTTTCTCGTTGTAGCCATTGTCTGTTCAGTACTTTTTAGATTGTTTTTTCCTCTCTCTCCTTCTAGAGTACGTCCAGGACAACAGAGTATTCTGCAATCAACAATCCCACTGATATTACTCTGGAGCAATACTTCAACCCAGAATTTGATTTGAATGGCAGAGACATAGGAAGACCAAAGGAAGTCACTGTTAGAACACAGAAGTGAGAAATACCATTTTAACTATTTCTAGTTTGTCTCTTCCCAGTTATCTAATCCCTGGAAATGATTTTTACAAATATCCAGTGTGGTTTTGCCCCCAGTTTTCACAATTAATCATAAGAGAGATCTTGAAGTATTCAGCTATAACCTATTTTTAATTCCACTGAGTCAAAGCCAATGTTTGGGCTGGTGCTGTAACTTGTTAGTAACCTCCTGTCACTGCCCAACTGCCTGTTTTGCTTTGCATCTGTTCCTAAACTGTGAATTTAGGATGTTTTTATCCTACTTTGTCTTTAAGATTTAAAGCAACCTTATGGATGAGTGAAGAGTTCCCCTTGTCTCTTATGGAACAAGTCACTCCAATCATTGACCTGATGGCCAGAACCAGTGCTCATTTTGCCAGACTTAGGGATTTCATCACTCTGGAATTTCCACCAGGATTTCCTGTTAAAATCGGTAATATTTAGCCATTTTTATTGTAACATCTTGTCCATTTTTTTCCTTTGGTTTTGCAATATATTATTTACAAAAAAAACCACATTGGCTTTTAACTCGTCTCACTGCTACCTAAAACATTGTTTTGTACATCTGGAGTCAGTCCAGAAATATCAATCCATTTTAAGGACAATATCATTTCTGTGAGAATGAGCTGTTGTCAGGCCCTTTCTCCTTAGCTTCAGTGCTTTAAATTTGGCAAATCTTATTTTAAAGCAAGAGACTTAGAGAGAGATTGAGAATAACTAAAGCCACCTTCTTGGTGAAGTCAGTTCCTCTGTGCTTTGTCATTATAGGAAGCTGTTGTGGAATATATCCCATAAGCATGTAAGGGTTTGATATGGGTGTGGAAGCAAATAGGGGTTCTCATTTTGACAGAAATCTTGTACTCTTACAGAAGTTCCCCTGTTTCATGTGCTGAATGCCCGAATTACTTTTGAAAACGTCAACAGCTGCAGGACAGCTGAGGGAACCTCTCCTGGAGGTGCACAGAGTGATGCAGGTAAGGGGTAGGATCCCACCTTTTTCCATCCCTGTCCCTGGAATGCACAGAGGAGAGAGAAGCTGAACTGCAGGGAGTGGAACAGGGGGAGCTGCAATGTGCTATTGCAGAAACATTCATCAGAATCTTTTCAGTTACAACTTGTTGCAAACAGGGCACGGTGTATTTTTTTACTTTATTTGGTTTCCCTAGGTGCTAATTTCGAGGTTGACCAGTCGGTGTTTGAGATCCCCAAATCCTACCACATCCAGGATGATGGCAGGAACATCCACGTGCAGGATGAGGATAACGAGATCATGCAGTTTGCTATCCAGCAGAGCTTGTTGGAGTCTGGTGCAAATAAAGTAAGTGCTGGGGTCTGTGCAGTGGCAGCCCGAGCAAGGACTGGTCTGTGGGCTTGATATTTCTGAGCCCAGAATTTTAGCTTGCTAACCATTGCTAGCTCCTTTTCCAAGGGAAAGCTGCCAACAGTTTCCTTTTTTTTCCAAACATTTCTCTCCAGTTCTCAGCACAGGTTCAGTAAACAGTGTTCCCTTTCCCATAACAACTGTCCCCAGGGGTTGTTTCCTATTCCTGAACCAATGGAGAGCAGTGTCAGTGCCATGGAGCAGTAACAGACCTTTTTACACAGTGTGTTCTAAAAGAAACTGCTGGGATTGTAACTAAAGCCTTCTTTCTCTTCTGACAACTCTATGGAGTCAATCTATTTCGTGTCCTACCATGACACTGTGCAGCAAGAGCTGAAAGAAACTAGTGTAGGATCAGTTTTTCTAAGACCTTAGAAGATAGAAATAATGGATTTCAAAGAAGAAATAGAGGTGGTTTGAGGGTTACTTTCAGTGAGCTACTCTGCAGCGCTGATAACTGTTGTGGAATTGTCTCTTTCCCCATCTCTAGGAATTGGGGGTGCATTCCAACGGAGAAGTTGCATATTCCTCAGACTTCAATATGCAGTATCAGAAGTGAGTACCTTTTTTCACATCAAACCATGTAGTGACAGCAAAAATACCCCCAGCAGTCGCATGAAGGAATTTAGCAAATTTTTTTGGTGTTTATGAGTAGCAAATGCACAAAGCTTGAGGTTTCTTCTTGTGCTTCTTCCAACTTTTCCAAGAAACAAGAACTCCAAACTGGGGCTCCCTAGTTTATGTTGTGTAGTTGTTTCCAGCTGTGGGGCTGGTCTGTGCACACAACAGATTCCTTACCCAACATACAAACCCAGTCCTTCTCTTCTGCTCTTAAAACTCTGAATTTGATCCCTCTGCATTGAATGTTTGGTTATGAGAGGCTGCACACTTCAAGGCAGCTCTTTCTTTTCAAAACACTTATGTAATCCTTAAAAATATAGATTTAATGGACACTTAAAAAATGGGCTCTGGTGTCTGTGGAGTCCTGCAGCGAAGTGCAAAGAAACCAAGAACTGAATCTTCTGGGCTCTTCTGTACAGGGAAAATCCTTTAAACCAGGTGAGGATGCTTTTAGAGGCCCATTGAAAATATAACTGCTGGTCTCTATGAAAGATTCAACGGAATCCAGGTTTGACATTGGGAATTTTTCAAGTGTTGGAACGGCTGTTTGCATATCCTCAGTTTTCAGGGAGGATTTTCAGCTTTGTGAGCCTAAAACAGTTGCCAGGAAAGGACCATTGCAACAAATATGAGACAGGCTCTGTCTCTCTTACTTCTAAAAGTTGTTCTTTTCCATCAGGGCACTGCAGGAAAGCTTTCTGGCAAGAACAGGGAACTCCCACAGCAGCAGCTCCAGTGAAGCTTCCAGCTTTGAGAAAGACTTGCAGCTTGCCATGGAATTGTCTGTGCGGGAGCAGGAGGAACAGGAGAAACAACGTAAGGAAAAGGAAGATGCAGAGCTTCAGCAAGTTTTACAGCTCTCTCTTGTGGAAAAATAGGTCCTAAGTGACCTCCTGAAGCAGGGATGACCAAATCTGTGTAAAACCGGAGGTTTTCAGAGCTGTCAGTCTGAAGACCATTCCTGGATTGCTTAAGGAAACATTTCACCTGCCTTCTAAGTTGGCATCAGCTGCAAAAACCCGATTTATTTTTGTTTGGGGGAGTTTTAGATCCCAGGACTCTACATTTGGCTCCCCAACCATGCAGTCTTAGCTTTGAAGGAAATGTTTTTATCTAAACTTATTTATTGAAGAGCAGATGGAAATTTTGCTTTGCATCAGGATGTAGGATTGCAGTAAAGCTTGAAAGCCTGATTTGTGGGGAGTTCAGGATGGAAACTTCATTACTTACCAAAGAAATACTCATCTGCTTCATCATTCCTCAGTAATTCAAAGCCATTGCCTGTTTTTCCAGCTGTTTCACGGGAGACCATCCCCTGCCTATACACACACGGTAGTTTTTCATGCTGACAGATGTTTTCTGTTAGTTTTGTTTTGATGTGGTTCTCTCTCCTCTAGTTACTGAGATTTTTGGCTTAAGAGGGATAATTTTATACTTGAACAGCTCATCCAAGCTCCAGATTAAACTAGTGCTTTCTGAAAAAGGACAAAACAAGTAGCCAGTAACATTTTAGATGCTGAAATGGGACCATCTGTCCAGTACAGCAGCAGTTTCTGATTCCAAACCAGCTCGTTCCCCTGGTCAGAGGGCAGCAAGCAATTAAGGGATAGATACAGGTGCTTCTTTGGGATCTCTTGGTGTGCATGGCTGAGTGTGGGTGCTAAATGCAGCCAGGAAGTGAATTCAGGTGAGATTTTCCTGTGTCCTTATTGGAAGAGAAGTTCTAATTCTGCAAGGGAAACGTGTGTTGCTTTTTAAAACCCCAGCGCTTGTCCTTCATGTGAATACATCTATTTTTTTACCTGAATATTTTTATTGATTTTAAACCAAGCCACTAGGCCTACACTCATCAAACTGGTCTTGTAACGATTCCTAGGTCTGTTTTAACCAGCTTTCCTCAGGTTTTTGGCCACAGAGGATCTTTGTAGCTCTTTTATCTGCACTCCTCTCGGTGTTTACAGTACTCACACTGTGACTCTCAAGTGCACTCCACAGGTACACGGTGAACAGCCACAGGAAAGCCTTACAGTTGTTAAATGTGAGCAATATCCCTCTGCTCTGGCAGGCAGGGCTGGAGGAACCTTTGGTACAGCTGCTCTGAGCTTGTTCCTGATGCTGCTCCTGTTCCTCAGGCTAAACTGGGTGGTTCTGGGTGACCAACTATTAATTAACCAATATAAAATCACTATCAAATAGACTTGATCATAACCAATGGGGCAGTTGGTAACTTGGAATCCTATTTTAAATGAATAATCCATTGTTTTACATAGGAAATTATTACAATTCCTTCAGTGTACACTAGGACTGGCCTCTCCACGCTGGTTTTGTTCCCTGGGACGACTTGCATCCCTAAAAAACAGCTTCCTGGGTGCTGCAGGAATGGGGACTGTCCTGCACAGGGACACGGGGCTGGGTTGGAATTTTTCTTTGCAAGGGGGATTCCTGTGACAGTCACAGTTGGGAAAAGGGAACAGGCCTCGTGTTGAGCTCCTGACAGGGTGGGAGGCAGGAGCTGGAGCCGTGGGCATTCCTCCAGGGGGAATAAAGAGTGCTGTTGCCTTTACAAACCCGTCTGCCTGGCATTGCCTGTCTTCTGCTAAGCATTTCAAAGGTTACCAGAGGGGTAAAAATAGCATTTTTCAAGCTGACTTGTTCTGGTTTTATATTTAAACTAAAGAACATTGAGCACTTTCAGTTGAAGTTTTATTACGCTTCTGCTTCTTAGTCCGGGACTGTAAAATAAATTGGGTTTGCTTGTGATTTTTTTTTTTCTTTCTTTGACATTTGTATAATTCCAGCTAAAACTAGAAGGCCTTGCTTCCCCCAGCCAGGTGCTACTTCTCTTAAAGCCTGACTTAACCCTTTCAGTGTAAGATGGACGTGCTCTGTGTGCTGGAAGAAAAACCAAAGGTACTGCACATCACACCACGCACAGATTTTTTTTTCTAACACTGTATTTCGGGTCTCTTTTTTACTAATTATCTTTTTGTTGTCTTTTTGTACATTAAAGTGACATTATCATCTATTAAATTCTCCAAGGTACTTCTGGCTTAGTGTGAGTCAGACACATAATCCCCAGAACCACTTTCTGGACATTTTCAGCCAAGTTTTGAGTCTCTCTGTCTTGAAAAGGAGGAATCAGTACAACACAGATGTTAAAGCAGTGAAAGGCAGGAAACCCTAATAATTTTTGTCTGCACCTTCTTGTAAGAGAGGAGCAGAGGGTTGTGAGTTTGTTTAATATTAAGGCTAAGACTGTTGTGTAACAACAGAGTCCAGCCTCTCTCTCTGCGGCAGCTTGAGGCTGATGTAGGAAAGAGAAGCTCCGAGTTATAAACACCTGTGGCTTCTAAAACTATAACCAGCTTTAAAAGTTCTTTGAAGCTGATGCTGTTAGTTCCTGAAAGCAAGACTGTGCTTTGTTGTGCTTTTGACCCCATTTCAAAGCTTTTTACAGCAGCAATTCATGATTTTCTTTATTTGGAAACCCTTCTTACACTGCTTTGGCTGAGTTTTGATTCATAGCTGAGCTGCTGGAAACTGCACAACCGTTGTAGGATGTGCTTCCATTGTGCTGTTAAACGGCTCCTTGCTGCCAACCCTCCATGGAAACGTTCCCCAGCACTGCCCTCCTGTTCCCTGGCTTCCCCCAGCAGTGCCATCCCACTGAAAACAAGGCAGGAGCCATGAGGGCACCAGAGGTGGAGATCTGGACAGCCTCACCCCTTTGTGCGGCTCCAGCCCAGTTCATAACAAACAGCACAGCCATGAATAAATAAGAGCCTGGACTGTTTGCTGAGCGTTTTATTTGTACAAAGAGGCATAGCAGGGAGTGAGGAATGAGAGCAAACAGGAATTCTGCTCCCAGGGATTCTGCAGAGCTGGGGCTGGGAGCTTCACCCTCCATCCACCCCCACGAGCAGCACAGGCTCCAGGCCAGGCTTGACAGCAATGAAGGGCAGAGGAAAATCAGGAACACAGGAATCAGTGAGCAAAGGAGGAGCAGAAAGCAATACACTGCTGCCTTGCTGCCCTCACTCTTGGATTAACAGCTCCATCTGTTCGAGGCCAGGCTCACTGTCATTCCACAAAACAGAAAGAAAATCCCTGCTCAATGCCAGCACTCCGTGTCCTTCAAACAGAACGGAAAACACCTCAGATGCAGCACAAGGGCTTGAGAACAGGTCAACAACAATTGTTCTGGAAGTTACATTTTAGAACTCTAAATAAATTACTAAGCAAAACACCCCTATGTTAAATATCAAAGTAATAATTAGTAAAATCCAGTTACTACTCGTAGCAGTGCAAAACAAAATAGCAGCATTCGTATGGAAATGGGATTCAGTGTAAACACTAGTTATTGAAACTGCATAAAATGGGTCTGGCTGGAGCCCAAACACTTCCAGAGCATCTGCCCGGCTTGCAGACCTTTGGAGGCTCCTGTTTCCAGGAGGACAGTGACCAGCACGTGCTGGAATCCCTCACCTGCACCCCAGTTCCCAACAGGTTCAGCAGGGCTGGTTTGATGGGAGGCTATCTGGGGCTTTTTAGCCAGGAATTAAAGCAAATAACGTTGGGAATGAGAAGCCTGGCCCGGGAAAACTACACCAGGATCGGGTCATGCATCAGTGTTTGTGCTCAGAGGCAAGAACAGACCGGAGAACAGACCGGAGCCCCCACCCACTGCTGGGGGGTCACTGAGCTTTTACCTTTGGAGTATTTTTGAATGGGACCTCAAAGGTCATCCTGTTCTACCCTCTGCCCTGACAGGGACACTACCCCAGGTTGCTCCAAGCCCTGTCCAACCCCCAGGACTCAGCGTTCAAACAAGGACCTGAATTAATCAGAAAGCAAAAAGTAGACGAGGTGTGACTGAGCACGTGGACTGAGCTCCTCGGACAATGTCCCCAATCTCTTGTTCTTGTGACAGCCCAGGCCCCGGGTGCCTGCACGTCCCGGGGATGCTCTCGAGCACTCGCTGTCGGATCAGCCTCGCCAAAACGCTGGGATTTGGGAGGCAGGCACGTTGCTCCAGCGCCTGCTCCGAGCCAGACGGGTTTGCCGCGGACACGGCCCCAGGAGCGGTAGGAGTCTGTCTGCTGAGGGAGGGGGCGATTCCCAGCACCCAGCCGGCCCATTGTTAGAAGCCACATCACGACGGAGCCATGTGATAGAGCACGGGCAGAGAGGGGGGGAAAAGCCACACTGGCATCCTCAGGGCATCCGCAGCAGCTGACGGGAGCGGCGGCAGGGCGGTGGGGACCGCAGGGGACAACCTGCTGGGTCTGGGGCAGCGGTGGCACGGTGGGTACCGGAGGGGAGAACCTGCTGGGTCCGGAGCAGTGCCGGGATGCTGGGTACCAGACGGGAGAACCGGCAGGACCGAAGCGGTGCTGGGATGGCGGACGCCAGGTGCAAGACCCAGGTGGAACGCGGCATCCTCTCGATGCCCCGGCGGGTCCCGCTCCGCTACCGCCGCCGGACGGGCCGGTAGACACAGATGGCCATGAGGATGATGGTGAGCAGGAGAGCGCTGAGGATGCTGCCCAGCAGCACTGCGGCGGGAAGAGAAAGAACATTAATTAAACGCTCCCCGACCAACTCCCGAGCCCCCCGGCCGCGTCGTGGCGGGGCTGTACCCGGCGCCCCCCGCTCCTCACCCAGGTTCTGGTGCTGCAGCACAGCGTAGGGCCGGCTGCGCTCCGCCGGGCCCGGGGACAGCGGGGACAGCGGGGACAGCGCCCAGCCCCGCGCCGCCGCCAGCNCACCCCCGTGGGCATCTTGTCTCTCCGCAGCCCCGGGGTGTCCCCCCAAGCCCTGTGTGCTCCCCAAGCCCCCGCTGCCGTGAACGCGGGTGCTTTGAGGTGTTTTGTGGGCCCCGAGCACCGAGGGACGGTGATGCTGCGCGGGGAGCGGCGGGGCTGATTCACCCCGACCCAGGATTTGGGTGTAAAATGAGATATATTGGGGACTTTCCTTCTTCAAATGCCTATTCCCTGGATCCCCCGGGATGGGGCGGCAGGAGGCACCGACCTGCCCGGCTTCAGTAGCGCCCGGGAC
>WBMY01007790.1:520024-576901 GCA_013397315.1 Donacobius atricapilla
GACAGCGACAGCTCCCCCCGTGTCCCGCAGCCCAGCCGGGGCTCCGAGCCACGCGCGGCGCTCCGCGAACACAACAGGCGAGCTCCGGCTCCTCTCCCTCCCCTCATCTCCCAGCATCGGCATCAGCTTTATTTTCCCGACACTACAGACATGCACGGGGGGGCCGCGGGCGCCTCCGAGCGAGGCAATTCCTCCGTCTGCTCCGGGGCTTGGGGTTCTCCTGCAGCCCCGCGCGTTTGGCCTCTTGGCTGGCAGCGCAGGGCCCCGTTCTCCCCGCTGTGGAGCGCAGGTTTTCCTGCCCGCAGCGAGAACGGGGCTCTGCCCCGCCGGGCCGGGCCGGGCCGGCGCTGCCGCTGCCGCTGCCGGGCCGGGCCGGGCTGCTCGTGGAGATGCCGGGTCCGCTCCGTGGGGAGGAGGGCGATGGCAGCTGCCCCATCGCCGTGCCGAGGAAGGAGCCGGAGCGGCCTCCGTGTCCCCCGGCCGTGCCACCGCGCTACAGGACGGGGGCCATGCCCACCCCCTCTGCCTGGGGGGCTCTCGTGGTCTTCTCGGGCCGAATGCAGACGGCAAGGCGCTGAGGGAGGCAAAAGGCTGGGCGTTTCGTCCCTGCTGTGGAGTCACGCTCCTCCGAGCCCTTCCCAGGCAGCGCTCCCGGTGGGATTTAATTAACAAAGATGCTGAGGGTAGCATCAAACACGTGCCCGGTTCTGCAGCCTGGGGCTGAGCCAAGTGGAGTCCCTGCCCAACCCAGCCCACCCAGGAGCCGTGGGATTGTCCGTCCTGCTCCTGACCTGCTTGAGGGACCCCGGTGTCCAGACGAGCTTGTACACCATGTAGAGGGGGATGCAAATGAAGGACGATGCTCCGATGAGGAATCCCACTGAGGTGCTCCACTCGGGGTACTGGTAGTCAAAGAGGGTCAGGGGTGGCTGGTCCAGGAGGGAGCTGAAGACTATGAACTGTAATGAGCAGAGCCATAGGGGCCTCAAGTCCTGTGAGCAGTTTGGGTCCCTCACACCAAGACAGACATTGAGGGGCTGGAGCATGTCCAGAGAAGGGAACAGAGCTAGGGAAAGGCTCTGGAGCACCAGGGGCTGAGGGAGCTGGAGGGGCTCAGCCTGGAGAAAAGGAGGCTCAGGGAGGATCCTCTAACTCCCCACAGCTCCCTGATAGGAGAATGTAGCCAGGTGGGAGTTGGACTCTGCTCTCAAGGAACAAGGGACAGAACCAGAGGAAAGGGACTCAGGTTGTGCCAGGTTACGTTGGACATCAGGGAAAATTTCCTCACCAAAAGGGATGTCCAGCCCTGACACAGCTGCCCAGGCAGTGCTGGAGTCCCCATCCCTGGAGGGATTTAACAGATCTGTTGATGTGGGCCTTGGGGACAAGGGTGGTGGCCTTGGCAGTGCTGGGTAAAGCTTGAACTCTTTGATCTTAGAGGGCTTTTCCAACCTAAATAATTCCCTGATCTCCCCAGCCCTGGCACTGATGGCAGCTCACCCCGTAGGTTATCAGGGTACAGGGGTGGAACAAGATGACCTTGAAGGTCCCTTCCAACCCAAACCATTCCATGATTCCATGGTTCTATGAACACCCTCCACGTCCTGCTGCTGCCCCTGTGGTCCCAGTTCCCAGCCCGCATGGACATCACAGGGACATCTCCCAGGCTGCCACCCCTGGCTGGGTGAGGGCTGGAGGCCTCTGTCTAACAAGCCCTGTGAGCCTCTGAGGGCTGCTCAGCCCTGTGCTGAAACAAAACCGTTTGCCGTGTGCTTTGATGCTAAAACTCCTCTCTTAATAACCAGGGCAAGGCGCTTAGAGCCATAATTAATCCTCACAAGGCCTCTTCTCCTGCAGATCCGGTGAGATTAGACCCCTCTGCCGACGGCAGCCTTTGAAGTGCCGTGGGAGCTGGCATTTCAAAGGGATGGATCCAGCACAGCACGCAGGAGATGGACCCGTGGCCAGCCCCGCCAGGGATGCTGCGTGCTGGGAGGATGAGACAAAGCTGAGCTTGCACCCATGTGAGCACCCAGCTTTCCCCTGGAGCTGTGGAAAAGGCTGGAAAATGAACTTCCAGCTCCCTTTCTCGCTGAGGTCCTGGGGCTGTAGGCACTGTGGCAGTGCCTGTGGCTGGAACAGCAGCACGGGGAGGGCTGGCATGAGGTCTCACAGCCCTGTCCACTCTCCTGACAGCTTGGTCACCTCTTGTGAGTGAGAGGGGAGTTATCCATGGCATGGGGAGCTGGGCAGCAGAGGGGAGTGGCTGTCTTGCAGGGTGTCCAGAGGGACAGCGATGACCTTGTCCGTCATTCGGCCATGGATACTCACTGCCAGCAAGGCTGGGCTGATGGCGACCCAGCAGAGCTTCCAGAAGGGCCCCGGGGTGAAGCCCAGCATGGCTTTGACATCGTGGGAGAACCTCTGGATTCCTGGTGAGGGAGAGAGCCCTCACAGCCCTGGGATCCTGCTGGGGTCGTGGGTTCAGGGGTACCCACATGGATACAATGCCCTCTGTTCCCATCCCAGCCTGGCCAGGAGCCACAGACAGGATCCAGTGCCCGGATTTACTCACCTGTGCAGGGTCACACACCCGTGTAGGTGCCCACAGGGTGTTCTCCATGACAGAGGCAGTTTCTTACCATAAAACCAGGAGACAGCGATGGTTTCCAGGAGCACCACTGCCAGGATGGAGCAGCCGGCACCAAACTCCTCCAGCAGCTTCACCACATAGGCCCCCCCCTGGAGCAGCGTGAGGAGGGGGAGGCTGCAGACCCCACAGGGGTGAAGGAGGGGATGTGGGGGGCCAGAGTGGGGTGGTGCCAGTGGAACTCACATAGGTGAGGGTGCTGAGGGAGCCCAGGAAACAGACTGTGATGAGGCCGAGGACAAAGAGCTCCCGTCGCCCTGCCAGGACCTGGGGGTACTCATCCATCACGGCTGTGATCACGGCCTCCAAGCCTCCAAACTGCAAAGGAAATGGTGGCATGAGGTGGGGAAATGGGATGTGGGGACATTCCTGCTCTCCAATTAAATCTGCATGGCAGAGCGGTGATGCCCCATCCCATCCCATCCCATCGCCATAACTCCCCTCGCCACCCCCCTATCAGCCATGGGACACGGCCACCCCCTGGTCCCTGCTGGGGACACAGTGGGGCTGTCCCGCTCCTACCGTGCTGTCCAGCCCCAGGGTGATCATCATCAGAAAGAAAATGATGGCAAAGAAGGTGGATCCCACCATGTTGGCAATTGCTTCAGGGTAGGTGATGAAGAGGAGGCTGGGCCCTAGGAGGGGACAGTGGCTTGGTTGGCTGTTCCCTGGCACAGCCCTGGGGGTGGGAATTCGCCTGGGGAAGAGGCTGCTGGAGGGAGGAGAACCTTTATCTCTGGCGACATCCTCCACCTCCACGTCCCTCATCTCGGCCATGTAGCCCAGCACAGTGAAGATGACGAAGCCTGAGAGGAAGCTGGTGAGGCAGTTCACAGCACTGGTGACGAGCGCATCCCTGGAAGGCAGAAAAGAGGGAGACACCCCTCTCCAGGTCAGCCCTCACCCTGCTCCAGCTGCCCTGGCCTTCCCCCACTCCAGTCCCCTCTGCTGGCCCCTCACACCAAAACCATCAGTGAAATGGGGAAAGATGCCCAGCTGCAGCCACGGGGACCAGGAGCTGTTGGGATGTGGCAGGGGGGACCAGGAGCTGCCGGAATGTGCCCACTGGGATGGGCCCTCACCGGTAGCAGTTGTTGTGGAAATGGTTGTAACTGGCCAGAGCAAGGAGGACTCCAAATCCAGGGCCCAAGGAGAAGAAGATCTGTGCAGCAGCATCCACCCACACCTGGAGGGAGAAACAACAGAAGGATGGGCAGGGCAGGGGGTCCTTGGCACTGGGAGGTGCCTCACAGTGCTAATGGCATGGACACCCCATGGCACGTGTGTCCAGAGCTCCTCTCCTGCCTGCCCCGTGCCCCCAGGAGATGTCCTGGGAGCCGAGGAGCTGCTGTGGCATGGAGTGAACTCATTTCCACGCTGGGGTCTGCAGCAGCAGGACTCAGCAGTGTCACCTGTGCTCGCCCACGCTCGGAGCAGGGATGGATGGAGGGGAGCCCCGAGCCTGCCGTGCCCACTCCTGCCCAGCTCGGAGTGGTGTTCAGTGCTGGCAGCACGGCCCTCATTACCTTTAATGAGAATTCTCAAGTGCTGCCTGGTAATTACCCACAGGAAGCCCATTGTCAGCCCAAGGGGGAGCGCAGCACAAACAAAACCAGCCAGAATGAGATGGGTGATTCAATTATGGATTTACATTTCCAAGAGCCTGTCCAGGGCGCCTTGTTTCTGTGGGAACAAGGGCCCCATTGCCCTGTGGTGGGGCCAGACCCGTGAGCAGGGTTGAGTGGGTGTGCTGGGGAGGGGTTCTGGGTGCTGCCATGCCCACATGGGTGGGTGGGTGTCCTCTGGAGGGCTCTGGGTGCTGCCATGCCCCGGGCAGGGTGTCCCACTGCGCACTCACCGCCGTGCTCAGGAGCTTGCCCCAGTCTGGGCGCAGGTAGAAGATGACCCCTCTCCAGGCTCCAGGCAGGGTGGCCCCTCGGATGAGTAGGATGAGCAGGACGACGTAGGGCAGTGTGGCTGTCACCCACACCACCTGGGGGGAGGCAGCTGTCACCCCACGGCACCACCAAGCACCCAAACCCCCGTGTCGGGCTCACTCGGGGTGGCCTCAGGGGCAGGGGCTGAGGAGGAGGTGACATTCCCTCTTCCACAGTCAGGTGGGTGGCAAGATCCTACCAGGTGATGGGTCCCTCCTGCCCTGGCAGGGCAGTGCTGCAGCCCTCCTCACCTTCCCAGAGGTTTTCACCCCTTTCCACAGGCTGAAGTAGACGATGGTGAAGATGAGGAAGAGGCAGAGGAGCAGCTGCCAGCGGATCCCCCCAGTGTCATGCAGACCCCTGGATTTCTGGATCTCCAGGACCTTCCTCCTGCAGGCAGGGATCCCCACGGCCGGGAGCAGGCTCAGCCCCAGGCAGAGGCAGTCCGTGAGCTCCTCAGGAGCGCTCCCACCTCAGAGCCTGCTCCAAGAGCCCCCTCAGGGACATGCCCAACTCACACCATCCACATCTGTGCCCTTACGTGTAAAACTCCTCAGCGGGGGACCTGGAGAAGTTGGTCCAGGTCACGTTGCTCTTCCCAAAGTAGTTGGTGCAGTCAGGGGTGTTCCAGGGGTTGTCACAGCTGGCCCAGGGCAGGGTGCCCGAGAAGGATGAGTAGAAGTAGTAGAGAGCCCAGGCAATGATGGTGTTGTAGTAGAAGGAGACGTAGAGGCCGATGATGCAGATGGCAAAGCCGATGCCTGGGAAAAGCAGGATGGGGCTCAGCCCTGGGACACGGCTTCGGGGTCACGGTGTCACCTGGGCTGGGGGTCTCTCACCTTTAAAGATGGGGCAGATGCGCTTCCAGATGGGGATGGCACCCGTCCTGTGGAACTGCCCCAGGGCCAGCTCCATGTAGAAGAGGGGCACCCCCCCGAAAACAGCCATCAGCGTGTAGGGGATGAGGAAGGCTCCTGCAGGGGGGGGAGCACAACACGGTGACCACCAGGCTGTGGGGGGACCGTGGCATTGTCACCTCCCTCCCTCTCGGCGCTGCCCCAGCAGGTTTGGACGTGTTTGTGAGAAGCTTTGGAAATGATCTGGTCAGAGGAGCTCAGAGATGTGAGCCCCTGCTTGGTGTTCCAGCTTCCCCGGGCTCCCAGGACAGCCCTGCTGGGGTGCCAGCCCTTGCTGGGGAGGCATCACTTGGCCAGGATGGAACAAAGAACCACACAAACCATTGGGGTGCAGGGGAGGAGACACCCAGCACTCCTCAGGTCTGGAAGAGTTTTGGAGGAAAGTCTGACTGAACATGCACAGCCACCCCAAGACACATAATTAATGCTGTAATCTGCATTATTCATGACATCCTCGTTTTTACTGGGGCTACACTTGTACCCCATGGAGCTTTGGGAAGTGGAACTGCTCTCCGAGTTCTGCTGGGATTAGTTAATTTAACCCCCCCGGCTCCTCCCTCTGACAGATGTGTGTGTGTGTGTGTGGTGCGGCATCCCCAGCACCCCAACATTCCCAGGATCCCCAGCCGCTCCAGTATCCCTAAAACCCCCAGCACCTCCAGCACCTCCAGCCCTCCCAGTACCCTCAGCACTCCCAGTATCCCAAGGATCCCTGTCACCTGCAGTATCCCAAAAATCCCCAGCACCCCCCTGCAGCCCCCGTGTCTGCCTGGCAGGACTGGCCCAACAGGACCAAGTGTTTTCAATGTTCTCCTTCCAGGCGGAGCTCAGGTTGTGGGTGAGTCCAGTCCCAGTGTTCCCTCTGCATGGGGCTGTGCTCCCCCGGGGCTGCTCCCTGAACTCCTCATCCTCCCACGCGTGTGGGGCAGGTGGAAACCACCCACCCAAACCACAGGCATGCAGAGGGGCTCAGCTCTGCTCCCAATCCCACAGGAGCAACTCACAAATAACTGTTTCAACGTGGGCACCTGGGATCCACAGTTTTGCCTTGAGTATGGAACTAATTACCTCTTTCTAATTTTCCCAAGCATAGATGTTCTCCAAAAGCCGACTTTGGCAATTAAATCCTCTGCGCTTTCCCAAACAGCACAAAATTCTCATCCCTCCTTTTGCATTTCCATGTGAGGGGGGTTTCTATCCTGCTCCATTCCAAGCAATTAGTTTAGTTATCATTTACTGAAGGTTTTCCCCTTCATGGTGTTTCTGTGTCTTCGCTTCCCACTGATCCCTCAAAACCGGGGCTGCTCGTGAGGTCCAGCACTGCCATGCTCATGAGGGTGATTTTAAACCAGGAGCCATCCCAAAGGGCAGCTTCCCAGAGTCCCGAGATCATGAAGTGCGTGTACCTCCCAGCCCAAATTTATGGATCTTAATCCTTTTTTGCAGTTTGGACCATGCTAATTTTCCCTTTGTGATCCTAGAGCTGCTAACGCACCTCTAATCCCACTGGGAAAGGAGGGAAAGACCAGGAAAGGAGGAAAGGACCCCAGGAAGGAGGATGGAGGGAGTGGAGGAGGATTTTGAATGAAGAAAGACACAAACAGAAAAGAGACAGATGTCAGGAGAAGTTGGGTCGGTCTCTAAACCGCCCTGTCTGAAGTGGAGCAGCTGGAAACAAAGAAGGAAAAGAAAGAGTGAATTTTTCAGGGTGGGAAAGATGTAAAATGAGGAAAAAGGCATCTTTTGTCCAAAAGAAAACTTAAATAAGCCCAGTGGTGTCCTTACCCCCTCCGTTCTGGTAGCAGATGTAAGGGAACCGCCAGACGTTGCCCAGATCGACGGCGAATCCGATGACAGAGAGGAGGAAATCCATCTTTTTGCTCCACTTGTCCCTGGGGTGGGTGTGGGGGCTCAGGGGTGTGGGGCTGGCAGGGGGACCCAGGCAGGGCTGCTCTGCCATCCTGCCACCCCGGCAAATCCTGCAGGATTCAGGCAGAGTAACTTGGGGCCGGGAAGGATTTCTCTGTTGCTGATGACAGATCCGAGGAGGGGAGGGTCAGGCTGACTGCGCTTCCCCACCTCCCGCTGGAAACCCACGGCGCGGAGAGCAGCCGGCAGGGAAACCAGAGCCGTGCTCTGATCAAAGGCAGCCGGGGAGAGCAGCCCCCAAGCGTGGCGACCAGCCTGACCCTGCAGGAACCGGCATCACCTCACAGGGACCAGCCCGACCCTGCAGGGACCGGCATCACCACACGGGGACCGGCCTGACCCTGCAGGGACCGGCATCATCCCACAGGGACCAGCCCGACCCTGCAGGGACCGGCATCACCTCACAGGGACCGGCCTGACCCTGCAGGGACCGGCATCACCTCACGGGGACCAGCCTAACCCTGCAGGGACCGGCATCATCCCACGGGGACCGGCCTGACCCTGCAGGAACCGGCATCATCCCACGGGGACCGGCCTGACCCTGCAGGAACCGGCATCATCCCACGGGGACCGGCCTGACCCTGCAGGAACCGGCATCATCCCACGGGGACCGGCCTGACCCTGCAGGAACCGGCATCATCCCACGGGGACCGGCCTGACCCTGCAGGAACCGGCATCATCCCACGGGGACCGGCCTGACCCTGCAGGAACCGGCATCATCCCACGGGGACCGGCCTGACCCTGCAGGAACCGGCATCATCCCACGGGGACCGGCCTGACCCTGCAGGAACCGGCATCACCTCACGGGGACCGGCCTCATCTTGTGTGAATAAACATCACCCCGTGGGTCCCACCCAGGGGAGGGGATTCCAGCTCAGTTTTGGGGTTGAAGTGGTGAAATGAGACCGTGTTTCCTTCTCCCTCCTGACAAATCCCTATTTCTCTCTCCGTGGTGTGTTTTGCTAAGGATGACTCTGATGTTTGCAGGGGAAATTCGGGAATCACGGAGTGGTTTGGGTTGGAAGGGACCTTGAAAGGTCATCTCATCCATCTGGGCTCGACGGGTCTCTCTGGGGTGTGAATTGCTGGAGAAAAGCCACACGAAAGTGAAATAACTTCAGCAGCCTAGCTGTGACCCGGAGGGGATGGCGGCGTCCCCAAAGCCACCGCTCTGCCCTGTGACAGTTCCACAGCAAAATTCATTGCAGTTGAACGTGGCTGTGCAGGGCTTGCACAGACCCGGGGTCACCGGGTCCTCCCGGGGCTCTGGGGGCCTCCAGCCCCGGCTTTCACAGCCTTTCCCATCTGTAATTAAAAGAAACTACAGGAGAGATGGAGCGGGAGCTGCGGCTCCAGGGCCATGGTGAGCGGGTTGCTGTGACGACGTGACGCAGCTGCCCGGCACGGGAAGCCTCTGGACACTGTTAATCCCTCAGGCACACACACGGAGACCCGTTAGAAACCTCCAGTTAAAAGCACATTTATATTTTTTGTCTGTATGTGTCTGGCCCTGGCTGCTTGGGCTGTCAAAGAATGGAATCACAGAATCGCGGAATTGTTTAGGTTGGAAAAGCCTGAAAGTGGGTCCAGTCCTGCGTGGGCTGCACTCCACGGGCTTCTCCCTCTCCACTGTGGAACCTGAGATTATTGTTGCTTTAAGACGAAATAACTGTTCTTTGAACCCCTCTCCTGTGAAATTACAGCAGTTTTTCCACTGGTGGGGTTCCGCGGAGCGATGAGGATTTTCCCTGAGTGAAGGGGTTGGGCTGGGGGGCTCAGGGTGGTCCCTGGGCTGGGGGGAAGCGAGTGGAGATTGGGGAGGGTCCCGGCACAGCCCCTGCATCAACCCTCGCTCCTGAGCCCAGCCCCAGCACCCAGGTGAGGGACAGTTAATCTGCTGTGGTTTATATGGGATTTGTGCTCCTCCTGGGACTTTCCAGAGCCGTGGATCCCAATCCTTCAGCGCGGGAGATGAAAGCCGAGGCTGTGGGGGCTGCCAGGGGGACCATCCTTATCCTGGGCTTTGGGATGAAGGGGAGAAATCCCCTCTGCCTGCAGAGTGTGACGGGGGAGTGGCATTTAACCCGCTGACCAAAGACCATCTCAAGGCCTAAATAACAGAACTGAGGCAGCTGGTGCTGTAGCAACTGTGCAAAATAATAGATAATAGATAATAATAGATAATAGCTCTTTCTCCGCTGCTGACCCTGCTTTTCTCCGGGTGGTTTTCATGGAATGGCTCGGTGCGACAAGTGGGAGACCCCCCTGTGCCCACGTCCTGGCCCTGCTCAGGAGGGCTCAGCAGATGGCCTCGGGCACTGCCAGGGCTCTCAGGGCTCTGTGGGGTCTACAGGAAGCAGGGACAGCCCCCAGCATCCCTCGAGCACTGGACAGAGACCCCTTTCCCTGTGTAAAGTAGTGGCCGCTCAAACTCTGGCGCCTGTTTATCCCTAAGCTCCTTTCTCTCCTGCAGAGTCCCTTGTTTCCCTCACACCGAGCTATTAAATCCCACCCGAGGGGACAGACCTGGGCCTGCAGGAGCGTTCACGGCCGGAGCTATTCCCACAGCCGCTCCCAGGCGGAGCCGAGCTGGGTTTGCAGCGCAGGGATGCGCACGTCGATGTCTGGGAGCTCCCCGCGCTCAGGCGCGGACCGGGCTCCGTTTCCCCGGCACGGCGGGTGCCCCGCTCCAGCCCAGGGCTGAGCCGAGCTGTCGGTTCAGTTCTTCCATCCCTGACAGATCCCTCCGGGCTCTGGCTGGGGAAGGAATGAGCCGTGAACGCTCCCGGTGCTCCCGTCGCTCATGCGGCTGCGGCTCCTCCGGCAGCGGGGCAGGGCCGCGCTGTCAGATCCATGAGGGCAAAGCTTTGACATCCCCGTGCGCTTTTAGAAGCTGCAAGGTGGAAAGAGCCCTGCTGGAGACGGCAGGAGGGCATGGGGAGAGGTGTTTTAGGGAGATCATGGAACGGTTTGGGTTGGAAGGGACCTTAAAAATCACCCAGTTCCACCCCCTGCCATAGACAGGGACACCTTCCACTGTCCCAGGTTGCTCCAAGCCCTGTCCAGCCTGGCCTTGGACACTTCCAGGGATCCAGGGGCAGCCACAGCTTCTCTCCTCTGCCAGGGCCTCACCACTCACAGGGAAGAATTCCTTTGCAATATCCTGTTTATACACCTGAGACATTGCTGTCAGCCACAGTCTGTGCACTGCCTCATCTGCTTGTTTCAGCTTTTCCCCTGTTATTTTCCTTATTCAAAGCACAAATCGCTTCAGATTGAAAATGCAGAGTTTAAATCCAACTCAAATCAGATTTAAATTTGACTATCCACTGCTTTAGGATTTGTTTCCAAATACCACGATGACTTGATCAGCAGAATGCTTTTATCCCACCTGCTCATCCGTGCAGGGAAATGCAGGGGAGTGAATTGTGGTCTTAAAACAACTATCCTGTCTAAGCCGCAGAGGCAGCAGTGGGAAGTTTAATTTAATTAGCACGATACTCAGAGATATAACTTAATCACATTAAGTATAGATCAACGTGCTCTCATTTAAGCTCTCCAAGCTCCAGAAAACGGGGGCCAATAGTCTCCCACCTGTCTTTAATACGGGGATTAAAGCAGAATTTTCCAAGGGAAAGGAACCAGCAAGGCTTGGGGGGAGCTTGTCCATGTGCTTCTTTCAGACAATTTTCCCCAAAAAGATTCTGGGACCCATCTGGTCCAGCAATCACATTCCCCCAAGCTGCAGCTCGGTTACATTTGCGCTGCCACCACCTCTTCTATCGGGTATTTAACAAGCAAACAAACAGCGAAAAGCAAACAGAGTACACGGAAACACGGGTATGGCCCAGGCTTCCTCCTGGCCCCTGGAAGGTACAGAAGGGACAGAATTCAGATTAATCCCGAGGCCAGAGCTCCCTCCTGTTCTCCTGCCAGCCTGGGCAGTGGAGGGAACCATTGGGATTATGGTCCCTGCTGCCATTAGGGCCACCGAGGAGGAGGAAAGGAGGAAAAACTCCACGATGCAGTCCAGCTGTGGGGTCAGTCTGGAGGGCTGGCAGGGGTGAGACCCTGTCCCTGCCGTCCGTCTGTGCTGGGCCTGAGTGGCGAGGGCAGCGGGGCCCAGGCGTGCAGCACGGCCGGGCGCCGCTGCCCTCGCACCGCCGCCGTTTGTAGTTATTGGAAACTGGACTGTGCAGGAGCCAGGATGCTGTTTCTATGGAAATGTCCTGGAACAGTTAAACGAGGGAAGAGGAAAACAGAAGAGATGTTAATGGAGCTGCAGGCAGGGCACTCTCGGAGCGGCTGTGGTGGTGCGATTTTGAGGGGAGGCATTGGGAGTCTGCGGTCACTGTCACCCCCCAGAGCTCACCGGAGCGGGCCTGGATGGCTCACGCCTGAAGGGACCCCCCGAGCCCTGCCCCCCTGTCTGAGGCCAGACATTGCCCCAGCGATCCCCGTGTGCGGGGACACCCCCAGGGCTCTCCCCGTCCCGTGTCACCCACCCCACCGCCGTCCCCGGGCACCTCGGGGCTGGGTCAGGGGTGCGGGCACCTGGCTGGGGTAACGGGGGTCCGCTTGGGGGGCTGGTGGCGACCCCGGGAGCTGGGGGACGGCTGTGATCGCACCGTGGGACCGGTGCCGGGTGAGACACCCGCGAGAGCACCGGCGCGGACCCGGTCGCCCCTCAGAGCGCCGCTGCCGGGGGTGCCGAGGGTACCGGGGGGACGGGGCGTGCCGGGGGTGCTGGGGCTGTGGATGCCGGGAGTACCGGGGTGCCGCTGCCGGCAGTACCGGGGTGCTTGGCGGTACCGCTGCCGGCAGTACCGGTGCCGGGGCTGGGGGTACCGGTACCGGGAGTACCGGGGTGCCGGTGCCGGGGGTACCGGTATCACCGGGGTGCCGGTGCCGGGGGTATCGGTGCCGGGCGTACCGGTGCCGGCAGCACCGGGGTGCCGGTGCCGGGGGTACCGTGGATGCCGGTGCTGGGAGTACCGGTACGGGGAGTGCCTGGATGCCGGTGCCAGGGGTACCGCTGCCGGCAGTACCGGTGCCGGTGGTACCGGGGTGCCGGGGGTACCGGGGTGCCAGCAGNGAGCGGGGCCGAGAGCCCACCCGGGCGCGGTTGCGGGTCCCGGGGGACGGAGAAGCATCCCTGCAGCGCCAGAGCCCCGCATCCTTGGGAAATCGCCTCTGGCTGGGGGCAGAGCACGCCACAACTTGGGATTTTCCGCAGGGAAAAAGGGGCGACTCCCGGTGCTGCATCCTTCCCTTGGGAGCGGGGATGGGACGAGCCCTCCCGCAGCACGGCGCTCCTTGGTAGGGCGGGGGCAGCGGCTGCTGGGGACCCCGGCCAGGAGAAGGGAGGGGGCCCAAATGTGCGTGCCCAGCGCAGGGTGATGGCGTTTCGCATCTCGCTGTTGTGCTCCCTCTTCTCAGGCGTCTTTAACTCTATGAGTTTGTGCGTTGTTTCACGCTGGGCTGCCCCGAGCCCCGTGTTTATCCCGTGTGTTACACCTGGGCCGCCGGTCCCTGGAGTCCCGGAGCCGGGTCCTGCCCGGTGCTGGAGCGCTGGGTCACCGGGAGCTGTTGTCATGTGCTGCCCGCGCTCTGGCCCTGCAGGTCACCTCCCGGGATGCCGGAGGAGGGGGTGGTGTGTGCTGTTTTGTTCCTGGTGTTACGAGCATCTCGCTATCCGGTTTACAGGCTCCCGGGGAGTGGAGGACGCTGCTTGGAGTCGGGAGAAGCAGACCCGTGGGTGGTGGGTCTGGGGAGGGTGACAGCGCTGCCCGTCCAGACTACATCCCACCTTTAATCCTGTGCCGGGTGTGGTGCTAAAGGAGTACTACTGGTTGCCTCAGCAACAGCTATTAAACCAGAAAAAGGGTATGACATTTATTTAGCGTTGTGGATAGAGCTGCCATCTCATTATTACTGTCTGTGGCAGCTCCTGAGTGCGGAGACAGCTGCTGCAGGGTGGGAGCCAGGGCTGCTCCTGCCTTCCCCCTGAGCCTCTGCTGTGCTGGCCTTCAGTGCCCGGCTTTGCTCCCTCCCAGGGCCGTGTGCTGGGGGGAAAGTGGAGCTGGTACCTCAGGGAGCAGAGCTGGGGATGGCCCGTGCCCTTCTGCTGGCTTTTGGGGAGATAACGTGGGTCTGGTGAATGCAAGGAGAGCCTGAGGGAGGGAAGGGGTGTGTGGGGAAAGCCCTCCTGCCCTGTGACGTGCCACCACGGTGCTGTGACCTGGGTGTTTGGCACTGTCCGGGCTCTCTCCAGCAGCCCTTTCATGCTGACTTCGAGCAGAGGCTTTGTCCTGGTGCTCCCATTGGTGTGGATGTGGGTTCCCTGCCTGTGCAGGTACCAGGTGGTTGCCATTCCTTTGAGATTTGCCTTCCACCTGCCCTTCCACTCCTGCTGGAAGTGCTGAGCTTGGGCAGGGGCTGGCTCCAGCACTGGGGGCTGTGGGTGCACAGCCACACAGGTGGGGGCATTCCATGGAGGACCTGTGCTCTCCACCTGGGCTTTGCTCTGGTCGGGATTAAAAACCTGGGGAAACATGATCCTAGAGGTTATGGAGTTAATTATTTAGCACCATCCCTGCAACCAGGAGCAGGTGGGGCGTTCTTGTGCCTGTTGCTCCCTGCTCATGCTTTTGGATTTTATTCCTCTTCTAGGCTGGCCTCAGGTTAAGTCAGGAGCTTGTGCGGACTCCAAGGAGCAGTAGAAAGGGCCAGTTGCAGAAATTTGGGTGTTTTTGTCCCCACTCACAGAATATTAACCTTTCTCAAACCTGTATCATTCTCATTTCATGAGGCCATGCCTGGTTTGGCTCCAGCCAGGGCTCTGTGTGAGCCGCCAGGGCCCTCAGTGCAGGTGAGCCCAGCTGAGAACAGGGACAGGCAGGGCTGTCCTTGGGGAGCTGTGCCACATCTGTCACCCCAGGGCCATAACTGAGAGAGGCAAACACTGGGAGGAAGGTCTGATCCGAGCAGGGACAGAGACAATAAACTGGAATCACCCGGGGCACTGAGCAGCCCTCAGTATTTGGCTGTTGCCATGGTTAAGGCACTGGATTCTGGAGAAGTCCTGTGCTGCAGTGGATGTGCAGGTTGAGATGAGCTCTGTTATCTGTCACCATCTTCTTCCTCCCCCCCACCCAGCCCCATATGGTCATAATAAATCAAACCAACCGTGGAAGCTGCAAAATTGACTGTTTTGTCAGCAGGCTGCAAGGGAAGGAGTGAAGTCTGACTTTGTGAGGCATCCCGTGCCCTGTTATGCAGGATAAGCAGCATGATCAACATTCTCTAATTTTTTTTAAGAGCTTTTATCAGATGGAACGAGGCTTTTTTACAAACCCAGAGCCTGAAACACCCAGGTTTGGAGGGGTGTAGGTTTTCAACTAGAAGTACTCCCCTTGCAACCTCTGCTTCTCCCCTTCTTTTACAAGTTTTTGGAATAGAGGAGAGTCCTGAGGTGTGTTTTTAGGCTGCATGGCACAGAGGAAGAGAAGCAGGTGTTACCTGTGCAATCCACCTGCACACGTGTCCCTGGAATGTGAGCTGAGGGAAAAGCTGAGTGATGTATGAAAGCAAACAGTCATCTTGGTTGTTCTTCTGCAAAAACTTAGTTTATGTTTAACTTGCCACTCAGGAAGGAGCTCAGAGTCTTTACTCATCAGTAACTGTTGAACCTGGCTTGAACGTTTTGCTGCCTGTTCTTAGAATTCTTTCAAAAATTGGGGTTGACCACAGCCTGCTTGTCTTCTACCAGATATATTGTTTATTTTTCAGTAGCTGGAATGGTTGTCACTGTGTAGCTGTTGACTAATTCCTTCATCATGTGTCATGGGAACAACAGTCAGTCTCTTCCTCCCACCCTTTCAGAGAAGCCCCAGCCATGTTGCCTGGTTTGTGGCTAAATAACACAAATGACTGGTAAGAGCAATGTTTTTGCAGCTTGGGTTTGTTTTTCTGTGTGCCTGCCATTCCTAAATATCAGATTGCAGGCGTCAGTGCCAGCTATTTCATTCTGGATGGGTGGAAATTTGTAAATTAATTTAATGTTACTAGGATTTGAAAAATTAATGTTGAGAGCTTTAAGTGTTCTCAAGGCCAGTTTATTTAAAAAGAAAAAGGAAGAAAAGGCCTTTGTGTAGCTGTCAAAAGTGTTCAGGCAAGATAAGGATGAGGATGATGAGCTGCAGGTTGGTAATGAAAGCTGCTGTTGGCAGAGGGACCCTCTGATGTCTCTCAAGCACCCAGGGCAGCCTTTTTCAGATGTTTCTGTACCAAGAGAGAACAGAGGGCCCTTAATGCAGCATTTCTCGATTGCCTGCATCGATCTGCTCTGAAGAGCAGCACTGATCACTGGGGGCCATTTCCTCTCCTTTTCAAGATAAAAGCAGGGCTTTGCACAAGAGCTCTCGTGCCCCAGAAACCCCTGGCTTGAGCCCTCATCCCCAGAGCAGGTTTTGTGCTGCTTTCCCCCTTCCTCACACCTTCCCTGGACCGGGGGACCCTGTGTCCTCTGCTGCCAAAATATCCTGCCCTCCTCCCTCCCATCATCCTGGCTGTTGCCATGGAAATACCTGGCTTTGCACAGATTCAGGACTTCAGGGCAATTTGGAGCTGGAAGTTGCCCTTGGTTTCAGCATCGTCCTTTGCCATGTTTCAGTGGATCCAGAGACCTTGTCAGGGTGACATCACTACCTGGGAGAAACAGGAGCCTTGGGATGTGGTGAGAACAGAGCCTGGCTTCGAGGTCGGGTGTGCTGGAAACACAGAAATGACTAAAGTTTGCCTTAAATGTTTCCTTAAATGTCTGTATTGAGCATTTACAGCGAGCAGTGCCCACAGATGGCGTGGAAATGTGCGTTTGACAAGCACAACAGGAATAGAACCAGCTATAACGTGATCTTAGGCAGCTTAAATTAGTGCTGTAAGCACAGATTTATGCCCAAGAGTTGGTGCTCTGTGAGGAACGCCTACTGCAAAACACTATCAGCAAGTACCCATGGCTGGGATCACCCCTGTGTCCCCCAGGGTGCAATGTTGCATTATGGATCCTTCCGTTAATGTATTTTAAATTCATTTTCCAGCAAACTGCACAAATATTTGGAGTTCTTCTCCTCTCTTTTGCCTCAAGGAGCCTCATCTGTGCGCACCCATGGTTCCTGGGGAAGGACTGGCCTGGAATTCCCTCCTGTGTGTCACGTGGAGGGATCCCTCAGCTGCAGGAGGTGCCATGTTTTATTCAGCAAGCCGTCATAAATAATTAAATAAGACTTTTAGAAAAGCCAAAGGTCTCAGTGGGCTGGAGGGTGATCAATGTTTCTGAGGCAGCAAGAACAGGGAGCTGCCAAATGGCTTTCAAGGCAATTGCCTGGTGCCATCAGAGCTGTCCCTGTGCTGTCCCCTCGTGCCAGGGGCTGCTCTGGGTATAAATGGTGCCTGTGCCCTTCAGCTGGGGGTGTTTTAACTGATCTGAGCACAGTTATTGGGATTTTTGTTTTAGTGGCCAGCCAGTGAACTCTGGGAGAAGTGGCAGAGCATGGCTGCAGCTCGTGGTGGTGCTGCACCGTTTGTCTGGCACTTGATTTTGGGATAATCAGGATGTTTGTGTCTGGAAAGATGAGGAACGTGGTAGCACGGGAGAAATGGGGAATCCTGCAGCACCGAGTTTGAAAATAAGAATTTAACAAGGCTGCTAAAAAAGAATGTTGTAGCAACAAGGCAGGCAACAGGCAGACATTTCATTTTCAAGTGAGAAGATAAATCTGGTTGGTGAGAGGTTTCAGTCTGAGAAGTTCTGCTTTAGCTGGGAAAGTGGCTTTAGCTCCATCATGGGCAATGTGATGAAATGTCCCAGGATTTCCATTTCCTGCACACAGAGACTCCTCTGGGCACCAGAAGGACTTGGGGTTTGGAATAATGGCTTTGTGTCCTGGAGCTGAGCAGAGATTCTGCACCTGCTTTGCCTTGGACACCTTTGGCACATCCAGCAAAAGCAGGTTTACATTCCTGCTGGGAAATATTTCCCTGCAGTGCAGGGGAGTCTGTTTGTCCTTGCAAGTACAGCCCTGCCTGGGGACCTCCCGATGTTGCATCTCAGTGATCGTTCAGCATTTCGTAACACCTGAGAAGTGCTGCAGTGTTCCATGGACACTGCTCTGGAGCATGGGGAGCTGCTTCCTGTGGAAAGAGACCTTGGCTGGGAGAAGCAATTCCAGAAGAGCTCAGACTACAGCAAGGAATGCCCACGTGCACTCGTTGCACCAAAACTGACACGGAAGATGGGATTTTTTTAAGTGCAAGAATTCACTTTAAACACATAATCAAAGCAGTGATGAGAACGCTGATGAGAGCGAGAAAGCTCCAGCTTGGAAAAGAATTTGAAAAGAAAATGTACAAAAGCAAATCAAGTTTAAAGCCTCTTTCATCAATGGATTGGGTGTTTGTTTTTTGGCTTTTTAAAACTATTTTGTTGTTTGATGGCTTTTGAGGGCTTGATGGTTCTCCTGGTCCAGGTGGATTGAACAGGAACAATGAACCTGGAAGTGCTGGGTAAATGGTTTGACTCAATGATCTTGGAGGTCTGTCCCAACCTAAACAATTCCATGATTTTGTGATGAATTCTGTGACTGTGAGGGGGTACAGGCAGTGCAGCTTCCTGGCTCTGGTCTTGCAGCATCTCATCCGCCCCATCAGACACCACAGTGTGGAGGTGTTTAGGGGGAGCAGGAGACATCACCTCCATCAATCACCCCATCACCTCCATTTTTTGCTGTAAAACCTTTGGATTTGGGATGGGATGCTCTCCCACTGCTTTGGGTTCAGTGTGTGGCTGCTCTGCCACATTTTTTGCTCTTCCCGCCATTTTATGGTGCTGGATATGGCAATCAGGCCCATTCCTGGATCTGGAGACCAGGAACATCCCCACAGCTGCTCTCAGGCTGTGGCAACGTGAGTGAGCTTGACCCTGGAACAGGACTGGGAAAAGGATCTCCCTAGAGACTCTGTTTGCATCTGGCTTGCTGTAAACAATTTCACAGAGTTATGAGCATGGCCAAATAGACAGGAGGTGCTGTGCTTCCACGGAAATGCCTTAATAACCAGTGAAAGACTTTGCAAGAGGCAGGAAAACAGACTGCAAACATCGCTGAATGATCCAGAGTACAGGTTCTGTAGGGAAAAATCTGACCAGGTAGAACAGTTGTGAGTCAATATTGCCTTGGGCTATTTTAACCTGGAGTTCTTGGCTTGCTCTGGTCCCTGCACCTCGGTGGTGGTTGTGGCTGTGATAATATTTAGCTTGTTCCAGCAGTGTAAATGACAACTGGGCTGGGTGACAGCAAAGCTGGACTTGGGATGATGTATATCCCTGGGAATTTTGTAGCAGAGAGGTCTAAGCCTTCATCCCTCCCTGGGGCCTGGGGTTGTTGGACACGTGAGGGTTTGATTTCACTTTCCAGGGGGACTTGTCCTGTGCTCATAGCTGGAGCCAGAGGGGTCGTTTGTGCTGTTGTGGAATACTTGATGATATTCCTCTCGAGTTTACCTACAGCTAAATTATTAGTTGCTGTTTTAATTTCCTTTCTAATAAAAGGAGAGCAAACATCTCATTTCCCTAGGCTGGCATGAGATCCAGAGTGGGCAGCTTCATCTGTTGGGATTGTTCTGGCTACAATCTGAGGATTAGCATTAAAATGCTGGAATGCAGCACATTCAGAGGCTGTTCAAGTCTTCTCTGTGCAGGGAGCCAAGTGTGGCTGAGCCCGCGTTCCCTCCCATCCCCAAGGTGTCACAAATGCCCAGCGGATCCGGGAGCACGTGGCAGATCCCAGCTGTGGTGGTGGTGATCCCAGCTGGCTGCGGAGGGCCTGCTCTGAGTGGGAGTGTCCTTTGGGGTCTGCAGACAGCAACACGGGAGATCTGCCAGGAGTTTTGGGGTTCTCTGGCTCCGAGCTGTCCTACGGATGCCAGCTGTCTGTTTGGGCAAATGTAAGATGGTTTTGTTGGAAAACTTTCTTGGTACGTAGAGAAAGTTGGGATCTCTTGGCTCTATTCCCTGGAAGTGTCGATTCTGTTCCTTGGAAGTGTCCAAGGTCAGGTTGGATGGGGCTTGGAGCAACCTGGGACAGTGGAAGATGTCTCTGCCCCTGGCAGGGGGTGGAATGGGATGAGCTTTAAGGTCCTTCCAACCCACACCATTCCAGGATATCCCTTGTGCTGTGTTACAAGGCCATGTCTGCCTGTCTGGCCTTTACCTTCTGGGGCTGCTGTTTGTGTTTGTCACACACCAGGTGAGGGCCCTTGTTGCAATGCCCTTCCCACTTCCAGTCCTTTAGATTTCCTGGGTTTATTTTTAGCATTACAACCTCAGCCAACGCAGTGCAATTTTTTTTTTCTACTTTTAATGAGTAATTTTCCACTAAACTGTGTCTCTTGGAAGGTGTTTTGTTTGTGCCTCGAGCGTGCAGGTGGTTTGTGCAGTGTTGGCACTGAAATGCCCAGTCAGAGCCAGGTCCTGCTGTCCTGGATGGTGCCCAGGCCCTGGACAGGCAGATGGTCACTGCCCTGGGCAAGACCCTATGGCCCGAGGCACTGCAGGCATTGTGTCAATATATTGAAATTTCAAAACAAATATTTGAATAGACGGCTTACATTGGAATACCTCCTGACTGAATCAGAAGCTGGTAATGACAGAACTCTGCACATCGATTTTCAGGTGTATTTTGGGGGATGTGGTTAAAACCCTGATACCACCGGTGCTGCCATGAGTGTACATTTAATATCTGTGTGCCATCATTTTCTGGGAGATCAGTTGGGTGTGTGAGAGAGAAGTGCTGTGTCCTGCTGACAGAGGAAGCTCAGCCTGCCTGGGTGAGGGTCAGGAGCCATCTGGACAAGGGTGGCTCAGCCAGCTGGGAGAGCCACATTTCAGGGAATCCCTGAGGGCCCCAAGATGTGAACCTCACTACCAGGGGGTGGCTCCTGGGCTGGGCAGGCTGCCAGAATATCTTTGGTGGACACACAGAATTCCAGGTGGAGGAAAAGGGGCAGCTCTGGGGGGCACCTGGGTGCTGGTGGATGCGAGGTGTGTGCTGCTTCCCATCCCTGATCCACCCCTGCAGCCAAGGCCAGGGGATGTGTGGGAGACAGAGGCTCCTCTCCTCTTGCTGAGACATGCTCTGTTCCCCGATCTGTTGCTGAAGTGTAAAATAAAATGGTGCTGGAGCAGGGAGCCCTCAGTGAGGATTGCAGCTGCCCCTTCCCTGGTGCCCTGGAGCACTGGGACAAGGGGAAAACTGTAGGTGGGAGGTAAGGAATGAAGGAGCACCAGGAGGTGCCCTGAGCAGGGACAGCTGCAGTTTCAGGACACAGGAAAGCACTGAGGTGGAAGGTGGAGCTTTATCCTGGTCCCTGGGGTGTTCCAGCAGGTGGAGTCGCTGCTCTGAGTGCAGGGCTGGGGTGTGGGAGGTGCAGGAGCTGGACCATGCTGTGCCAAGAGGAATTTCCCAGCGCTCTGAACCACCTCCAGTCCCGAGTTCCACATCTCGGTGACTTTCCTTGCTGTGACTTCCTGACTCAGTACCAGCTCATCCGAGCTGCTGGCATCCAGGGAAGTCTGGGGCTCTGTCACTCACCGAGCAGGGAGCAGGGATCTCACCTGATGGCTCTGACACAGAGCAGCTCTTGGCTCAGAGAGGACTCTGCTCATAATCTGTACTCGGGATTTCCTTTATGGAGCTGTCAGCCGTGGTTAACTGACCTTGATTATACCCTGCAAAGGAGTTTAATTCCCCAAATGATGCCATTAAAAGTCTCTCATTCATGCAAGGTTTGCTTGGCCAAGTCTTGACCTGCTGTATTTCCCTCCTCCCCGTGCCCTCAGGGAGAACACCTTGCTAAGCAGAGCTTCCTTCACACCCTCAGCTGTGCGCTGGGAACACTTTCCCCTGTGTTTTCCAAATCAAGAGGCACTGGAAGATGAGATCCAGGCATGCTGGCAGCTGTGTTTGAAAGGAAAAGTGGTTGGGAACTGAATGTGTAAGGAGCAGAGATTCAGCTGGGCTTTGGCTGGTTGCAGCAGGATTAGGGAAAGTGACAGCTGGGGATGGAAGTCACCACTCTGCTGCCAGACCTGACCTGGTGGGTCTGACCTCCTGTCTGCTCCCTGCAAAAATTACCCTCCTAATTTGTGTGGGTCCTATTTGTTTTTGTCCCCTAATCGTGCCCCTGATGAGCACAAAGTGACAGCTTCCTCTGGATCAGCTGCGTGCCAGTTGAGTCAGAGAGGGCAGAGCTGCTGGCACTGCTGTGCAAATGGGATTCCTGGGCACAGCTGGTGCCAGGTGATCACTGAATTAGGCATTGATGGATAGTTGCAGTCATTTGGGACAGCTGTGTCACAGGAAATCCGTCAAACAAAATGAGAGAACAGAACAATGCTGTAAAACCCCTTAAATACGAGATTTGGGTACCTTTATTAGATGACTTTTATTTAAGTGATGCTCAGTTCCCTCAGTTAATTCTTGGCTCATCGTTTACCTTCTGTGAAGTTTCTTGAAGTAAAACAACCCCTTCTCTACACCTGACTTTTTGAAACAGCTGGTGATGCTCAGCAGGCAGAGCTGCATCAATGCTCTGTGAGATCTCCTGTGCCACTGGGAAAACCTGGGAGCAGAGGAGGTTCCTGTGCACCCACCCCACCGCAGGTCTCCTCGCTCTGCTCCATGGCTGAAATTCCATGTTTTCCACAACTCCGTCTGTCCTGCAGGTGAAGCAGATCATGGAGGAGGCTGTGACCAGGAAGTTTGTGCATGAGGACAGCAGCCACATCATCTCCTTTTGTGGTGAGTCTCCCATGCTGGCCTGGCCTGGGGCTTTTGGTGCTGTGCATTCCCTGCCCTGGCTGTGCCATGTGCCATTCCTGGGAACATGCTCCAGCTCCAGGACCTTGGGCTGGGGAATTGGGGTGTGCCAGAGGTTGGATTGTTCTAGCAGAGGTCAGAGTCCCTGAAGTCTTTGTGCTTAAAACATACAGGGATGTGTCGAAAGAGGGAGGGATGCTGGCAGTGTTGTGCAGCCATTGAGGAAGGACTAGAAACAATATTTTATTTTCAAATTCCCTTGAGAATTGATTCAGCTGAAAGTCTGTCAAGTCCAAATCTTTTCTTTGCTGTTATGGAACAGGAGTGTGTGGAAAGGAGGCTGGGCTTTCTCCTTTCCTGCTGGGCCCTCCCATCAAAGACACTCAGGAGCCTGTTCCCAGCCCATGGTCCCTGTGTGGCATCGAAAGAGCAGAGCAGACTTCCAGGTGTGACTCATTCCCTGCTTTTCTGTGTGGCACCAGGCTTCTCAGACTGGGATTATTTATAGGCTCCTGCGACAGGGAGCTGAGGCACCCAGGCACGAAGGGCTCCTTGGCTCCTTCTGGCCTCTTAGGATGCTGCTGCCCTTTCCCTGGTGTCCCCCTCCTGCTCTGTCTGCTGTTCCTCTCACTGGAATGGTTCCTGCACCTTCCCCGGTGTTGTGTCTCTCCAGGAGCTGGATGAGTTTATAAATAACCTCTTTCCCTGCCAAGCAGAGCGTGCTGCAAGCCTGGCTCTGGCTGCCAGAGCTGCCCTTTTCCCTGGAGAGAGCGAGCTGCCTTCCCAGCAGAGCCCTCCTCACGGAGCCCTCTGCGCAGCCAGCGTAGCGCAAACCCCTCTGGACGGAGCCTGGGGTCTGGCAGGGAAGGGCAGCAGCCCCCGGCCCCCCCGTGGTGCTGTGAGGGGGGGTTTGGAGCAGACAAACACGAGCTGGCATCTGTCACGTCCAGGCTGCCCTGGGAGCCTGATGGGGAGCCGGCGGCGGGGCCCTGGGAGCTTTGGTGTCCACATCAGCCACGGCTGCTCTGCCCGAGTGGTTTGGATCATGTCAGAGCTCTGGGCAGCTCAGGAATAGCTTCAGTCTTTTGCCAGGAGTCACAGCTCCCCCCTTACCTGGGTGCAGCTGAGCAGGGCCCCTGCACCGTGTGTGCCTGCTGTAGATTGTATCCTGTATATCCTGGCTCTGCTGTAAGTTATATCCTGAGGGATGAGGAGAATCTCTTGGCAGTGGTGGCACAACTGAGCTCCAAAACTCATCTGATTTAAAAATCCTGCCTTTACCCCTGGATTTAATAGAGCACGAGGAGAGTTTTTCCTATGGAAGCTTCATAATTCCCTGTGGTCTTGCCAGCAGGAGTGGTGTTTTGCATAGGTTCAGATCTGGTGTTGGGAACAGATGCTGCTGACAGCTCTGTCTTGACGCTCTGTGCCAGAGGCCTTTCAGGAGCTGAGATTTCTCCCTGGCTGGCAGGAGCTGGGGTGTGCTGCCCGTGACCTGAGCACAGCGAGAGCACCAGTGCTCCTGTTTGTCTGCTGGGAATTTGGAACACAACTGGTGGCACTGGGAGCTCACTCTCTTGGGAGTGCAGCTGGGCAGGAGCAGCCCTGGCTGCTCACCCGCCGTGAGTACCTGAGCTTTCAGCACTGGCCTGAGCTGGGCACTCCAAATGGGCACCCCTGGGTGCAGTCCCAGGCAGGTGTGGCTGTTTGTCACTTGAATTTCAGCTGTGGAGCATAGGACAAATGAGGGAGATGTTGGCTTTTCTGGCAAAGCTGTGGAGCAGTTTGGGTTTTATTTTATTTGCCGCTGCACGTAATCCTGGGGCAGGTGCCACCCTCTGAGCTTTGGGAGGGCTTGTGCAGGGCCTGATTTCAAAGCCAGATGTCCATGCAGTGCCTCTGCATGGCTGCTGGGGGTCAGCAGGGCTGGGCTGGCCTGAATCTGTTGTTGTTCTGCCAGCACAGGCTGTGTCTCGCTGCCCCTCGGATGCTGCTGCTCGGCACCGAGCTCAGGCACAGCACAGAGCAGGGCAGGATAATGAGCCTCTCCCAGCCTGGGAGCTGCTGTGATGGGGCTGCATGGAATGCCTTTTTCCTGTCTCCATGGAGTTGTTCAGCTCTAGGGAAGCGTGCCTTTCTGGGCAGGAGGTGAAGCAGCATCCAGTGGGCTCGGCTCAGCAGCATTGGCTTCCCAGGGAGGAGGGAGCAGAACTCCTTGTCAGACCTGGATCAAGGGCCTGAGGACTGTGGGTCCGTGTGATTTTCCAGTGCTTTGATCAGCCTGTTTAATCAGTCTGTGTTTGGCACTAGACATCCATCCTGAGCCCTCCCAGGGGACTTCGGGAATGAGCTGCTGGCGGAGCCTGTGCATGTGCACGTCTTTCTGTGGAGTCATCTCTGGTTCCTGGGATCCCTGCTCACCATGGTGGGACAGGGAAGGTGTCTGGGGCTGTCTGGATGCTCACTGGCGTTTGGTGAGTGCCTCTGGGCAGAGCCCAGGACATGGAGTCAGGCATAGCCTTCCACAGGGGCTTAATGAGTCCCTGAGTTCCCGGGTGCCAACAGAGAGTTGTTGGCAGACTGAGCTGCTGGCACTGCCTGTGGTTTATCCCCAGGTTCTTTGTTCCTTTCAGCTTTTCAGAAATATGTTTGTATGAATACTGAGATTTTGGGGGGAAATGGCCCCATTTCCTGTGCTGCTACAGAAACTCTCAGTGTGCCTGTCCTTGCTCCTGAGCTTTCTCCTCCTGACTCACACCATCTCAGCACAGGGAGTGAAACCTCCTGTTACAGCTGTGCCTATCCCTCAGACTGGGCTGAAGGGAAAAACATCAGGGAGATGCTGGTTTCTCCACAATCCACAAGAAACCCACAAGGAGAATGTCAGCCTGTTTGCCCAGCGCAGCAATTGCCCTGCTTGGAGAAGCTGTGGTACTTGTTTTTAAACAATTCCCGTGTGGGACTGGGATTACAATTTCCTGAAGCCAAGGTGGGGATGTCTCTGCCTTCAAATTTACTGTCTGAGGAGTTTTAGGAGCTTCCACGCATGGAAGTGTTCAAGGGTAGATTGGATTCAGCCTAGAGCAACCTGGTCTAGTAGGAGGGGTCCTGATGAACAGTCCCTTTCTGGATTCCTTGTAGTCCCCTCAGCTCCTGGGAGGTGCTGTGCGGTCTCCACGCAACCTTCTCTTCCCCAGGCTGAACGGCCCCAGCTCTCTCAGCCTGACTCCACAGGGAAGGTGCTCCAGTGACCCTGAGGTGGGCTCAGTTGGCTGGAGCACGGTGCTGATAAAGCCAGCATCACGTGGTGCTAATAACTGTGTGCTCCACTGATGGGCCAACCGCTCGAAGAGCTGGACTCGATGATCCCTGTGGGTCCTTCCAGCTGGGAATATTCTGATCCTGAGGCCTGTGCTCTCTGCAGCTGCTGTGGAGTGCTGTGTGCTGTTCGGGCTGAAGCGGAGGGCGGCCGGGTTCCTGCGCAGCAACAAGATCGCAGCGCTCTTCATGAAGGTGGGCAAGAGCTTCCCCCTGGCAGAGGAGCTCTGCAGGAAGGTGCAGGACCTGGAGCAGCTCATTGAGAACGCGTAAGGCACCAGCGTGGCTGCCAGTCCTCTCTGCTCACTCGGGTTTTGGGGTGGGCAGTGTGGTTTGGGTCCAACTTGAGCTTCGACAGGAAGAATTGCTCCTTCAGTCTTCTCTGGTGTTTTTTTTTTTTATATCTTGACCAAACTGGTTGCTGTTCTAGGAGACTGAGTTGTGGTTGTGGTTTAAGCAGGGGTGGACAAGTTCTAGCTGTGTCTGCCCCTGCTCTGGTGCTTCAGGGACAGCTGAGCACGCTGCTCCTGGGCTGTCGCAGTTTATGGACCAGTTCAGCAAGCCAGCTGGAACTACGTTTTTCCTGTCTCGGTGTGCAGGGCTTAAACCTGCAGTAATTCAGCTGCTGTTTGGGAGAGGATTACTCATCCTTGGACAATTAGCGGGGAGATGGATGGAGCAGCTACCTGCAGGCAGGAATTTTAAGCTGTCCTAACATGAGCTGCTCTGCCTGTGAGCTCAGCGGTGGAAAGATGTGTGGGCTGGAGGACTCTGCTGAGGGAGAGCAGAGTTCTGGGGTGTCTTTGCAGAGGGGAACTGATTTAGTGACCTCTGGTTTCAAATGCAGGTGTGGCCCCTCTGGAGCAGGGGATGGGATGGGGACAGGAAGCACCTCCAGAGCTCTGTCCCAGGCAGTTCCCTGGGATCCCCCAGCCACCACAGTCAACACCCCCAAACCCCTGGTGGCAGGAGTGCCCTGGGCTCCCCTCAGAGTTCAGGGATGAGCCTGTGGTGTTGTTGTCTCTTGTCTTGTACCTTTAAAGGAGAAACCAAGCCCAGGGGGTCCCGGAGAACGTGCGTAAGGTGCCGAAGCTGCCCAACCTGTCTCCTCAGGCCATCAAGCACCTCTGGATCCGCACAGCCCTCTTCGAAAAGGTCCTGGATAAAATCGTGCACTACCTGGTGGAGAACAGCAGGTGAGTGCTGGCACAGGCCACCCATGTCCCTGTCCGTGGCACTGGGGGTGTTGCTGGCTGAGCCACACCAGTATCCACGTGGGCCAGGGAAGTTCCTGGATGGCACAGGCCAGGTGTCAGTGCCCATCATGGGGACCCTGATGGATGCCCTGCTGCTGGTGCACTCCCTAAGATACAGACAGGCCTCACTGGCCCTGGTGATGGCTGGGTTATTAGGACTGCAATGTCCTTGTCTTCTGGGATCTGCATGCTGAGGTGTCCTGTCCTGGGACAGGTTGGTTAGGAGATGGTTATGCTTGCAACGTGCTGCAGGAGGGTTGCTGCTCCCCAGGAATTTCTCAGCTAGCAGAAACAGCCTGTTTAGGGCTTCTTGCCCTCTACCCATCAAGGAGAGGAATACGGAAATATTTCAGAAAGAGATCGATACAGAGCAAATCAACACAGAAAGAGGGACGAGGATTTAAAGAGAAACATCATGACTGGGATTTAAACCACTGTCTATAACTTTGCAGTGCTCCAGCATTCTGCTGTCCTTTATTTCTTCTAGTAAGTACTATGAGAAGGAAGCTCTCCTGATGGATCCTGTGGATGGGCCAATTCTTGCATCTTTATTGGGTAACACTTTCTTTTACTTGCTTTCCCTCCTTGCTTTCCAAACCCATGCTCGCAAAGCTGTGATCTGCAGATCCAGGAGGTGACCGTGGTGGGGGGATCAAGGATGGCTCCCTTACGTTTGGGGTGTTCCTCTCCACAGTGGGGCCCTGTGCGCTGGAATACACGAAGATGAAGACTGCTGACCACTTCTGGACAGACCCCTCTGCGGACGAGCTGGTCCAGAGGCACCGGATCCACAGCTCCCACTGCCGCCAGGACTCGCCCACCAAGCGCCCAGCGCTCTGCGTGAGTGGGGGATAAACCTCTCTCTGCTCCTCCCAGATCACAGGATGTGGGCTCCGTTTGCTTGGAAGGGCCTGTGGAGCCCTCTGATGAAGGAAGTCTTTGAGGCAGAGGTGCTGGGAACGTGGCCCATGGAGGGCATTGGTGTGCCAGCCCCTCCTGGCACTGCATCCCAGGGTCTGTGTCCCTTGGGACCATCTTGTATGAGCAGAAAGCTGAATCTGCTCTGTGCACTGCAAACAAAGCTCACTCCTGGGGCTTCTCTGAGCCTGGACACAGGAATCCCCTTAGAGGACCCTGAGGGAAAGGTTTCTAGTAGTGACTCTCGTAAGTGTGTAAGTGAGGAGGGAATGAGATTCAAAAGAAGCTTTTGGAGAGCCAGAGGGTGTCTGTGCTCACCTGACGTTTGTGGGTGTGTCTCTTGCAGATTCAGAAAAGACATTCCAGTGGCAGCATGGATGACAGGCCATCCCTGTCTGCCAGGGACTATGTGGAGTCCCTGCACCAGAATTCCCGAGCCACACTCCTGTACGGCAAGAACAACGTCCTGGTGCAGCCGGTGAGTTCCTGCTGGGAAGCCTGGGCTTTGAAACCCTGCTCTGGTCCTCAGCACCTTGTTCTAGCCCAGACTGCTCTTGGATGGAGAAAAGCACATTTTTAATCTGGGAAGACAGTGAGTGGACTGTGTTTGTGGGGGTCTTGGTTGATAGGGATCCTCCCAGTGGCATGGAAGAGCTCTGCTCCAGTCTGGGCAGAGACACAGGCTCCTCTCCCTGCCCATTCTTTACCACAAAACTCCTTCTCCTGCTTCTTGTAGGCAAATAAATGAAGTGCAAACTGCTTTTAGGTGGAGCTATTAAGTCTTCCTTGCTGGGCAGTTGCCCTCAGCCCTTTTCCAAGGCCTTGAGGTGTCCTGGAGTCTCTGCCAGGAGGTGTTCCAGGGACACAGTGGATCTCTCCCTGTTAGTGACTGGCTGGGCTCAGGTGCAGCTCAGGGCTGGGTGAGGGGCCCCAGCTGGGCTCCAGGGCTTTGTGCTTCTGGCATCTTCCAGCTCACTGTCGCTGTGTTTCTCTTCCCAAGCGAGATGACATGGAGGCAATCCCGGGATACCTGTCCCTTCACCAGACTGCTGACATCATGGCACTGAAGTGGACCCCCAACCAGCTGATGAACGGCTCCGTGGGGGACCTGGACTATGAGAAAAGGTGACTGGCTCCGAGTGTGCCAGAGCAGGGGGGAAAATGTTCCCCTGGGTCAGAGTTTGGATCTGGGATGCAAAGCCATCACTGTTTTCCCAGAGCAAAACCATCATCCTTGAGCCTGTAATGGGAAGGAGGCAGGGAGAAGGTGGCAGGAGGTGTGAGGTGTGTCTGCTGGGAAGTGCTCAGCCAGGGAGTGGGGCTTGTTCCAAAATACACACAGTGGTTTCATTTGTTGCCCTGGGGGATTTTCTGAGGGAAATGCCCTCCTCTCCCTCCTAGAGCACTGTGCTCCCAGATTTCTCCTGGCTCCAGGAAAGTGGGAGTGTTCTTAGGATGCTGATGCATTGACCTAGGGTAGAGATCTTCTTCAGCAAAACTTGGTCTCAGTTTTGTTCATTGTCAGTTGTAGTTTTTGGGTTTTGTTTACTTGTGTTCTTTTCATCTCCCCTTTCTTCTTGGCCCCTGGGCCATTCAGTTGTTCCTGGTACTCTCCCCTAAAATCTGTTTTCATTTCCACACCCATTTTCTGGGTTCTTGCCTTGGGCATCAGCCTAAGCTCTAAAAATTCCCAGTGTCAAGATGTGACCAAGGAAGAAAGGAGGCAGATGGCACAGTCAGTATGACTGTACAAGGAGTGACTCTTGCACACCTTCCTGTCCTTCACAAGCTGTTTTTAATGTTATTTAAGCACTATTTTTGTGAAGTGGCAGATGCTGCTGCTGCTCGGAATCTGGAAATTCTCTTTGTTGCAAAGAAGTGGGATGTGATTGAGTGCTGACACCCTTGGACACTGCTGGACACTCCACTGGAATGAAACCCTGCCTCTCTTCTCTGTCTGCTGGCCACCAGCTCTCCAGCATGTTCTAGATTTGCTCAGACACCTCGACCTGCCTGTGCTGAGACAGTTCTTGAACAGAAGAAGCTGAAACCAGATCCGTTGTGAGCTCTGAAAAAATCCCACAAATTGTGAGGGTTTATTTCCCCTGCCTGGGGCAGAGCAGCAGCCCAGGCTTGGACCTCACTGTGCATTTCCTTGGGGCTCCAGGTCTGCTCCCAAGGGATTCCTGGGGTGCTCAGAGGAGAGTGCTCAGCTCTACAGGGCTCCAGTCCCACCCTGCAGTTGCCAGGATCCATGGACACATTTCCTGTATCTGGGATCAGTGTGAGGGCAGAGAAACCACCACAGGCAGGCGGGACAGGACTGGCCCTGGTTGAGCTGAGGTGGCAGGGACAGTTCCTGGTTCTGGAGGGATGTTGTCACTCATCAGGCTGGCATCACTGCTCTGAGATCTCATCCCTTCCGTGGCTTTGCTTGGTGCCAGGGGATCTGGAGCAGGATTTGGAGCCTCTCACACCCTCGAGGCTCACGGCTTCCCTTGTCCCTCTGTTCCAGCGTGTACTGGGACTATGCCATGACCATTCGCCTGGAGGAGATCGTGTATCTGCACTGTCACCAGCAAGGTAAGGCCAGAGCTGGGGCTGCTGGGGGCTGTGTCACCCTGGCACTTGATCCCTGACCTCTGGGACATGGTTCTGCTTTGGCTCCAGGGCAGATGCCCAGAGCTCTGGGTGGTCACTATGGTTTAAGTGCTTTTGGGAAGTCTTTCCCCCAGCTCCTGGCTGTGGTGCTTGGCTGGGAGTGCTCCCTGCAGAGCGGGGCTCTGATTTCCAAGGAGGCAATCCCGGCAAGCCTTATCCAGGGCCTGTCTCGCTGACTTAGAGGAGAATCCACACCAGGAAGAAAGTCCTTATTTTCCATTCCCTGAGCTTTCCTGCCCTGTGCTGTTTCCCTCACCGATGGCTGTGTCTGCTCTCGCTGTCACCAACAGTAGACAGCGGTGGCACGGTTGTCCTGGTGAGCCAGGATGGCATCCAGAGGCCACCCCTGCGCTTCCCCCGTGGAGGGCACTTGCTGCAGTTCCTGTCCTGCCTGGAGAACGGCCTCCTGCCCCACGGGCAGCTGGATCCACCCCTCTGGTCACAGCGGGGAAAGGTGGGTGCCTGCTCCTGCTGGACCCTCTGCCTGGCATCAGTGGCTGCTCAGTTTTAAATGATCCCCTCCCAAAATTAATAAGGAAGGTGGGGCTTAAAATGTGGTGGTTGGGTGTGTTTAGCTGGCCTTGCCCAGCTAGACAGAGCCTTCTGGAAAGCTGGGGGGGTGGTGTGGGAGGGCTGCCCATGAGGGTTTGGTTCTCTGGGTTGTACTTGGCCTGTGCCCAGCAGGGTTTGGATTCACCTGCCATTGGAAACTTGATCCAGGAGCTGCTCCAGCCCAGGGAATGTGCGGACACGGCAAAGCATGTGGGGCAGGAGCCCGGGTATGGAGTGGTCGGGCCTGGGTGGTGAAGGGCACGTTCTGCTCCCCCAGGGAAAGGTGTTCCCCAAACTGAGGAAGCGAAGCCCCCAGGGCTCCTCCGAGTCTGCGTCCGACAAGGAGGACGATGAAGCCACGGATTATGTCTTCAGGATCATCTACCCCGGGACACAGGCGGAGTTTGGTGAGTGCAGGGCAGGCTCCGGGGGGGTTGTGGGAGCTGATGGGCACGGGGCAAACCGGGAGGTGGGTCCAGGGCAGGCGCTGTGGTGGTGCCAGTGCTGCCTGATCTTAAGTGTCGTCATTGCTCCCTGGGAGGGTGGGAGGTGCTGGCACAGAGAAGCTGTGGCTGCCCCATCCCTGGAAGTGTCCAAGGCCAGGCTGGACAGGGCTTGGAGCAACCTGGGATCATGGAAGTTGTCCCTGCCCATGGCAGGAGGTGGAACTAAATGATCTCTAAATTCCCTTCCAACCCAAATCATTCCAGGACTCTATGGGGTTTTTTTGTTTGTTTTAACTTTCCACTTGCTACTGAGTCCTTTGTTTCTGCAGCTGCACAACAGTGTTAATGGTCAGAAAAAACCCCTCTTACACGTAATTTCAATAAAAAGATTCACTTTGGTCTCTTGGGGGCCACCTTCTGTTGACACAAGGGTGGTTGTTCTCTTGCTGCCCCCAGGCTGCACTAAATCCAGTGATGTTCCTTCAGTGTGGCTCCTGCAGCACCAAGGGGAGGTCACAGCACCCTGCTCTGGGTGCTGCCAGGCTGCATTCACCTGTCTTCAGTCCCTAACTCAAGGGAGGGGGTGCTGCTGGATGCTCTAAACCAGAAATGCTTCTTAATGTCTGGTGTTGAGTGGTCTGAACCTGGCTGAAATGTCTGTACATTTGTCCTCACTCTTCTGTGAGACGCCAAGACCTGTTTTCTGACCTCTGGAGGCATCATAGTTGACTTTATAAGGGGGGAATGCATGAGTTCTAGGTGGAAGACTGGTGGAGTGTTTTTTAAAAAAAAGCTCTGAAATCTGATGGAAATTTTTCCTGCATTTTGGAGGCTATGAGGGAGAAATTACATCCGCTGTGACTCCTCCATAACGTCAGTTGAGATTATACCTGGTTCTCCCTGCCTTCAGCTGACTAACATGATTCAGTGAGTCAGATAAAAACCTGATTGAAGCTAAAACAGTAGATAGAGATGTGCCTTTCTGTGGCTGCCTTTTGATCTACCCCTTAAAATTCCATGCTGGGGGCCACGTTTTCTGGGAAATTAATTGCTCCCATCTCCTCAGCTGGCATCATCACAGCCTGTGCTGTTCCTCTGCACCTTCCCAGCCAGGGTTGGAGTCGCAGCATTCTCTTTTCTCCACAGATTCTTCCTTTCTCCCCTTTCATTGGTGCCTTTGTCCTTTCTCTGTGTCTCTAGTTGCCATTAATGGTGCTTTTCATCCATTCCTTGCACCTGTGACTGCTGGGAGAGGGAATATGATGAAGATTCCAGCTGGAAGGAGGATGATGGTGATCCCTAAATGGTGTCTGAGTCTCCCTGGCACATCCCGAGCTCTCCGTGCTGCTCTGGGCACCTCTTGGCATCAGTGTAATGAGCTGTTGGTCGGGTCTGGTGCTCAGCTGGCCTGTGTTGTCACTTGGGAGGTCCTGCAGAGCTGTCACTGACTGTCACTGACCCATCTGCTCAGTGGGAGGGGAAGGGACTTTTGTGGGGGTAATTCAATATTTTTCCTGCCAATGTCATTTATTCCTTATTACAAGCAGGGAGAGCCAGTGAGACCAAGGCAGAGCGAGGACACCTTTGCCCAGCCAGAAATGAAATTTCTACCCAATTTAATTTCCAAGGAGGAGTAAAAAGGATTATTCCGTATGGCCTGGGCTGTGTGTGGGTGGTACCTCAGCAGGACCCGAGGCCTTTGCAGTAGCACTTTGAGTTTAAGCAGGGATTAACAAGTGACAACATGCAGAGCTCCTGCTGTCCCTTCTCAACCTCTTCATCCAAGTTTTCGTCTCCTGTCTGGTGATTTGGATGCTCCTTTCCTCCCCTGAACTTCAGATGGGATCTTTTGAGGGATGGGCCTTTTCCCTTCCAGTAATCCACTCTTCCTGGGATAGACAGCAGCTGATTTCAATCCTGTTTTCTCTCTGCAGCCCCTTCTCTGGAACCTCTGTGTTGCGTGTTGGGTTTCTGTCTTGATCAGCACGAAGCATTTTAAGATCAGCTTTCTGAATTAGCTGGTTAATTAGCAATGGTTCTCTCTCATCAGTGCTCTTTGTTCCCTTTCCTTTCTCCTGAGCTCACCAGTGCTGTGATTCCCTGTGGTGGGTCCTGCTTGGCTGCTGGAGCCTCCTTGGGAAGAGTGGGGTGCTGCATTTGCCAAAGAAAGCTCTCTCTCTGTTGGACCCCTGTAGCTCCCTGACTCCAGGGCAGTGCCAGGCTGTAGCTGATGCTCCTCTCTGCCCTCCTGCAGTGCCCCAGGACCTGATGGACGCCCCGGGGGCTGTCCTGCCCCCCATGTGGCAGCCCAGCACCCGCAAATCCTCCTGCTCCTCTTGCTCCCAGAGCGGCTCCTCCGATGGGGGCCTGGCCAACGGCTGCAGCCACGAGAGGTACGAGGACACAGGGGCACAGCAGAGCCAGGGCGCAGTGTCCAGGAGCCATGGCAGGGTCACTGGGATGTGGCTGAGCTGAGGCTTGTCCCTGCATCTGGCGCATCTCAGCTGCTCCACAGCCTGGCAGCAAGAATTGCTGCTCCGAACCCGGGCAACGTCCCTGGTGAATCTCTGCAGGGTCAGTGGGATCAAAGCCAGGCTGAGGGGATGCACAGGAGCATCTTCTCCCCTCACATCCTGTGTGTTTTTGTTGGCAGAGCTCCGCTGAAGCTGCTGTGTGACAACATGAAGTACCAGATCCTGTCCCGGGCTTTCTATGGATGTGAGTACTTGTCACGCCCCTGCTGCCTTGGGATGTGTGAGGGGTGAGGTCCTGGGCTCTGGGCTGGCAGTGGTGCTGGGGCAGCTGGCTGTGGCTAGGGGAGCTGGGACCAGCCTGCTGCCGGTGCTCAGGGTGAGGAGCAAACAGCTGGACTCTGACTCTCAGCCTTGAGCCCATGAGCAGCAGCACTGGGGGTACAAGATGAGGGACCTGTCCCTGCAGACTCCCTGCTCCAAGGGCTGGGTGTGGCTGCAGAGGGTCTCTCCCAGGGCCCAGTCCCACCAGAGCTTTCTCCTGCTCTTCATCCGCTTGTTTCCCGGAGTTCCATGGCTGAAGGTGTGGTGTTCCTGTGTCGGGTTTTCCTTTTTTTTGACATAGAGACGAGGCTCTTGAGAGGTGTTTTAAAGATTTTTATTCCATTTTCAGTCTCTTGTGAAGGGTGAAACAGTACAGATGTTACAATTCACGCCACCAAAATCAGAAGTTGAACTATTTTTTAATTACAATACATTAAAAGCGCTTTTTTTGACTATTAGCTTTTGCTACACAATGCTGCTAATGCTTTTAAGCCAGTCATCTAAAAATACCTCTCATGGGTCCTACTACAATACACTTTCCATAGTTCTATTTCTCTAAAGTATGTAGTCTATTTGCAGGGTCATCGTTTGAAACTTGTAAGGGTTCTCTACAAATCCCATTTCCCACGTTCCTGCTGCAGGGTTGGCCTATTGCAGACACCTGTCCACGGTGCGGACCCACCTGTCGGCGCTGGTGAACCACAACATCGTGTCCCCTGATGTCCCCTGCAGCGCCAGCGCGGGGCTCACCGTGGACATCTGGCACAGATACCTGCAGGACAGCTCGGTAGGGCCGTGCCCTGGGGACACAGCAGCTCAGCTGGAGCCCGGGGCAGGGTCACTGAAGTGGGTGTAGCGTGGGGAGGTGGTGAAACGTGTCAAGGAGTTCCTCAAGGAGAGAAGTCAGCCAGGCTGGCCCAGGCTGCACAGAGCCCGAGGCTCCTAATCCATGTTGGAGCTGGGGAGTGAACGCTGCTTTCTTAAAGAGCTTCTGCTCAGAGCCTGCCTGCAGCCGTGTCTGTCACTGCTGTCCCGAGTGAGGTCCTGGCGTGCTGACAGCTCAGAGGCACAGCAGTGGCCCTCGGTGACTTGGCTGGGCCACTCTTTGGTGTGGAGAGCCATAATGTCCACTCACAGCAGCCTCTGGCTGTACTTAAGCCCAGGCGGGATTCTGAGGGATCAGATGGGCAGCGGGGCTGGAGCGGCTCGGGCTCTGGGAGTGCTCTGGGTGCTGAAGGGTGGCACAGCAGGGCTGGGGACACCCGTACATCCGATGTCCTGGCTGTGTCTGTGCCCTGACCCCGGCTCTTCCTGCAGAGTTACGAGGACCAGGAGCTGCTGCGACTGATCTACTACGGCGGGATCCAGCACGAGATCAGGAAGGCTGTGTGGCCCTTCCTGCTGGGTCATTACCAGTTTGGGATGACAGAGGCGGAGAGGAGGGAGGTTGGTGAGGGTGTGCTGCCAGCTCAGCAGCCCGGTGTGCTGACTGCTGTGCCCTGGTCCTGCCCAGTGGGAGGGTCTGTTAGCCCACTGGGCCTCATGTCCGCTCTGGGCTGGGCTCTAGGTAGGAGTGGGACAAACACTTGGATCAGCAGGAATTGATAGGGCCAGGCTTGTCACTGGCCTGGGCAGCTCCTCGTGTTCAGTGCCTTGTGCACCTTGGGAGGGCAGGGAGGAGATGGGTGGGCATTTTTCCACCCCAGTTTCGGCCACGTTTTGTGGATCAGGCACTGTGCAGGGTGAGGGTGGCTGTGTCCCATGAGCCACAGGTCACACAAATGTGCTCCCCTCTGTGTGGGGCGCAGGAGGGGCTGGCTTGGGGCTCTCCAGGGACAGCCCTTCCCAGCCCCTGTCCCCCCCCACCGTGTCCCAGGCTGACGAGCAGACCCGGGCGTGCTATGAGCACACGATGGCAGAGTGGCTGGGCTGTGAGGCCATCGTCCGGCAGCGCGAGAAGGAGTCCCACGCCGCAGCCCTGGCCAAGTGCTCCTCGGGGGCCAGCCTGGACTCTCACATCCAGAGGATGATGCACAGGGACTCAACCATCAGCAACGAGGTGAGGGCGTGGGGGGCTTGGGCAGTGCCCACCCAGAGTCTGTGTGGGGTGGGGACACAGGTCTTGCCCACCCTCCTCACCCGACCTGTGCCCACCTGTGTGTCTTGCTCCTCCCTGTATTCTGTGGAAGTGAAATACTCATTACCCAATGCACTCCTGGCTAATCAGGATTAGCTCCATGGAAGATGGTTTGAAGTAGGGGTGAGGAGGAAGAGCATGTTCCTGGCAATAAGGGGCTGTGAAGCAGGGCACTGAGCTTCCTGGCTCCCTTTTCCAGCATGGGAGAAGCCTCAGCACACCCTCAGTACACTGTGTCCTCCATGGGGACACCCAGCACCTTGGGACTGGCTTTTAGCAATGCAGTGAGGAATGAGATCCACAGCCCAAACCAACGGATGTGGAGGGAAAAGCCTATGAAAGGAAAGGCGGTCCTGGGAAGAGAGTCCAGGGGGTGTTTCCATGAGAGTTTTGTCCTTGGAGGAGAAGAGCTCAGCATGGCAGAGCCTTCCCTGACCTCAGGCTGCTGGCCCAGAGGCGAGGGGAGGTGAGCGCTGGAGACTTGATCTGCTTCCCTCGGGGAAGTTTGTGTGGGTGCTTTGGGAAAGAGATGAGCTCAGCCCCAATCCTGCAGACTCTGTGTGTGCCCAGAGAGGGAGAGATGCAGGGAAGGCAGGTCTGAGCCAGGGGCAGGGTGGGACTGGGTGATGCAGCTGTCAGGGTGAGCAGAGGCGCTGCTCGGTTGGCTGAAGCCCTGGGAGTCATTCCCATCCCCTCAGCATCTCCACAGTGGATCTTCCTTTGTACCCACGTGGTCCTGTTCTGGGAACAGGCACTGTGAAGGGAGCTGGCACAGTGAACGCATGCGAAGTTTCCACCTTTTCCCTTCTCAACCTGAAACTTCCTGTTTTAAGTGCTCCCGTGGTAATGGAGAAGAACTGTCGCCCTTCCTCTCCCCCCCAGAGCCCTGCCCAGAAAACTCCCACAATACAAGGGTGTGGCTGACTGCTGTTCTGAATGTGCTGTATTTTCTTAAAATCCTATTGTTTGTGTGTGATGTCATGGCCATGCCCTGCACCTCAGCTCAGCTCATGGGGAGGACTTGCTCTCTGAGGGCTGGTTGCTAAGAGGGACCCCACAGAGCTGAGCGTGGAGCTGGTGCCTGCAAAGCCCAGCCCTTCCCTCTGTGCTTCAGCTGGAAGCCAGAACAGGGTGCTCGTGACTTTGAGAGGAGCTGCTTCCACTGAGCCTGGCTTAAAACATCAATATTTGTCCTTGAAGAAAAGGAAAAAAGCATGAATATGCTTGGAGGGACTGTTTTATAGCCTGACTTCATCGTTTATGTAAACTGAGCTGGGCTGAGCTGCATTGCTGCCAAATTAGGACAGAGATTTGTAGAAATTTGCACTCCAGGGAGGCAGCGTCACCTCTGTGCAGGCCGGAGGAAAGCAGCTCCTTCAGACCCAACACGCAGCACTTGAACAAGTGCACTGGCTGGGGCTTTGGCTTTGGCACCTTCCCAGCAGTGCCAGGGGCTGAGGCAGGGCACTGTGCTGGGTGACGCGCCAGCATTGATGTGACAGGAACATCCTCCATGGGTCAGATGGGTGTACTGGATGTACTTTCTGCTTGTTCTTCACCTGCAGGAATGCCACCTCTGCTTGAGTTCCCTCACCCTGACCCTTTTTCTTTTCTTTCTCACTGCCCTTTTCCCTGTCGCCTACAGTCCTCGCAGAGCTGCAGCTCGGGCCGGCAGAACCACGCCCGGCTGCAGAGCGACTCCAGCTCCAGCACCCAGGTGAGCACCTTGTGCCTCCATCCCTTGTCCCCACGGCTCTGCCTTGGCTTGGGCTGACCCTCACCACAACCACAATGATTTCTGGCAAACAGAACCAGGGTTGGAAGAGGTAAATGAGGTAAAACCTGCCTTGGAGCTACTGATGTCAGAACTGTGCTCTGCTTGTGGTGTTCAATGTTCACCCGCCAGCTCTGCCTCGTGGCCTCACACCTGAAGGCCCATGGCTGCTCCCTCTGTTCATGTCCAGATGTTTAACACCTGTTGAAACTTCTCTCCAGTATATAATGCCAAGCAAAGCATGGTCCTTTGGAGCAGGGATTTTTGGGCTTGGAGTTGTGCAAACGACCAGGCGCTGACTCAAATCCAGGGAGAAGAAGCTAAAGGGGGATTTTCCTCCCTCTCCACTGCTGGGAACATGGGCACTATGAATACACAGCTCTTGGGGACATAGTGTCTGTGTTCCCAACACTTGCTGAATGCCTGGGATGTCTTCCCACTTTGCAGGTGTTTGAATCTGTGGATGAGGTGGAACAGACTGAAGTAGATTCTCAGCTGGAGGATGGCAAGCAAAGCAAGATCCCCAATGGGACAGTCCCCAACGGCACATGTTCCCCTGATTCTGGGCACCCCTCTTCCCAAAACTTCTCCATCACATCGGGGTTCTCAGAGCGCAGCTTCAGCAACGAGGACAGTGCCCTGGAAACCACCAAATCCTCATCCAGCTCCCAGGGAAAGGCTGCTGGGTCCGACGTGCCAGCCCCACCGGACACAGATGGCATCCAGCAGGAGAAGCTGCCTGGCCAAGACAGCCTGGAAGGTGAATTTCCCACTGGTGGAAGCGTGGACTTTGTCCCCATGGGTGAGGGCTCGGCAGGGCTCCTGCGTGACAGTGACACTGTGGCCCTGACTGTGGTGGAGAGCTGGGCAGAGAGCGAGGCTGAGAAGCAGAGCCTGGTGGAGAGCGAGGACAACCTCTCCGAGGAGCCAGAGATGGAGAGTCTGTACCCACAGCTGGACTCTCTGACTGTGACCGATCTGACCAGCAGTGAACCAGCTGCTCTCTCCTCCACGGGTGTCACCTACTCTGTAAGTACAGACCTGGCCACGTGGGGTTCCTTCCTGGCTGCCTCACAGGACCACAGGATCCCAGGATAGGGTGGGAAGGGCCCTCTGGAGATCATCCAGTCCAACCCCCCTGCCAAGAGAGGGTCACCTGGGGTAGGTGACACAGGAGCATGTCCAGGTGCGTTTGGGATGTCTCCAGAGAGGGAGATTCCATGCTCTCCCTGGGCAGCTGTTCCAGGGCTCTGCCACTCTGCATGGGAAGGAATTTTTCCTCACATTGAGGTGGAACTTGTGTTTCAGTTTATGGCCATTGCTCCTTGTCCTGTCACTCAGCACCACTGAAAAGAGTCTGGTGCTCTCCTTTTGGCACATGATTTGAGATGTTTGTATGGATTGATGAGATTGCCTCTCAGTCTTCTCTTCTCCAGACTGACCAGGCCCAGCTCCCACAGTCTCTCCTTATCAGGGAGATACTTCAGACCCCAAATCATCTCTCTGGCCTCTGCTGGACCCTCTCTGGCAGCTCCTTGTCTTTCTTGAGCTGTGGAGCCCAGAACTGAAGCACATACTCCAGATGTGCCTCACTGGGGCTGAGTGGAGGGGCAGGATTTCCCTGCATTTGCCCAGTGCTGATCCCGCAGTTGGGTGGAGAGGGGCTCCCACCTTCCTCTCAAACTCTGCCCTCTCGTTCCACTGCCCTTGTGACTTCTCTCCCTGCTTTTTACTGGAAAACAAATCAACTCTGCTCTTGTCTTGGGCAGCCAGAGCTGCTGGACATGTACACAGTGAACCTGCACCGCATCGAGAAGGATGTGCAGCGCTGCGACCGCAACTACTGGTACTTCACCCCCGCCAACCTGGAGAAGCTCCGCAACGTCATGTGCAGGTGGGGGCTGTGGGGGGCTCCCTGGGATTCACCTGCAGGCTGGAGCCTCAGACTGTGTTGTGGTGATGGAGTTTTGCTCTTTGCCCTCCTCCCCTCATCATCCCAGCACTGGGGCCACAGCTCCAAGTATGCGGCGGTTCCCAGACCGAGGTGTCTGGCTGTCCTTCCCCAGCACTGCTGTGTCCTGGGTTTTGGTCAAGGCAGAGGCTCCCTGGGCTGCCCAGGAACCCAGTGCAGCTCACCTGCTTCCTGGAGCATGCCTGGGAAATGTTTTAATGAGGATCAGCCCACAGAGCTGTAGTGCTAATGAGAAAGTGCCTGAAGCACCGGAATGGTTTGTGCCTGCCCAAAATCCCGGGAGAGAGGCAGAGCTGGGTGCATTTCTGAGTCCCTGTGACTCAGAGCTTGCCTAGTGACACTCACAGACTCAGACCAGCTCCAGCTCAGCTGCTGCTTCACAGGCAGCAAATGATAAAATATTATTACTCATCTTGCAAACATGAGGAGAAGCTGCAATTCCATCAGTGCTGTCACTTCACCCGACAGCCAGAGCGGAGATCTCTGCTGAGATTAGGCCTTCAACACAGCACATTTTGGAAGACCAGTGGGCAGGATGGAAAAGTTCCTTCCCTTGTGCCAGCAGCAGATCTCAGTCCTCTCCTAGCACATTTTGCCTTGCTACCAAATAAGGGAAGATATCCCTGCAGGGCTGGGTGCTTCCTGGGACACTGGGAATGGGAAGGCGAGGCAGGCCGTGTCTGCAGGGAGAACCGAGGGCATGAATGGAGGGAGGAGGATGAGAGTGGGAGATTAACAAATTCTATCACTCTCTGCCCTTTAACCAATGACCCCACTGTGTTGTGCTCTCCCATTTTGCTTTTCCCTGCAATGGCCATGGCACAGCCCTGGATGTGGCCATGGCAGGGTGTTGATCCAGGCCTGTGCCATGCGTGCCTGAACTGGGAGGCACCACAAGAATTTAAACATTTGCAGCACAGGGATAACAGAATGAACAGGTGTGATTTACCCCAGCATCCTGGGAAGGGAGACAGGGCATGGGCAAAGCAGGTGGCAGATAGTGGCACTCAGGTCCCAGCACACCCCTCCTGCTCTCTCACACAGCTACATCTGGCAGCACATTGAGATTGGCTACGTGCAGGGGATGTGTGACCTGCTGGCCCCTCTCCTGGTCATCCTGGATGATGGTGAGTGGGTGGCTCTGCTCCGCTTTCCCCCTCCCTGTGTGGGCATCTGTGGGGGAAGTGCCGGGTGGGTGGTGGCCCTTTGCAGTGGAGTGCCTGGAGGTGTGGAGCAGGATCCTCTTTGTCTGTGTTGCTGCCTGGCTCCCACAAGCCCACCCTGGGGCCAGGGTGAACTTTCTGGAGAGAGGTTGCTGCTGCAGGAGCAGCAGTGCCCGTGCAGCAGCAGTGATGTCTCTCCACCCTGCACAGAGGCTCTGGCTTTCAGCTGCTTCACCGAGCTGATGAAGAGGATGAACCAGAACTTCCCCCACGGAGGAGCCATGGACACCCACTTTGCCAACATGAGGTCGCTGATCCAGGTGAGAGTTCCTGGCACAGGGATGGCAGCTCCTCACACCCGAGGGGGAAAGCTGGTCCTGGAGGGGCTGAGGGAGCAGGAGGGACAGCAGGGCTCTGAGCATTGTGCTCCAGGGAGGGAGGAGCTGGGGGGAGCGGGTGCAGTAGGAGAGCAGTGGGATGGAGGGAAGTAGGCAGAAGGATGGGCTGGTGCCTTGTGTGTGCCTTCCTGAGTTTCCTTTTGCTTCTCTTCACAGATTCTGGACTCTGAGCTCTTCGAGCTGATGCACCAGAACGGGGATTACACTCATTTCTACTTCTGCTACCGATGGTTTCTCCTGGACTTCAAGAGAGGTGTGTGCTGAGACCACCCAAGGGTGGGGCAGGGTCTGCTTCCAGGCTTCTCAGCAGGTTTAAACTTATTTTTAATTCCTTTTTACTTTTCCCTGGTTTATGTCTGGCTGATTGTCCTGTCTAGATACAGAACCTGCTGTTCCAGAGCTGCTGCTCAGCCTCTCCATGAGGGTGTCCTGGGGCCTGTGTCACCTGCTGCCGGGCAGAATATTTCTCCCTGCAGATGACTGACTTACTGCTTCCAGCTGGAGCAGGTTGCTGTGGGAAGGAAGCATCCAGCATGTCTCCCCAGCGCTGCTGTGAGCTCTGTGAGCCAGGGAGGGGTGAGTGGAGTGGTAACTGCTGTTCTCTGCTCACAGAGCTGGTGTACGACGATGTCTTCGCCGTCTGGGAGACCATCTGGGCTGCTGCTCACGTCTCCTCTGCTCACTACGTGCTCTTCATAGCCCTGGCCCTGGTGGAGATGTACCGGGACATCATCCTGGAGAACAACATGGATTTTACAGACATCATCAAGTTTTTCAATGGTACAGCCCCTGCTCTGTTGGGCTGAGTTTAGGGCAGCTGCTCAGGTGTGGGCAGCACGTGGCTGCCTGTGCACAGTCCAATCTGGGCAGTGCTGGAAATGTTTAGCACACCCGGAGCTCTGAGGGATCTGGTGGGGCTGGAATCCACCTGCCCTCCCCAGCAGTGGCCAAGCTGGACGTGCTGAAGGGAGCTGAGGTTTGGGCTGTGCTTCCTGCTGCTTTCCCCATCCTGAGGGGCGGGTTAAGGATGGCTCTCCAGAGCCAGGTGTCCCTGTGAGGGGAGGGTGGGAGTGTGGGGAGCAGAGCTGTGGGGTGGGGGCTGCTCAGGACTGACCTGGTCCCTCTGTCTGTGTTGCAGAAATGGCCGAGCGCCACAACACCAAGCAGATCCTGAAGCTGGCTCGGGACCTGGTCTATAAAGTGCAGACGCTGATCGAGAACAAATGAAGGACCTGGGGCAGACGAGGCACCCAAAGAGCCGGGACTCCCCTCTGATGCTCCCTCCCTTCTCCTGTTTCTCCAAGTGCCACACCTGTGGGACTCAGGTGGTGGGACACGTGCTGCTGTGTGAGCTGGGAGTCCCCTGGGCTCAGCACAGGCCCTGGCTCAGACCTTCTGCAGTGACTCAACCAAAGATCCCTCCAGGTGTGTTCCTGTGCCGGGAACAGGACCAGGCAGTGGCTTCCTGGCCCTGGAGGGGCAGCAGCTTCCTGTGACCACCAAAACTGCCCAGGCATTGCCACATCCCAGGGTGGAGCCCGGGGGCTGGGGGAGAGCAGAGCTTGGTGGCACAGAGGGAAAGCGGATTTTTTGGAAAGCTGCTTCCTTGGGCAGCCCTTCCCTGTGGCGTGGGAAGGCAGCCAGCCTTGCAAGCCCGGGCACACAGGGATGCTGCCAGTTCTCAGCTCCTCATCAACACAACGAGGTTCTGCCAGTAATGGGGGGGACTTTGATCACAGAAATTCCTCTTTCGATCTTGTCCCTCAATGCATTGCTTCCCCTTCAGTATTTTTTTTTTCAGGGCTCTGTTTTCTCCCTGGGATTTTACATTGTTCCTACAATATCTGAGCACACAAGAGGTTTGCGTCTGGATGGATTTTCAGAACAGCTCCAAATTCAGCATTGGGGCTATTTTTCAAAATCCAGCCTCTGTAGTGTTCTCTGAACGCTGGGAAATCTGGTCCTGGCCTCCTCTGGGAACTCCAGACTGGAGGTTTTCTTACCTGCCTTATTTTAGCTGCTTGTGTAGGAGTCTGGTCTCCTTGTTGTTCCTCTGAGCTCTTGTGAGTGAAGGGCTCCTCAGCAGGCAAGTCAGAGCTCCTGATTATCCTGACTTTCCCTCTGACAGCTTCAGGGCTGGTTCTTGAGTCCCCTAAACCCACTGAGCTTCTTCAATTAGGTCTTGGTGGGCTTCTCCCACAGGCCTGTGAGAGGAAAATAGCCCAAGGTCCCTGAGTGGTCTTTGCTTTGGGAAGATGCACTTGTGTGGCCACTTCTCCTGCACAGCCTGGAGCCCACTGCATGAAGTGCCTCTCCAGCTGCTGTGTCCCACACAGGCTGCCCTGCAGAGGCTTCGGAGTCATTTTTCAACTCAGGTAAAAAACAATACAGGAAAAGGAGAGGGGTGGGTGGATGGAGGGTCCAGCCCAGCTGGGGAGGGCAGTGCTGGAGGTGCTGGGCTGGCACTCTCTCTGAGGGTACTTTCTCTCAAGTTTTGCTGCAAACATTTGTGTTCCCCCCTGGTGCAACGTGTGCTGTGTGTGTGCTCTCCTCTGGCCCTGCTCCTGCCTTGCTGCTGGAGTGCTCCCATGGGAGGGAAAGGGGCCCTTCCTCCTCCTGTGGAACATCTGTCTGTGCTGGTTTGTGTTGGCTCGTGGCATGTGTCAGATGTTGCTGGCAGAAAAAAAGCAGTTGTCAGTCTGCACCAGGGAAAACTGCTGCTTCAGGGAAGGTCTGAGGAGCCTGATAGAGTGGTTTGGTGTTTCTGAGCAAATCTGTATTCTGGGATGTGGAGGTTGCAGCTGGAAAAGGCAGTGGCACATCCTGAACCCTTTGGGGAAGGGGCAGGGGGAGAGCAATGGCCATCCCTTCACTCCTCATAATACTTACAGATGTGTACAACAATCTGGGAAATTCCTTGAAGCAGTAAAACCCCAAAGGGTGCTGGGCTGCAGTAGCACATGAAGCAAAGAGCTTGAGATCTGCCAGTTCCTGTGGGAACCTTTCATCTTTCCACCAAGCAGAGTGAAAAGCTCGTGTCCTCCCTCCTTCCCTGACTGCTCCCTCAAGGTTCTAGGACAGATCTGTCACCTGTCTGGAGGGAAAGGGAAGTGCTTTGTTCTCCCCTTCCTGAGGGAGAGGGCCCCAAGATCACCTGAAACACCACCTGACCAAGCAACGTTGCTGACACTAAACCTTTCAAGCTTCTTTCCTTGGTTTTTAAACAAAAACAGCCAAGAAATTCTGCACAATATTTGCTGTCTGTATTAACTGAGAGTGTCTTTGGGCCGCTCAATAGCAGTGTTTTTTCGAATAATTTCTGGGTGGGGGGGGAAAGTATTTATTTATTGATTGTACCTGACTGTGTGTCCTTGTGTGCTGGCGTGTGAGTGCGCGCTGTTGTGCAAATGGAGGTAGAAATTTTCAATGTTATTTATGATATCTTGTAAATGTTTACCAGAGAATTGTGTCTATATATAATATATATACAGTATAGAGAGAAAATATGTGAAGTAAGTGGGTTATTTTTTTGAAGGGGGGGGTGACAAATCTTTTGCTTCTAAGAACTGTGTGGTTTCTATAGCACCTATTCCATGATGTGCCAATCTGTCACTGTCTCTGTGCTGGGAGAGTTGTTCTGGTGAGGCATCGGGAAGTTCTGAGCAGAGCCACCATCACAACCTCGGTTTGGCTTCATCTAGGTTCTGACTTTAGGACTGGACAAGAGGAAAAATGTAAAGGAGGGGAAAAAAAAAAAAAAAGCTTTGTTTCAGCTGTGTTGCTGGGCGAGTTCTTGTGCTTGTGGGGACCCACAGTGAGACCCCACCAGGAGCCTGGGGCTCTCTTTGGTAGTTAAAAGCTGCTGAGAAGCTGAAAAGCAAAGGTTTTGCTGTGCAGCTGTTTGTGGGTCTCCTCTGGCCTCAGCCTCTCCTGCCGGGCTCTGTCTCCCCTGCTGGATCCCCATGAGATAAAGCCTTGTTCTGGAATTCTGACAGGGGAAATTGTGGCCCTGGAAGCCAGCAGGGATCTCTCCCAGCTGTGTAGCCAAGGATGGCCTGTTTGCCACGCAGGAGAGGCCTGTCACCAGGCTTGTCCATATACAGTAATCTTGTCTGGCCCCTTGGGGAAGAGGAATGTCTCATCCCAGCAGCTCTGTGCAGCTGAAATCCCCCCGACAATGGCACTGCCAGCCCAGGATTATTTTAGCCTGTTGTTGGCTCTGTGGAAGCAGGGTGTGGAGCTCTGTGCCTTAAACTGACAGAGGGCAGGGTTAGACTGGATTTTAGGAAGAAATTCTTCACTATAAGGCATTGGCACAGGCTGCCCAGAGAAGCTGTGGCTGACCCATTCCTGGCAGTGTCCAAGGCCAGGCTGGATGGGGCTTGGAGCAACCTGGGCTAGTGGAAGGTGTCCCTGCCCATGGCAGGGGTGGAACGAGGTGATCTCTTAAGTTTCCTTCCAGCCCCAACCATTCCATGACTCCACACTTTCTGAGGAGATTGCTGCATTCTCCCCTGGGTGCAGCAAGGGTTGCATGAGCTGCCAGCCCGTGTTCTCTGCTCCAGTCACTCCAGAGCTGAGCCTGAGGAAGGATGGGCTCCATGGGCTGAGTTCAGCCCCCATCACACCCTCCCTGAGCACCCACATTGCTGTGGGGTTTGTCTCAAGCTCGAGCTGCTGAGCTCCAATATTCTCAGTGTGTGTAAATCCAGAGTGTTTGTGTCCTGGCCCTGTGTTCCCCTGAGGGAGTGACAAATGGATTCTCTTCCTGCATTTGAGCTTTCTGCTCATGCAACCTTCCAACGAGCTCCTGGTACCCATCTCTTCTGGTGTCACCTGTGCAGACCCCTTTAGAAGTTGTGTTTGTTCCTAAATGTGTGATTTTTCTAGGAGTTAATCTCTTGCTGTGTTGAGTCCCTGAATCGCTTTGCTGTGAATGTTTTTCATGAAGATTGAGAGGAGTTTTTATGTGGGAACTTCCTGCTGCCTCCCTGTCCTGCTATCATCCAGCCCCTGGCATGGGGAACATCCCTGAACTCATCCAAATGCACCTGGCAGTGCAGTGTGAGCCAGCAGAGGAACTGCAGGTGTCAACCCTTGTCACTGACAGGTGAAAAAAAGGCTGAGGAGCTACTGAAGAAGTGGGTTAGGGTCCCAGAATTCCTGGAGACACAAGCCGTGTGGCCCAGAGCAGTTGATGGGACGAAGTTCTTCTCATTCTTTGTTCTTTATTTATTTATTGCTTACTTTGCCTGACTATTTCCCCTCTCTTTCAGGGATTGTCCTGAGACTGGTCCCCTGCACTGGGAGCCACTGTAGCCAATGGGCCTCTGACCAGGGATGGGACCAGTTTTGGGATTCTCATGCCCTAAGTTTGCTTTTGAAATATCTTACAACATCACTTTTCTCTAGAGGCACACTGGGAGCCTCTGAGCCTTTGATCAGTGGGACCAAAATGATGATCGTGTCATCAAAACCTCTGTCTTATTTCTTATTCCATTTGGGAATTTCCCCTAGTACTGAGCAGTTCTGGGCTCGTCTGCAGCATTTTGCTGTTGTTGTGAGCACAAATTGATGGAGCACAATGTAGAGATGGAGTTCCAACCCTTCCTAGCACTATGGAAGGGTTGGAACTCACTAGAACCTGTGTCAGAAATTCCTGTAAAAGCTTTTTCGGACGCCCTGAAGTAGATCAAATGCCACTGATTGTTCCTGCTTTTCCACTCAAGCTCAGCATCCTCATTGCCCTGAATAAGCAATATTTCACTGATTAAAGCATCTAAGCAATTGTGGTTCCCAGTGAGACCACATTTCTGTCCTCTGGTGGCCACCTGAGCCACAGCTGAGGCCATTTGATGCTGTAGCCACATGTTCACACAGCTCAGTGTGTGGCTTCCTTCCCAACTTTGCCCAAATCCTGAACTTCCTGGAGAATGTACGCAGTTGGAATAGCCATGGAAGTCTTTTAATGTGTCTAATCTAATCTAATTACTAATTTAATTTTAGATCGGTGATAAGCATATTCCACCTTAAATTCCTGTTCTGTAGTTTAATGGCTTCCTTTTACAGATGGATTTTGCACATGGAGGCTGAGCAGAGCCCAGGGATCGCTCTGCAGGGGATGGTCCCTTTCTCCACGGTGGCTCCTGAGCCATTGGCAGTGGGACATGACCAGGAGCAAGGGCACTTTGCTCAGTGCTTTGATGAGGGGGGAAAAAGCATCACTTACCCTTTTTTTAGAGTTCTTTTTTTTTTCTTTTTTTTTTAAACAAATCAATGCTAAAGATTAAACTATGCACAAGATCTTAAATATGTGGAAGTTTTAGGAATGAGTATGGCTTTGCTGCTGAGAACGGTAAAGAATTGAAAATCCTGATCCTGGATACTGAGAGACTAAAAATGTCATTGTTGTGACTGTGTAAGATTGCTTTAAATTCTCAGAAATTCATTCTCTCTGGAGAGTAATTCCCAGAAGCCAGGGAAGAAATTGTTCTCCCAAACAGAATTAATGAAAAGCTTTGAAAATGCAACGTGGATGTAACCTCAGACCCACGATTGTCACATCCCTTGTTCAAGGAGTGTTCTGGAGAGCTGAGCAGGGCGACAGGGTGTGACAGCCATCGTGGGGGCTCTGTGGGACAGGGAATTACCCCTCAGCACAGGGATTTGAATGTATCCGGTGTCCTGGTATTAGATTTTTCTGTTGCCCTACACAGAATTGCTGCTTTTCTCTGTTGGATGCCATTTTGGTCTCTGGGAGTTGCTCAATCTGAGCTTAATGAGCACTTACAGCTTTTAATCTATTTGTAGAAGTGCTGCTAATGTTCTTAGATTATCTGAATTCCACACTGTGGTATAACAATCTGTTTTATATTATTTTATTCATGCTTTTGGTTTTTTTTTAAATGTAAACTGTTCCTTGTTGTTGTTGAGAAAGAAAAATTAAAGCTCTATTCTCTATGGTTAATGTATTTTCAAATCAGTCAGATCCTGGTGGTTCTTTCTGGCTGCGCGGTCCCTGGGGAGGCAGTGAACAGGGATACCCTGATCAGGGAGTGCCCAAAATGCTCTGTATTTCCACACTGCAACCAGATTCCAGAGCCCCGTGTTGCTCCTGGTGAGTGTCCCCTGTGCTGGGGGCCCTGCTGTCACCTGGGCTCCTTGTTGCACCCCCCTTGCCCTCATGGTCCCCACTTTCCCCCATCCCTTGCCCTGCTCAGTCCGGCTTTGCTGACCCTGTCCCTCTGGGCAGATGTGTGGCAGTGACACCTCCTTGGCTCTGCCGGCACTGTCACCTCTGTCCTTTCTCCTGCTGTACCCCCCTGTAATGTGGAGAATTTAAACTGATGGTGAAACAGAGAAGTTGAAGAGGAGGAAAAGCACAGGGGAAGAGCTGGGCCCAGTCCTTGGTGCTGCGTGGAGTGAACTGCCCCAGACAGAGCAGATGGGGAGGTGACAGAGCCCTGGCGTGGTGGCAGCCCAGAGCTGGGGCATGTGGTGGTGGTTTACACCTGGGTGTGAGCCTGTGCTGCCAGGTGAGCTGTGCAGGAGGTGAGGGAGTGCATTCTGCAACGCTGCTCAAAATCAACTTAGACTCGATCTCGTTCGCTTGCCTCTGTATTTCCTGGGTCAGTCTCCAGACCTTTAAACTGGCAGTGATAGGATGGGCTGCGGTGCCTTTCTTGCAGGGAACAGGAGGGACAAGTTCTTCATCAAAAATGTGAGGAGGACAAGCTGCCTGTGGTCCCTGGCTCTGCTCAGGGCTGGCACTTGTCACCCCTCTGGACTCCACAAGATCCTTGGGCGCTTGTGGGTCTTCCAGCTGTTCCATGGGGGGATGCCTCGTGTGGGAAAAGGGAAAGGGTGCCCCCAACCTCCTCTCTGTGGTGTCAGTTCCTGCACTGCAGTTGGGAGGCAGGAGGGGTCCACATCCCCCCAAGTGTCATGTTCTAAGCGGCACAGAATTTAACTGCATTTCTAAAAATGGGAATGCAAGGAAGGCTGGATGCTCGCTCCAGATTCCTGCCTCTACCTACTTATGAGAAGAGGCTTAATTAAATAAATCCTGGTATTTAATTAATCCTTAATATGTTTGCTTCTTGAGGCATATTTGCTCTAATGGCCCAGCCCCAATTTCCAGTGCAGGCTGAGGTTTGCGGGGAGCTCACAGCTCAAAACTTCAAAAGCTGATGAAGACACTCCTGAACACGCAGAGTTTGCAAAATGTCAAGGTGGGGATTCAACCAGCCCTTGAAATGTGTTAATTACCTGATATTAATTGGCAGCCTAACCACCAGAGGCCACATTCCCAAGGTGCCAAAGCAGCAATGCTCTGTGTTCTGGTGCGGAGAGGCTGGCAAAAATCCTGCCGTTCATATGGAGGAAAGTAAATGATCCTAAAAGTGAATTTCATTAATTTTTAACTTGGGATAGTTTCTCACAAAAGCAGCTATCCTGAGGTTATGCTTTGAAGTGCATGGAAATTTCCATCAGTTGCCACCTCCATGCAGTGCAGGAGACAGCAGCTGGTGGAGCATCTCCGGAGAGGCGGCAGCTCTGTCCTGTGCAGGAAGAGAAACCATTCCAACCCCTTGCCAACAACGGCTCCTCAGGTGATGCTCACCATCACCTGGGGTTGGATTATGCAGGCTCCTCCAAGGGGTGGTGGCAGCCCCAGGACTTTCCATGCTCTGTTTTGATCCTCTGCTCCACGAGCCCAGTCTTTTGGCTCCCTGGTGGCCACGGCAGATGAACCAGTTTGGCTGTGGCACAGGGCTGGGTGTGATGGGGGGCACTGGGGGCTGTGCTGGGGAGCGCAGCTCAGTGTGAGTGCTCGTCCTCACACACCCTCCTGCCAGGCTCAGGCACGTGGCACCGGAGCTGGGAAGGACCCGGAGTATTTATAGCCCTTGTTAACATGCATGAATGGACACGCTGAGTCCTGGCACAGACATCTGCCCAGGTGGGAGCTGTCCTGGCAACACCCTGCACTGCCTCTGGCCCCTTAAGGTGCTCCAGCACCTGCTTCAGAAAGGCCTTTTCCAAAGGAAAATGAAGCCAAAAATTCAAAGGCTAATCCACAGCTGTGGCAATCCCCGGGCAAATCCTGGAGAGAGGTGCAGTTTGTACAGGCACCACCACCTGGCTGATGCAGGGTAAGGGGCTGACAGCCTTGGCTCTCACCCCAGCAGCACTGGGGGCTGGAGGACTGTACAACAGGGATTTTGCCAGCCTGGGATTGGGAGTCTCAGGGCAACACAGAGTGGTTTGGGATGGAAGGGACCTTAAAGCCCATCTCATTCACAGGGAGACCTTCCACTAGCCCAGGTTGCTCCAAGCCCCATCTAACCTTGGACACTTCCAGGGATGGGTCAGTTACAGCTTCTCTGGGCAACCTGTGCCAGGGCCTCAGCAGCCTCACAGGGAAGGATTTCTTTCTAAACTCCAATCTAAACCTCCCCTTTGTCTTTTAAAGGAGATTAAGTTCTCCTTTTGCTTGCTTTGAGTGCAATGACTGAGGTGGAGCAATCCATGCTCTGGCATTTCCAATGAACTGTGGATGTACCTCACAGCCATGAAAAACGAGCTCAGATCCAGGAGACAACAGCGCAAGAATGTGTTAAGCCAGTCCTTAAGCACAAGGAAGTATGGTGCTTTTTCCTGGAGCATTTCTCAGGAAGTGAAAGCATTTCTGCAGGGCTTTGGCAGCCGTGTTGGAATGGCATGTGAGTGCTTAGGAGTTATCAGAGAGCTCTGTGATAGTGCAGCACCAAGATTCTCTGTGCTGCTTCAGTGGATTTTCTGAGTAGTTTCCAGGAGTTCAGAGAGGTTGTTGGGGAGGAAGACGCTGCTGTCACTGTGCACAGCTCGGGGTTCAGTCTCTGGTTTAGTGACTGACCTGGCCCTTGGGTGGATGAGTTTGAGCTTTTTTTAGTTCAGCAAATGGAACACAGATCCTCGGCTTTATCGCCGTGACTAAGGACGTGTTGTTGTTGGCTGAGTTACAGGAGTGCGCTGAAATCTGAGTCACTCTTCTGCTTGGGAAAACAAAAGCAGACTCCCAGGAAATCTGCATCCCTTTGTTCTCCCCACAGCCCCTCAAGTCTGGCCATGTGCTGTTGGCTGATAGCACAGGGATCAGGATTGGGCCATGTCCTCACCCAAACCAGTGCAGGCAAAACCACCAGGGATTATGTAACTGGCAACAATCCCACACCCACTGGTTCTTCTCTCTTTGCACTGAAACCTCCGTGACGGTGCAATCTAACAACTCCTTCCTACTGGAGAGCATTATACATACAAATTTGACGCTCAATTATCCTTGTTTTTTAGTCAAGGATTTCTTGGCTATGGCTGCTTTCAGTAGCTGAGGTTTGACAGCTTCTATCTTCCCAAACCTCTCCTTTCTGGGGGAAGAAATATTGTGTGGACACCACAGTGTAATCCCACAGGCCCCGTGCCCCCCTGGAGGGGTGATGGTCTTTTCAGGGCCTCGTAGCTCAGCCTTCACAAATGCATTGGACTGTGTGTTTAACAGACTGTTCCCTTTAAAAGAGGACTCTGTCTCCTGCCTTCCTTCTCCCAACCCCGTTCCTGAGTCAAATTTGAAGATGGGAGAGGCAGCAATGAGGCCGCATGGCCAGTGGGGTCTCATTGGGAAGGCAGTGCCAGGGCTGTGCCCTCCCTGTGCTCTGAGCCAGGCACTTGCTCTCTGTGTAGCTCTGCACTGATTTCTGTGGTGGATGAGCAAGAAGAGGTGGGAAAGGAGCTTTTAAGGACAGCTGCTGTGGTGGTGATGGGGAGTGGGAGGATTTCCTGCTTTCCTTTACGCAGATTATATGTAGTGGGCAGCGGAGCACCTTCCTGAAGCGCTCAGTGCCTGAGGTGTGTGGAGAGCTCTTGCCTATTTCCTCCTGGGGCTCATCCTGAGCTGTCACCAATAGTTCTGGCTCTTGTGGGAGCAGTTACCTGGTGGAAGGTTGCGAGGCAGGACGCTGAAGTGCTTTCCTGTTGAGGGCCAGAGCATTTCATTGCCACGTGGGCTTGGGAAAGGTAGCAGGGCAATACTGGAAGATCAGTGCTCCCCTGACCCAGACGGGCTGTTTTTGCATACACCTCCACCTCTTCACATAACAGGAGCAACTGGCTCAGCAGGAAGAGATGGAGACTGTTCCTGGCTGGAACAAAGGAGGGGATTTTGTCGCACCTGCCAAAGTCAAGCAGGAGTGAGACAGAGCAGGAGCTGGGGGGTCTGCCTGGCACCCCCCTCCCACCCCGGGTGTTTGTCTGTGCCCTCAGGTGTGCAGGTGAGTCGTGGGCAGTGTCCATATGCCATTTGCAATTAACCCATTTCTCCACTGCAGGGCACTGACAGACTGTGTGAGAGGAGCTAAATCACTGGAGCAGCCCCACTGGTGCAGGGAACATTCACTGGTATTCCCTGGTTTATGCCATTCTTAGCTCAGTTCTGAAGAGATTGCAGCCTGGAAGTTAATTGTATGGTGGAGAGGAGAAACAGTGGCATTACTCATCTGAGGAGTGGAACCTTTTGTTTGAAAACTGTGTCTGAAGAATGGAAACTTCATAGATAAGGGACCTGTCATTCATTTCTGAGTGCAGGCACTCCTTCACTGTATATTGCTGTTTGTCATCCCTCTGATGGCTCCAGCAAAGTCATAAAACAGCGTGTCAAAGCTCAGATGTCTGCTAGGTGGGTCTGGCAGTGTGTGTTCACTATTGCCATTCACAGTGCAGGGTGGAATTACAGCCCTAGTTCATATACATGGGGTGAGAGGCCGGGGCTCTGCATTTAACTCTGCCCCTATTGGGGTCACCTCTGCTCTGCTGAGTGCTGATAAATGCAGTGGGAGAAAGATTCACGCAGGATCTCAGGTGGGGACAGAGCATGGGGGAAGAACCTGTGAGCACCTCCTTTCAAGGAGCCAGGGCTGTGCCACATGCCAGGTCCTGTCCTTGCCATCTGTGGTGTCCAGGGAAGGGAACAGACCTGGGAAAGGGTCTGGAGACCAGGAGTGGCTGAGGGAGCTGGGAAAGGGACTCAGCCTGGAGAAAAGGAGGCTCAAGGGGGGACCTTCTGGCTCTGCACAACTCCCTGCCTGGAGGGAACAGCAGAGGGAGACAGGCTCTGCTCCCACAGAACAAGGGACAAAACCAGAAGAAATGGCTTCAGGCTGTGCCAGGGGAGGTTTAGATTGGATAGTGTGGAAATTCCTTCATAGAAAGGATTGTCAGGCATTGGAACATACTGCCCAGGGAGGAGGTTTGGAGTTCCATCCCTGAAGGGATTTAAAGGATGTATCAATGTGGAGCTTGGGGATATGGCTGGCCTGGGCAGTGCTGGAGTTGGACTCAATGGTTTCAGAGGGCTTTTCCAGCCCAAATAATTCCATGATCCTAAGGGAGCAGCAGCAGTGGGGTGTCACTGGGGTGCAAGGGCTGTCTGTGACAGCCGGGGTGCTCCCATCTCCCCAGTGCAGCACTGCCGGTCCCACAGTTCCCCACTCTGTGCTGGCCCCGCACTACAGCCATTCCCTTTCCCACAGGTTTGGGGTGTCCCCAGAGCAAGAAGGGCCAGGAGAGAGTGAGGATCTGGCCCCTGTGGCCCCGCACCAGTCGGTCCCAGCCTGCTCCGTGCCCTGCAGCGCTGCCATCCCACCGGAGCAGCTCCTGCCCCAGGCCTGCTGCAGCTTGAACCAGCCCGAGTTTCTGTGGCCACTTTGAAGCTCCCAGGTCTCATCTCCCCAGGCATTCGCAAAGGCACCCACTGAGGCTCCTCCTCGCACAGTGGGAACAAGACAGCAGCTCCTTGGGAACAGGGCTGCTCTCGGAGTGTCCATTTGAATGCAGCTCCCAGGGCTGTGGAGCCTCCGGAGCCTGGCGTGCCCAGTTCTCCAGCTCTGTCATTGTGAAGGTGTTTTTGTGGAGGGAGCTGCCATTAAGCGGCTCCTGAATAACTGATCAGGCGCTTTCCTCATTCCCTATGACTTGCTGAGAGCCCCGTGTGCTGGAGCAGGGGTTCCCAGCATGGGTGGGACAAGAACTGCTTCAAAGAGAACACCCTCCCTGCAGAGGCACTGATCCAAGCCACGCATCGCCCTCATCTGCACCGGAGCTGCGGGGAGGGTGCTGGCAGGGAAAGGTGGCTGAGGGGATGGGTTATGGCTTGGCTTCTGGAAAAGTGAAAAGGCAAATGAGTCCTGGAATTGGGATCCCTTTGTGTGGTGAAGATAAAAGGGTTGCTAAGGTGGGGAAAACACCTATATTATCCTGATTTAGGAGCAAGGGGGGAAGCTGTGGGAAAGCAATCTTAATTTAAATGGGATGTAGGTGGGAACAGAGGAGGCGAGGCAAGCTCCATATTCCTGCTGTTGTTATAGGGCTGGATGTTTTTGCTGCTGAAACTTTCCCTCCTGCTCCCATCCACTCACCTGCTAGGAGGCAGTTACAGTGACTCTGTATGGCTCCCTTGGAACGGATCAGGGAAAGATCCAGTGGCTCCACTGGCTCAGGATTCCCGTGCCTGCAACAGATTTGGGCTGGATAAAGGCAGATGAGTGAGTTCCCCAGGGAGGGCAGGGACACAGGACTTTCCTGTGCTCTCTAGTCTTCCCTTGTCCTGCCAAGAGGTGGGATGAAGACATGGAGATGCATTTTCCTTCTGCCATGGCATCACCCTGGCCTGTGGCCAGCCTATCATCCACACTCTCCTTCCTCCTGCCGTGAGTCATGGCTTTGTCTAGGAGCCGACTTTGGCCTCCTCGGCAGGGAACCACACCTTTGGTAATGACAAAACGCAGCATTTGGAGCATTGAACTGTGACAGCTGTGGCATGTAGAGGATGCCAGTGGGCAGATCCCATCACTCCAGTGCCATTCCTGAGGAGGAACACTGCCTGGTCTGAGAAGAAATGTTCTTTTTCTGATTCTCTCTGCTCTGAGGCCATGTTCCCTGGACTGGGCTGCCCTGAAAGTGACAGAAGGACAATGGTGGCCAAGGGACTGCCACTGGTGGCCACAAAATTGGATTTTTTACTTGGTGTGCAACAAGCCAATAATGACACACTTGAGAGAGACATTGATTATTTATTTCAGGGTTCTGCAGCCAGGGTGCTGAGTGTATTCCACAAATCCAGCACACTCCACTGGACTTTCCGGCTATTATTTATACACAGAAAGTCAGAGTAAGTAACTTTCCAAGCACCATCCTTTATTAGGATTTGTCAGTAATTCCCATACAAGTTGCTTCTCCACATGCCCAGGGGAAGGGTCTTCACCTGAGCAAAGTCTTTCTAACCTGTAGGTGTGATTTTTATTATTATAACACAGTTCAGATATAGAATGTACCGGCTTTGAAAGTTACCAATGTTTACGCAAACATACATCAACATCTTAATTCAGGTCTTTAAAGCGTCTTAGTTTCAGGGTGTCCTTGACTAAGGGATGCAGCTGTTGCCTGTTCCACTGATTAGAATCATAGAATCCCAGAGCAGTTGTGGTGGGAAGGGCCCTTTGGAGATCATCCAGTCCAACCCCTCTGCCAAGGCAGGGTCACCTGGAGCAGGTGACACAGGATTGCATCCAGGTGGCTTTGGAATGTGTCCAGAAAGGGAGACTCCACGCCCTCCCTGGGCAGCTGTCCCAGTGCTCGGCCACCCTCCATGGAAAGAGCTTCTTCCTCATGTTGAGGTGGAACTTGTTGTGTTTACTGCTCCTTGTCACTGGGTGCACTGAACAGAGCCCGGCACCGTCCACTTGGCACACGATTTGAGATGTTTGTACTGATTGATGAGATTCCCTCCAGCTTTCCCTTCTCCAGGCTGACCAGGCCCAGCTCCCACAGTCTCTCTGTTTCACAGAGATGCTCCAGATCCCTCATTATCCTTGTGGCCTCCGCTGGACCATCTCCAGTAGCTCCCTTTTTTATTTATCCTTGTCCAGAACTGGACACAAGAAGACAATCTTGACCCATCCCACGTTTTCCAACACTACCCACACCCAGCCGCTGTCCCGCGGGACGGGCAGGGCCGGGACTCGAACCCGCGGCCCGCGCGGAGCAGGTGGAGCGGGGCGGAGCCAATCGCGGCCGCGCTGCGCGGAGAAAGCCCCGCCCACGCCCCGCACTGCGCGGTCACCATGGCAACAGCGGCGCTTCCCGCGGGGCC
>WBMY01007796.1:544-172213 GCA_013397315.1 Donacobius atricapilla
TTTTTTGACTGCAGTTCGTAGGTGGTGAGTTTTATGGCTCTTTTCTGTAGTTTGTTCAGCTTGTTCCTGCTGATGTTACTGTGGTTCTGTGAGCAATATCAGCATAAGTCCCACAAACAAAATATGCTGTGGTTGAGCTAGGCCTGAAACCCTCATAAAGGACTTCTTCAGCAGAAGCATGTAGCAAGCAGTAGGTGTTTATTTCAAATATGTGTATTTTAACAGCTAGAAAGGAGAGAGATTTCATAAAGCATTTGAATACTTCGCCTATTTCAGTCACGAAAAGTCAGCCAATTAATATTTTCTATATATATTTAAAATATTTTGTTTTCTTAATGCTTGCAGATGAGCTCTGGCTCTGTAAGGGGAATGTGTAGGTGAGCCTTCTGTGGAATACTTTTCTGTAGAATTGAAATGTGCTGACAGACAAAGAAAGAGCTGTACTGTTACGTGAGCATTGAGAAGTTGGGCACGATTTCCTCTACAGTATGGAAGGCCAGATGGGCCACAGGTTCCTACCAGAAGTGGTTGGGTGGGATTTTGTTGTTGTTGTTGTTGTGGTTTTTTGTTTGTTGTGTTTTTTTTGTTTGGTTGGTTTTTGTTTGGTTTTTTGTTTGTTTGTTTTTTATTGTTGTTAATTCTCTTGTGGCCACTGATCTCAGCTTTTGATCACTAAGTAAAAAGGATATAAAGAAGGTCCCTAAGAACTTTTGCTGTTGCCAGCTTTGGAGGTTGAGGTGGTTTTCTGTGTGTTTGTTTTTATTATTTAAACTAAAAATCTACTTAAAGATCTACTTAGTTCTCTAGTAGTTTTTGAAAGGGTATGCATGTGTCATACGTGTGTGAACTCCTGTGGTAATGGCATGATGTACAAATGAGAAAAGGATAAGAACTGAGACAAGCTGTTCAGAGAACTACAGCTTAGTAGCTGTATTCATTTTGCTTGTTGTTGGACCTTGATCTTAGGCTATTCCTGTGGTAAGAGGTGTGTATGGCTGGCAAGACTTACTGTGAGTTTCATCACATTTTTCACATTTTCATTTCTTCTAAAAGAAACTTGCCAATTTATTAATGATATTGTTTCGTAGAGGTGGTTTGAATGCAGACAGCAGTTGAGAATTACAAGGTCTAGGGCTATCACAGGAGTTAGGAGACAACTGCAAGGATGGCCCTGAATAGGCAAGTTTTGTGGATTCTGGTGGTTTTGGTCCTTAAAATTCCAGCAGTTTAGGAAAGCAGCGAAGTCAATGTTGGCAAGCGGTATATTTTTTTGTGCACTTCTCTGTGACAAAAAAAGGTCATGAATGAGGAAGCTCTGGCTGAACGGACAGCTTGAATCTGGGAAATTTATGTTCTCAGGACATTTGGCTGTTTGTCCTGTTCAGATACAGACTTTGAAAACTGGTTGTGCATTTCATAGGTTTCACTTCTATCAGGACGATTTTTATTTAGAAAATAGATGTTTACAAAAAGAAGTTTCCTATCTTTTACTTAGGAAATTGTATGGGTTTAGGTTTTTTTAAGGTGTCGTCCTTGGAATTCCTACAGTTATGCTATGCTGATGTCTTTCATGGAAGTGTTGCTCTCCGTAGTTGTACAGTCTGTATGTTTATAGTAATTCTGCTTTGGGAGAAAATAAAGGTGAATCAGTAATGTTTTATGTAGCTTCTTTAGGCTACTTTAACCACCATGCATGTCAAAGACTAGAACAAGTCCTTTGTTCTAGGAAAATTAAATAAGTTGGATAAGAAAAATGAAGTCTAGGCAGCAGTATTCAAAATAATATCTTGACCTCAATAGCTGATACTTTAGAAGATCCTTTTTCTTTTTTGGTGTTGTATTGTTTTCCCAAAACCATCTTGTGATTTTTTTTCTTTTTAGTCTTAACTCAATTGAACGGCTCAAATTGACCTCTCTGGTCAGAACTGACACATGGTAGGTTCTGTCTAAGCATAAGGAAACACTTCTTTACCGTGAGGGTGCCTGAGCACAGGCAGTGCTTGCGCGAGGGAGTTGTGGGGTCTCCTTCCATAGAGAGGCCCTTTCTGTTTTTACCTGTGATGTTTGTCACTGACTAGCGGCTACATGAAATGAGCAGTTTTGACTTTTGCTGTCTGATCGTTTTCAAATAGCAGGAAAGGAATGCTTTGAACAGCAAAATGGAATATTTCAGGGTGTACTGAAGCAGTTTTTAAGCTTAGCGTGTATGTTCTTTATTAAACCCAAGGGCTGCTTTTATACAAGTTTGAACTGAATTCCTTTATGAGTGCAGTTAAAACTTGAGTAGTTCATGTCTTCAGAGGGCCTGGATTGTAACAGAATTCACACATGAAGAATGATAAATGTTGAATAGACAAAGCCAGGAAACACGGAGATGACATAGCTTTAAATCTGCCTCTGCTGAGCTGGTTGTTTTGTTTGCTGCCAGTCAGTCCTCTAGCAGCATATAGGGTGCGAGCACATTGAATTAGGGGAAAATCAATTTAGAGGCTTTACATTCCAATTTTATGTTACTGAAGAAAGATGAAACTTGAATGCACCAGTTAAATCTAATGAATTTTTCGCTATGTTGATGATTTTAGTAGTTGTGCATTAGGTTTTATGTGGTGACCTCTGACTGACAAGGGAACAGGTGAGTGATGTCATGCAGGCAAGAATGAAGAGGTTGTAGTACAGCTTGTGTGGAGTGCACTAAATCTCTTAAATACAGTAGGTATAGGTAATTCCTTTTGAAAACATACAGGAGGAACAACTGCTCAAGCTTTTGCCCTAGAAAAAGTTCATATTTAGGCTTTAATGGTGATACTCTGGTATCTCACTATTCTGCAGTAAAAAATTTCCACGTTTATGTACAAGGTGCGTGTTGGGTGATAAGGATGATAAACTTGGATTACACTGGTGTGCTTTAATTTCCCACTTGTTCCTCACTATACTTGAAGTAATGTCCATGTCTTTTCCTAAGTAATCTATGCAGTTGAATAACTTGTGTTCTGTTTGTGTGATAGCTTCAGTCTTTGTTCGGTCCCTTCTCCACAGCTTTCCGCCAGTTGTGGAAATTTTATTTCCTATTGCATCTGTGCTCATACCTTCACACCTCATTTATTCCCATGCATTAAATGCTTCCAAATATAATTAAAATTTCTATTTGAGATCTCTCATGCCCCTCTTTGGAGTTTTATTGCTGCAGTTGGATTATGTTCACTCTCTGGAAGAGGGGAGACCATGTAGCAAATCATTTTGTTCATTCAGAAGTTTCTGTTAGCAGTGTAGTGGCTGGGTACAGGTAAAGGTCATGGTTTCAAACATGACAAATCCAAATCATTTGAAAACAAACAGCTGAAAAATTGTAGCTTGGTATATCCATATGCAGCTGTCAAAAAAGGTTTAACTCCTGTTTTGGAATATTTAGCAATAAATATGGTAATATATACGTAAATGTCAAACAAAGCTATCAAAGTTTGCTAAGGAAATGCCAATTTTCAGTTGTCTGTGTAGGTTAGGATGATGTGGATGGTGTGTCTGTGTGGTGGGTTGACCTTGGTCAGCAGTGATGCACCCTCCAACCCCTCCCTCACTTTCTCTTGCAGTAGGGTGAGAGAAAGATTGGGACTAGCAAGAGCAAGAAAAAGCTTGTAGATTAAGGCAGTGGAGGAAATAAAGGGGGAAAGTTTAAAAAGAAAAAAGGTAAAGAACTGCCCAAAACCAATCAAAAGAACCCCAAACCAACCAAAGTGCCAACCAACAAAAGAGCCCGGCCGAGTGATGCAAAGGTAAATGTTTGCCATCACTCACAGAGGTAGTAGTCTGGTGCTCAGTCTCTGAGCAAAGAACACTACCTTGGAAGAACTACCGCAAGTTTTATGTTGCTGAGCATGATGGTTTATGGCTTGGAATATCCCTTTGTGTTAGCTCCAGCCTTTCTTCCACCCTTACCTACCCACTGTGGGGGCAAAGTGAGAAAGAGAGAAAGGCCTTCATGCTGTGCAGCGCTGTTGAGCAATAGCTTAGGCCATGATGTTAGCAGCATTGTTTTAGTCACAAATCTGAAACACAGCACCATATGGGCTGATAGGAAGGAAGTTAACTCTATTCCAGCCAGACCCAGAGCAACCTACTTAGCATCTAACCGGCTGTGATGGAGCTGTGAATTCTGTGTCCTCAGACAGTTAATTCAGGCTTCTCTGTAGCAACGGTGCAGCAGTGTGGCTGTGCTCTGTCTGGCCTCTGCTCCTGAGAGGAGTGCATCTACTTTGTGTTGGCACATGCCAAGTGACTGGCCCCTTGATGTCCATCCCAGCAGTGCCTTCCAGATTAAGTGTTGACCAAAGCATAATAAAAATACCTTGTCTTATATGGGCAAATCTTGATTGATTTCTGGATTTTGGCACAATACATGGACTGAGAGTTGAGTCTCCTACTCTTCCCATTAGAAGTTAGAAGGAATGCCTGCTGCTTTTGTTTGCAGTGCTGAGCTACATTTAAACTAACCTGTTGCTTTTATGATTGCAGAACTAAGCAAAATGTTCCAATCGTTCATTATAATTTGTGTTCTACGAGTTCAAGTGTAGTATGAGGAAATGTCAGTATTGCCATCCCTCTTTTGTTCTCTTGTCCTACCACTTTCTTTCCACTCATAAATTAATAAATGGGTTTTGATAGGGTCAGACCCTTTTGTCCCTAGGCTTGCCAGCTGCCATTTAACGTAAGTGACAAGTTTTCCTCCATGAATTTCACAAGCTTGAGTGTTTATTTGCGATGTCTTCTCAGTCGTATTCGAGGAGGTTATTAGAGATCTAATAAGGCTGTGCTGCATTCACAGCTGAATGAGTCCATCTGCGCCTTGCACAGAGGGCTGTGGGCTGCCATGAGGCACAGTGCTGCTTACATAAAGAGGGAATGGTGGGAGTGCTCTAATTCTGTCTTCTTCCTTCCACATTGAGTTGTCCTCGGTGGCTTCTAGCAGAGAGCACCTGCTTGCTGACTCAGCTCCTGAGGTCAAGTGTTGGTGAAGGCTGCATCACAGCTGAGTTCACCCAGAATGATTGCTGCGGCTCTGTGAGGGACAATAAATTCAGGAAAGTCATTACAGGATGTAACAATAAGAGTATTCAAGTAAGGCCGTCTTTAAACTGAAAGTTTGTTATCAATGATAGGTACTTTGCAAATCTGATTCTTCCGTTTTTTGGGGGCTTTGGACAAACTGTAAGAATGCAGACAGAAATATGTTTGACAGTGCATGTTGACAAAGATGGGTTTGATCGTGCATAATGAGCTAAATGCTCCCTGTTTAGGTTAATTGTATTGATACTTGACTGTCTGTCCCGAGCTGTGAAGGCATAAGGTTGATTTATGTTGCAACTAGAGTAACATGCAAATTGAAAGAAAAAAAATAGAAAGTGACAGTAGCTTCTGCGCTGTTTCTATGCAACTAATACTAATAAACGCAAATGTTTGAAACTTTCCTTCTGTTCAGCAAGGTTTATCATTTGTTGTAGTGTGCAGACCTGAAAGAATCACCTTTCTTTCAGGAGATTTGTTAGTCTGGTGGTCATTTTCTGTTTTCTCTCTCTGTGTTTGTTTACAGATATCAATAAGAACCTGCTCTCTAGTAAGAGCATGCCAGTTCTTCATATGATTGTATTGCCATTATGTGCTTAATCAGTTAATGTCTTCTTGAACTAAAACCTCAAACTTTTGTTTTTTTTTGTTTGAATTGCATTAATTCATTAAAAAAGCAGACTTGTGTTTTCATCTGCCAGAGTATAGCTGACAATAAATAGATTGCTTAATTTGTGTTTCTTACATTTTTCTGAAAGCATAAGCATCATATTGGCTATTTATGAGATGCTTGCTAATATGATAAATGATAAATATGTCTATCAAATGTTGAGTCAGTTATGTCAGTATTTTGATTTTTTTCACTTAGGTACCAGGGAATGTTTAGGGTGTTGAATTTTTTTTTAATTGACAAATTTCTCAGTGCATTTAAAAATACAGGATTCATGCCCGACGGCCAACTTCTTGAACTTGCTATTGTTTGCATGTTTTTTTGGTATTTAAAAGTACTGGTCTTTAGGATAGGTTCAGTATTTTGCAGCATTTGGCTTATTTCGTGATCCAAGCTGATGCACCAAAAGCATTTCTTTCCCCCTGATATAGGGAAAGATTATTTTATTGCTGATTAGCTGAAATACAGTAGTTTAGGTTATTACTTTGAATTGTTATGAAAGAGGTATCAATGTAAATAAAGTTTTCATTGGGATACTGATTCTTCTAATAATTTGTGTCAGATGGTTGTTTCATTTTTGAAACTTTTTTTTTTTATATAACATTGAAATGAAAACAGACCTAAGTCATGCTTCACGAGGCTGTGACACCTGCTGAAAAATAAAAATATGGCTCACTTGCTTGTTGCTTCTTTAACCGATAGTGTCTTTTCTGTTTTTACTGTCCTAATTCTAAACACAGTATAACAGTTTGGGCCTTGCTGTTACCCAGTTGTTTGATTTCAGGTGGGATATTTTTCTGAATACTCTCCTTGTTAGCAGAAGGGTAAGCTATAAAGTCACTTCCTACATCTTTAATAAAAAGGAGTTGTGCAACTCTCTGAAATATCCAGTATTTGGTAGGTAATACAGGATCAGACTGTTTTAGTGGCAATACAAAGGAAAAATGACATTATAGTGTCATCTGTCCCATAGGCTACTTCAGACATAGTGTTAATGAATAAATGGGTTTGTGTTTTAATTTAAACCTGTATTAGATAGCAGTCGCGCCCTTTGAGTGAAAGTGAAGCAAATTAAACTTTCAGAATTCTTGAATGTCCAAACTGGACTGTTTTTGTGGACATACTGGCTGTAACCACCTAGAGCAGACTTCAGCCTGATCTCCCAAAAGCTGAGCCTTTGGAGACTTCTGGAGTCTAACCTAAGCTGATCTGCTGTGCCTTGTCCTTAAGGCTTTCTTCACTGAGAATCTTCTGCCAAGTGAAGTTGGACTTCACAGTCCAGTCCTGATTCCCCAGTGTCTTTTCTTTTCTTTTTAGCAATATGAAAGACAGGACCAAAAAACCCTGTAAGATTTGGCTTTGGAAAGAGTTACAAAAATTTTCTTTGAAAGAGTAATGCTTAAAATATTACAGATGTAAGCATTCTCTATATGGGTGCCTTCTGTTTATTCTTCCGTGGGATCTGAGTGCCTTTGGGAAGGTGGAACAGCTTGGAGGCAGCTCAGGGTTTATGATCATCCATGAACTGGTCTTGAGAACTTTGTGATGCTTTGGCATGGGGTATGGTATGTTCCACTCCTCATTTTTCGAAGTTCAGGCTGTTTTTCTGTTGTTTTCTACGAAATATTTTAAGATTATGCATTGGCTGGCTCTGTTTATTTTAGTGCTGATCATTTCTGCCTTTTTACAGAAAAGCAGAAGTACTTTCAGGTACAGCATCAGGTGGTCTGATGTCACAGAATTATAGTAATTAAATTCCGTTGAAATATTACAAGATACTTAATTTTTCGTTCTGTAATTAAATTCCTTTTTAAATTGCAGAAGAAAACTCACAGCCTGTAGATTAATCCGTATTGTGGTCAATGCAGATATGGTACACATTTTACTAAAAATAATGTATAGATATATTATTGACCCAAGACTGATGCCACTTGGCGGTATTATTCGGAAACTGGTGAGCGTGTTGCAATATTGTTTCAAAGTGTAGAGAAGTTAGCACCTTTGATGATGTCACTGCTGCATTTTTGCAACTTGAATTGCTTAGACATTGTTTTTACATATTGCCCAGTGCCTTTGATGTGAAGAGTGAATGTTTGAAGATAATAATCTCTCTGGCTCAAGGAGCAGGTTTGAAGGCCTTTGTAAAGTTGTGGATTGGATCATTTTTCAGTTGTCAATTTGAAGTGAGAGGTCAGGCCTACGTGGGGTTGAACAATTACTCCTTGTTCCAGGGGAAAGGAAAGCCTTGTGCATTATGTTTTCATATAGCCCAAGTATAGGAGTGGATTTTTCTTTCACTTCTCTTGTGATGCCATTATTTATAGAAACTGATTTTGTGTCCTTTTTTCTACTTGGGCATATTTATCACAAGATTGTTTAAAGGATTGTGTCTTGCAATTAAATCTGTGGTTTTCAGCTTTTGAAGAAATGTGACCATTTCAGGGTGGTTATTGGTAGTGTCTGCGTACTATGAAATTATAGTGTATTAAAGGGTGCAGTAAGTATAAGTTTACACGTGATAAAGATTGGCGATATTAGCATCATCCTGTTACAGAGGAATACCTGACAACTAAACTTCGCAAAGCAAAATTTAATTGAGTGACTTAGTCCAGAAATGGGAAGTGTAAGTCCCTAGGGCATTGTTTTTCATTGTGATTTCTTGCCCAGAATATATTGTGCTGAAATGTTTCCTACAGCTTCCTCAACTGCAAGCTTTTAAAGTTTGTTTATGAGAATTTTAGCAGGAAAAAAATAATGTTCAGGACATAAGGTACTGATATTTTTTTTTCCTTTGTAAATGGTGTGGTGAATGAGAGAGGACTTTGAAGTGGGTGCAGTAGAGTGGAAATACTATATGAATTGTAATATTCAGTTTCCTCTGAGGAAATGTAAACCAGACACTGTAAACTTCTACTTGTGTTGTTACTTCCTATGCCTAGTTCTTACATACACGGACAAAAGTACTAACTTACAGAAAAACATCAGAAACCTTGCATGTCTAGATAATGAAATCAATGTTCCCTTCTTTTTGTGTTCTGTTATCGATGCAGTTTTAGTTGTGGCAGTGTTTGAAACTGAATTCTATAGATTTTTTTTCTCTTTCATGACCCTAACCTGCAGCACAAGCCCACCCGTCCTGCCAGTAGCTTTTCTTAAAGTTTTTCTTAAATAAAGATAACTTCCTTAGCAATACGGTATCTTCTCAAATGTAATATGTATTTAACTTCCTTGGACTGGTATTCTCCTTATATAAGGTATTTATAGGATTGGCACCCTCATTTGTGCAGGAGGATGTAGAAGCTTGCCATTTGTGTATCAAAAGTTGCATGACTAGGAGCTCAAGAGAAAGCTACAGGCTTAGACTGGGTCTGTTTGAAGAAAAATACATCTCTTTCCATTGACCTAGTATGTACGCACTTAGACTTGCGGTTTATTGCATCTCTCTCAACTGGTTGAAACGTTGGTGTCGGTTTCACAACTCTAGAGGTTTTCAAATATGTTTTAATAAAGGTTTTATAATGCCAGAAGGAGAAGAAAGAAAATGGCTAAATTTTTCTTAAGGAAAGAGAGAGAAGGAGAAGGGAGGGAGGGCTGAAAACCTGTGTAGTCAAAACTGCCGACTATGTAATTTTAAAAAACTTTTTTAGAAACATGTGATGTAATATTATTAAAAGTAAATGCTGGCAGTATCTTACTCATACCTAGTGGTTTTTGCAACATTTCATTTCATTCCAAACTTGTTTGGTGTTTATTAAGCACAGAAAGAATTTATTTCAAATTACTGGGAGAAGGTGATTATTTGTGTCTGTAGTGACTGGCACTTTGAGGTATGGATATATTTGGTTGATCCTGTGTCAATGGAAGCAGTAATATTTATGCCTGAGATCTTCAAGATCCCTTGAAGATACAATGCTGGATAAGTCAAAAATGGTAGAGGAATTGGAATGGTTTCTGCTTCAAATTATTCTGTTTTATACAATAAATTATAGGTAGATAAAATGTGAGTTCATACTAATGTTTTGTTGCTTGTTTTGTAGATGATGTTCTGACACCAAATACAGAGAACAGTAGTTTTCCCTACCAAGTTCCCAACTTACATAAGTGTGAGATTTGTTTGCTGTCTTTTCCAAGAGAGACCCAGTTCCAGCGCCACATGAGGGATCATGAGCAAAATGACAAGGTAGGAATTGTGGTAGATATAACCAGTGTACATTGATGTTTTCATGTACAGTTGAGTGAAGCTAACATGAGACATCTTTTCCGTTTCTTCCTGGTCACACCACTAATAATTACTACTTAGGGACCTCAGAGTTTTACTTTCATGTTTTCTCATGTTTCCTTTGAGATAAGACCTTCCTTTGATGTCCTTTAATTGGATTATTGTTTCTAGATCAGTAATTTTTAATTTTAGCCATTTTCTTTGATTTATAAAATACCCAGGTAGACCACAAAATGTATGAGTTTTTTTTCAACAGAGCTTGCAAAGTGGTTCTTCACATTAGCAATAAAAAGAAAATAATGCTTATATTTATTAACAGGAGCCTACTAGTAAACTAATTTAGTGTGTATGTATTAATCAGTAGATTAATGTCATCACTTCAGCTGCTTACAAATCAAATTTGGGAAAGAATGAGAAGAATACAGATATATGATTAAGACTGGAGTGGCTTTTAAATGAAGCTTTTGCCACAAGTTCATCTGTCATATGAAGCATTTAATTTATTTCCCTTGCTTTCTGTTTCAAAAAACTAAAACTACTTACATGTGATAGGAAAACAATTTTATTACTTTTTGAGGTAGCCCTAAATACAGATTAATCTTTACAAAAGGTAGCACTTGGAGATAATTCACGTATACAAAAAACAACTTACACGAATTTCAGTGTTGTAAAGTTGATAAAGTTAAACCCATGCTATTGCACACTTATGTAAGAACCTTTATATCTCGAAGTTTAAGTGCTCTTCAAGAATGAAAACTGGTTTTGCAGATACCAAGTGAAGAGCAGTCAGGCCTAGTATAAACTAAGTAGTTTTTTTTGCTGGTTTGATTATTAGTTTTACTTAAGGAGATATCATGGAATCTCAGAATATGCTGAGTTGAAAGGACCCACAAGGATTGTCAGGACCAACCCCTGGCCCTGTGCAGGACACCCCAAGACTCACACCATGTGCCTGAGAACACTGTCTAAATCCTCCTTGAACTCTGTTAGGCCTGCTGCTGTGACCACTTCCCTGGAGGGCCTGTTACAGTGCCAAACCACCCTCTGGGTGAATCACAATCGCAGTTAAAAGTAGGAAAATGTCTTTCTGTCTCTTGCTCATTCCTTTCTCCTACTAATGTCACTCTTTTCAGACCCTGTCAGTTTTGAGGCTCGGGTTTCCTTAGCTCCCCTGCTTTCTTTCCCTTTGTGCTCTTGTAATGCTGTATTTGTATTTTCTGTAGTGAAGTGCAAAGAAGATAAACTACTGGATATCGTTTTTATTAAGTATCATTATCCCATGTAGGTACTTGAATTGCTGGTTTTTTAATGTTCAGCATTTTGATTTGTATGGTTATATGTGTCACTCAGGGTATTTGTAGCTTATGAGAAAACTGAATTTTGCCTTTATTTTTGTGATTTTAACAAACAGCCTCACCGGTGTGACCAATGTCCAATGTCATTTAATGTTGAATTCAACTTGACGCTTCACAAATGCACTCACAATGGCGAGGATCCCACATGTCCTGTGTGCAACAAGAAGTTCTCCAGAGTAGCCAGTCTGAAAGCACATATAATGCTACATGAGAAAGAGGAGGTAATTCATTAAACTTTATAACTTAATTTTGAAGAGACTTGTCATAGTGGTTTTATTTAATCCCTTACCTGTATGCTTTAGATTGGAGGATTGAATAAATGATTTTGTTCAGGAGAAATACATGGTTCCACATACTTTTATTCTGAACATATTTCTGTGACTTAATGTAAATTAATATGCCCACACATAATAAATAATGTGTGATCATGTTTGATGGCAGATGTCATGGTGAGGCACTCTCACCATCCATAGAAATAGATGAAGCTGTTCCCTTATCTACAGCTCCCACCTCTGTTTTTGAGTGGTTGGTTGTTTTGCATGAGACTACTTGTTCCTCCCCCCCTCACAATTTCATCTTCCGTTTTGAGAGCGTTGGTTAAATTCTTAGCAAACAGTTAACACACAGTGGTGTATTTTACACACTTTGTAGTCGTTACTGCATTACTACGATTGCCAGAGTTGATTGCACTGCCCGAAATGTCAAGTTTTCGATCATGTAATTACCTCTTCCTCCTGTTAAAGCTTTTTTAAAATTGCACTTTGTATTGGAGAATTGGAGCTGAATCAAGAATGCACTTTTATTGTCAGACTTCTAATCATAAATGTAAAAGTGGTGTGTTCGTGCCTATTGCTGACAGCTTACAGCAGTTTTGACCTGTAAGTTGGGGACAGTAGGCCTGTGTGCATTTTTCCCTATACCAGATGCCGGGCATGCCATCTGTAGATACTGTATTCCTTCGTTAGTCATTTTAGCACGCGTTTTGTCATGTACTCAATCAAGTCGGCAGCCAAGCTAAGTGGACTAGAGTACAATTTTCCTGCCTATTAATGTATCTGTAATGATAAATGGCTTGATTGATATTATTAAGGAAAGTTGATTTATGAATTGCTAAAAACATCAGAATAAGGAAAGTAAGCATCAAGAAAGACACCCGAGGGTGGGTTTTGGTATTTGTTTCTACCACTAAGTGATTTTTCATGCATTTCAGCAGTGCTGATTTTGTTGCTTCGGTGCAGATGTCAGAAGAATAGGCTGTGTGATGCCTTCTAATTTAAAATTCCATCTGCAGTTTGAAAATTGAATTTATAAAAGTACAAACAAATTTCAATTGCTGATGAATGTGTTTCTTATAGTACCCAATAGTTTTGTGATAAAACAGAGATGAATGTAACAATTCACATAAAACTGCCGGAATAACTTGCACAGTAATTATGCACAGGACCTCTAGGAGAGCTGAAATTTGATCTTGAAGCAGAGGGTTTTGGTGATGGCACTAGCTGTCATTGAGGAGTTTCCCACAATGTGCAGGTTTACAAGTTATCGGTGGAGTATTCTCCCTTCTGTTTGCTCTACTTCCTTTTGCTGTTAGAAGGGTTAAAATCTGAAATCAGAGCTAAGGTGCATATGGGGGAATGTACATTAAGGGACATATGTAGAGGCTAAGGAGATGGCTTCACAAAATGAAATTTGGGGAACTTTACCCTTGTGTTGTGCTGTGTCAGGCAGCTTTATCTACAGACAAATGCAAATGGACAAGAACAATAAATTAGAGTGATTAGCTTCTTGGGAGCTCCAGTGAGGTTTGGGAGAGTGGGTCTCCCTGTGAAACTTAGATTTTTGTGATTGATTGCTCCCTGTGAGAGGTTTTGGAAGGAATTTTCTGAGCTATTGATACTGAGCTTGCAAGAGACTGTATTTCTCCTCACATTCTTTGATGATTTGTGTGATGAACTGTTGTGAGGGAAAAACTTCACATTTGAAATTCCTCACTAATATGGGGCAGCTTTCTCTTGAGAAGTCATAAAGAGCATACCTTGTGTAAATATGCCACATCTTCTCAAGGACTGCTGCTCTTGTCCATTTCCTCAGTGGAAATGCACGATGGTTTTCACTGCTACATTTTGCCCTGGCAAGACAGAAATGGTGAATAAAACCCTGAAACACAAAATATTTATTGCGTTAGAGCTACTACTATGTCTTCTTTTTTCATGAGCATGAGGGCCTTTTGAACTTTAGGAACACCTTGATATGTTGAGAAAGTTAAAACTGTTATTTGATGGATATAAAATGCAAATTCCTTCATTATCAGATCCTCTTGGTTTGGGTTTTTGTGTTTTACTTTGTGTGATGTTGGGGTTTTGTTTGGGGTTGTTTTTTTTTTTTTTTAGAAATATTCACTGTATTTGATTTGTACTATCTAATAATTTGTGAGCAATGATCTTTTGAAAAAGTGCAGATTTAAAAAAAACAGATGCTGGGAGTCATAGCTACTAAACAGGTGAAGATTATGAGTTCCAAAGTGTTCTTCAGATGTTGCATCTGGTAAAATAGGGAGACCTAAAACAGGCAGAATCCATTGAGTAGAGCTTTAAACATTTTTTTCTGAGTTTGGGAATTCTGCATATGATCAGCCCCTTTTGTTTAGTGTTAAAATGTGGGTTTAACTAAAGCAAGGTTACATTGTTCAGTTACTTGTTCTGTGCGTGGTGGTGATTTTTTTTGTTTGCTTGAGAAGAAAAAAAATACATCTGGTATTGCCTATGGCAGAGTCTGTTTGGAGTGATATATTGGGGTTTTTTGTAGTTTTTCTACTTCACTGTGATCTTGCTTTCCTGCAGCAAGTTCCACAGTACTGAATACAATAATGAAGACTTTAATTATCTCAAATACTTCATCTTAGGCTATTTTTTGTTTGTAGAAGGTGTTTAATAGAATATGTATATTTGCAACTTAACATGATACATATGCATGTCTGAACAATGTTGAGAAGCAATTCAAAATCCCTCAGTTTTGAGGTTCATGAGCTTGGCATAGTAATTGTAATAAAATTTCCCCCACTTTTAGAAATCTAAAATCCTAAACTACATTTGTTATATATGAACAGTAGATGCCCTTAAGAAGTATCCAGATGTCCTAGGAAAAAAAGTATTATTTATTGTCTCACTCTGTAACTTGAATCCAGTAATAATGACATCTAGGTTAGATTAAACAAATAACTTTTGAGTTGGTAATTAATTTTTTTAAAGGACTTCAGCTTCTTAAGCTTTTGTCTGGAAATGTGGTACTGTAGAAATTTTTTTTTCAGACTTAAAGAATAATTTTATTGTTGAAACAGTCCTGTGTTCCTCTTGACTAAAACATTCTTGTCAATATCCTTGTTGTAATGAACAGTGTTGTTTTCTGTTGTTTGTTTTTATTTTTCTTCTTAATCATTATGGGAGAGGAAAAAAGGGGGGAAGATAAAAAACATTTCAATTTGCAGTGATAATCACAATTACTGAAAACCGAGCTGATAAACCTGTCTGAAGTTACTTAGGCACACCAGTGAAGAACATTTAACAGAGATGGATATTTTTAGACATTTAAGATTGACTCCTAGCTTAGGTTTTCTAAAATAGACTGACAAATAAAATTAACAATTTCAAAAGGCAGAAGAAGTCAAATAAATGCAGAGCTTCTAATTTTCACAGAAACCGTATTTGACTTTGATTCTTACTCTGAATTTCAGAGAAGTAGCAACACTTTTGCATTAAACATTAGAAGTATAATTTCCATTCTAGGTGACATGTAATTCTAATATGACTGGAGAAGGGTGTGTTTAACACTGTTTTAAAATTAGTTGAAGAGGTATCAGTTAGAAACCCTGTGTCCCTCTTTATTTCTGTCATCTTTACTGTCAAGAAAGCTTAAGAAAAGTCAGCTGTGGTGGGATTACTAAGTAAAAGTGACAATCAGTATAATTTTAACCTGTAAAAATGTGAAATCCCTGAATCCACAGTTATAATGCTTTTGGTTAGAAAGTAGTTATTTGTTACAGATGATTCCGTAGACTACAGTGTAATGGCACTGAGGTGAGCTTCTGTGTGTGTCTTGAACCAGCCCACCAAGGAAATAGGTAGTGATGAGGATGGTCCTGAACTGCTTATTTCTGCTGCTGTATGAAGTTTTTCAGAACTCAGTTCTAGTGGAGTTTCTTAAAATATAAATATTAATATAATCTTGCAGTGATTATTGTGCATTATTTATATTACAGAGCTCCTAAACTTCGCTTGCTGCTTGCTTCCAGCTGCCAATGTCCATAGAAAGATAAGTTAATCTACTTGAGCAAAGCTTCTGCCCTGCTGTTTTGAAAAATCAGTCTCTATTATCTCTTTCAGAATCTTATCTGTTCAGAGTGTGGAGATGAATTCACTTTACAGAGTCAGCTGTCCATTCACATGGAGGAACATCGTCAAGAATTGGCAGGCAGTAGGATTCACAGCTGCAAGTCTTGCAAAAAAGAATTTGAAACGTCCTCACAGCTAAAGGAGCATATGAAAACTCACTATAAAATAAGGTGACAATCATGGGATTATAACAAAATGAGCAGATGTTACTTTTATGGTGATAGCTGGGAAAAGCAGTAGTAGTATTTCCAGTCAGCAAAGTACCACGACTTACGCAAATAATTTATTTTCTTTGGTATGCTGTTCTAAAATGACACTCGCTTTTTAAAAACTTGCTTAAGTGGGTGGTTATTTTTGGAGGCCTCTTTCTTTTTCTCGGTTTTTGTACTTAGGCACACGTACTAAGCATAGTTCATCTGCCAGCTATTTGTAAACATGGCTTAGGTTTCTCTAATGTAAAGCGATTTTTGAAGTGTGTTTATTATTTTAAACACTAATAGCAGTATATTGAAGCAAGTGTATATTAATTTCACATAGCGTTTATTATAATGATAAAAGTTTTAATGCTTTTATATTGCAAAGATGTAACTTGTTCTTTGCAGTTTATTCATCTTTCCCAAGAGGTCCTCATTACAGCCTCCCATGAGTCTCTTTTAAATCCGAAAAAGCACAAAATGAAGGGGGATAAAAGAGGCCTGGTAAATGCTGTTCTTATTTTTGGTGAATATTTGTTCTATTCTTTCTTTCAGCTCTCTGGTTTAACTTTACTTTTAGGAAGGTGAGAATTACTTAAAGTTAGAAGGAAGAAAAACTTCTCTTGGTTTACTTTATGTATTAAAAAAGCCTACAGTCTTGACAGGTGCTCTCTCTTTTAATTTTCACTATTTCTATTAAAAAAAACATATGAGGAGAATTCCATATTTAAAATCAAGGAAATGTCTGTTCCCGGTTCGTTTTACTAGAAGTTAAAACGGGTTCTGAGATCTTAATAGTTACGTTGCAGGAGGTTTAAACAGGTGTTCTAAATTTCAATCTGCAATCAGAAATTTAAAGGTTTGAAGTATCAAGTTAGGTTTGTATTGGGCTATCATCTGCAAAAGCCGTTCTTGTGGACAGCTCCTGTGTCGAGATGTTAGGATGAATAAACTAGTTAGTTTGATTTGTAGAGAAATGAATTTGGGGAATTTATATTCTTTGTTTCTGTGGTTCTTTGGAGAGTGTGATTTGTATTTGACGGTCAGTGGTGAATATTTGGGTTGTTAAATTCTTAACTTGCTCGTACTAGACTTGCGCAAGTGCATTTGTACTGCAGTTTATGAGATTTGCATACGTATTCTAGTTCAGAATGAAGGACTTGGCTATGTTCAGGCAAAAGAAATAGAGTTGCACAGAGTTGAAAGTTCCCACCAAAATGTTTGTGAAGTTACTCTATACTTCTGGCAGAATTTACCCTGAAAATGTCTGAAGACAGCCTTTAAGATGTGTCAGATTTTTACTGCAGAAACAACTAAAATTCTTGCTGTATGTAGGTACTGAGAAAAGAGGTGTTTGTGTTGTTCTTTCAGTATCATCATGGAGTTTGTGTTTCACTGTTGCAACTGATGCTGTGTTGCCTTCAAGTCTGCACTATGTTAAAAATGATGGGGTAAAAGAAGCTCCTTCAAAATAATGTTTCATTTTAAAATTACTGGGTTTTGTTTGATCACAGGGTATCAAATACCAGATCTTATAACAGAAACATTGATAGAAGTGGGTTTACCTATTCCTGTCCTCACTGTGGAAAGACGTTCCAGAAACCGAGTCAGTTAACACGACATGTTAGAATACACACAGGTAAGGCTGTGGAAGTACTTATTTTAATTCGTTTTAGTTTTACAAAAATGAGTCAAGTTCTGAAACAATGTATATTTTTTCTCCCTATTGAGAATTGAAAAGTTATTCATACATTTGTCTCATTGGATGTGGTTACCTGTTGGTTTAAATAAACTTTAAGTAATTCATTTGCTTAGAATTTATATGCTTTTAAAATTTCCAGATTTATATGATTAGAAACAGTTAAAAATGTCAAAACTGTATAGATTCCATTTGTTACCAAATATCAGTTTTGGTACTTAGAGCTTTAATGAGCACTAAAGTCAGAATCCCTAGATAAGGGCCCATCATCTACTTTAAATTAGATCTTATGTACTCTAGAGAGTAGGTTCTAAAATTTACAATTGAAAAAGATCAGAAGTACATGAGAATGATAGTTTATTAATGATACTAATAAAGTAGTAGTCTTATATATTTTTTAATTGATTTATTTAAACTTTCAAAGTGATCTTCTGAGGCGATAAGCCTAGGTTGTCATTTTAATAATTGAAGAAGTGCAGGTGACTGTTCAGATTTGCAGAATGAGTAGAAAATGTTTTTTGCTACATTTGTGTCACAAATATGTGTGTGTTTAAACCATAAGAAGTTGAAGTAATTGAAGAATGCCAAGCATAAAGTAATACAAAACTTTTGAAGTGTAGAGATGACTATGAAAGAATGAAAGAATAGTTCTTATACTTTAACCAGGAATACATATTATAGCAGGAGTTTGGCTTTAAACAAAGTCTTCATTGAAGATGATCCAGTGATGCTCAATATGTATTTTTCATACATATCGAATAAATTGCCATTTTTCTAGTTTTTAGATAATTCAGATACTCATTCATGGAAGTATGCAATTCTGTTTGTAGGATCAGTCAGTGTAATACCACTGTTCAGACAGTGATGTGATGAGTTGCCTTTTACAAGAATGGCCTTTTTTACTAAGAAATGATAAGACCTTGTGTGACACTTTCTTAAGAATCTTTTGAAGTTTTACAGATCTAGTTGTAGAAAAGTAACACAAGAGGTCACCCTTGTACCTGCTTTAAAACAATTGCTTGAAAGTAATATCAAAAAGAGGTGACTGAAAATTAACTTCAGTATTTTAGATTCTTGGCTGTATTAGTTCATTAGCTTATTCTAGTCAGAATTAAAGAAACAAGATTATAGTTGGTTGTGGATTCTTTTATAAAGTTTCAAAAAGTTCAAGGGCATTTATATTATTTTTTGAAGACTAAAAGATATTTGTCTATTGGGAAACGAGAAACAGAACATGCAGGCCCAATCTGCATATGATGGGAGGTCACTTTAACTTCCACGTAGCTTGCAAATACTCATTTAATTTGTGAAGTATGTTAGTACTCTAAATCTGCAGACAATATGTGATACTTGGCTGCTTGAGGTACTGTAAATATGTAGAAAAGAGCAACTCTGCTTTAAAGAATTTAGAATGCCCAAGTCTTTTAAGTGTTAAAATAGCAGGTCTGTGCACAATGTGCAGCATTACGTTAGCCTCTTAGTTGCAGTACTTTTTTTGCTCTGACTGGTCATTTCAAGCACTTACAACCTTCTGGGAAAAAAAATCAAGCCTCAGAGACTGCAATTCCCACATTAATAAATAAGTAATGAATCCCTTGTCCCACCTCTCAAATCTGTATTTTATTAAGTTATACTTGAGAAGTACAGAAATTTCATGTTTCCATGATAGAACTAAGATTTCATTTTTATAATGAGATTTACTTATAAAGGCAAACTTAACCTGAAGCAATACTTCCATGTGTCCACCACCAGCTCTTACTGGAAGCTAAGCTTTTTGCCTATGAAAGCCTAATGGGAATTTTGTATTTCCAGATGTGAATCAGTGTTCATTTTAAAAAATACGCAGTTAAAACCTGCAATCCTTAAAGCGCCTTCAAAACCCCTAAGCAGCCGAAGAGAAGATATACACTCCTTCAGGGAGTTGTATGCTTGTAATCAATTTCAGAAAAATAGCTGGTTTTGTTTCTGACAATGAGAATTTAATGAAGAATTAGTAAGTTTAAAGTAGATGTAATTACAGCTATAAAATTAGAAATCATAGAAAAATATTTATTAAAACTGATTTAATGTGCACATGGTAGTACTTACTGGTATAGCAGACATAACATACTGCATGCTCATATTGGTCTTGGCTATGGAAATGTGCAGAGGCAAGGTTTTAAATATTTTCAAGGTCCTAGAGTTACCACAGATGAACTATTTGACTAAAAGAAAGAAAGGGTAGTACTAAGTTTACGGTGGAGGTTTCCAGGAGTTTATTAAGACACATGGTTGTAAGAAACTGAAATTTATTTTTTAGAATGTTTATGTAGTTTTTTAATCTGTTTATGCAGTCCTCCTATGTTCTATAACTTTAAGTTTCTGCGGGGTTTTTCATGCTTATCTTGTAACATACAAAATGTGTAATTATACACAGCACTGAGGGCACCAAAATAGGGAAGTTGGGACAGCATTCCTGTAACATTATTGGCTTGTTTTTCCTAAAATATTCAATATGGACAGTTTTTAAAATTATTTTTTGAGCAGAACTGTCCAAAGCATTATTTCATTGCGTATTTTCAGTATGTGGCTGCAACAAATGGCTCATAATATTTATTGGGGAATGGGAGCCATATACAATCCTTTACAGTGTTGCTGTAACACTTTCTGATTTTAAATCAGATAAAAGGTTAAATTTTTGACTGTTAGTTATTTATTACTGTCCATTTACCCTCTGAGCCTGTTTATTTCTGTGAAGGTATATGTATTTTAAAGGATTTGGTGTAAAACATGTGGGTTTCTTTTTTCTTTTTCCCTTTGTCTCTTTTTGCTCCAATGATTTAGTAGCTTCTGAGGTCTTTCAAACCAGAAGTTGAGTGAAGCTGTTTTAAATAATTGCTTCATCTAGATTTCCTTTATTTTACCTATTTCAACTGATAATCATCAGCTACGTCAAAACTTTTTCACAAGGCTACATTTTCATCAGAGTAGGTGCTGAGGTTGGTGGTTGAGGTAAACAATCTTGTTGTCAAAACCTCATAATATCATATATAATACCATGTGTATTTTGTTTTATCGGATACAATTTTTCATTTAGATGCAGGAAACTGGTGACATTTACTTAAATATACTTAAATCTCCTTACTCTTCCTCCTCCTGCTGCTGTTCCCTTGCAGGTGAAAGACCTTTCAAGTGCAGCGAGTGCGGGAAGGCCTTTAACCAGAAGGGGGCTCTGCAGACCCACATGATCAAGCACACGGGGGAGAAGCCCCACGCCTGTGCCTTTTGTCCCGCCGCCTTTTCCCAGAAAGGCAACCTGCAGTCACACATACAGCGAGTTCACTCCGAGGTGAATGCAATGATTCATCGAGTCCTGGTGCTAACATGTTTCTTCGTTCAGTTTTGCTATTCATGTGTGCTCCAATCCGGATGGATTTACGGCTGTAGGGTAGATTCAGGTTTGCTGCTTTTACCTGTGAGCTCTTTGTAGCTTAGTCTGAATAAATGTATACCCAGGAGAAGCAGCAAAACCTTCATTTGCCAGTGTCTTTTCGGTACATGGGTAGATTAGTAAATAGTGGAGTTAGGTGTACAAAAACGTACCTATGTCAGTCTTGGCTAGAATGAGATGAAAGTAAGCCAAGAGCAGCCAAGTAGAAAATGGTGAAAAATTTCAAGGCCAAACAGCAACTCACTAATTCTATTGTAGAGCATACTTGCATTTGTCTTTGATGTATATGTCTTGCAGCCTTTTACAGAGGTTTTTTGGTTACAAGTAGAAGAAAATTCTAGAATAAGATTTAAAAAAAATTGTTTCATACCTCTTTGTCTGTTTTTTTTCCTCTTTTTGACAGACAGTTTTTAAGACTCAAAAGAGACTGCTGTGATAAAGTAATACAGCCTTCTCAGTGATGTGAGCTTTGCAACTTCGTTCAGTAATTTCTTTGCAGGCTTTAGTGATCTGTGGTTGGAAATACCCATAGAAAGAGAACTGGTTTTGGTTTGAAAATTATGAAGTGATACTGGTAGTGCTTTTTGCTTCTTTTTTTTCCTGTGTGCGCAATATCGTCTTTGTTCTCACTCTTCCCCTAACTCTGAGGTGCGCATTCTTGTTTTCCATTTTTGTGTTGCAATGGTAGATATTACTAAAGGATCCTTTTAGCATGTTGGTTTCTTACTTTTAGGATATGCCTTAGTATACGGATATGTCTTAGTAGTTTGTGATACTCTTAATTATGTTAAGTCATATAACTTCGAGTACTGTATCCAGCTTGGGCCACTCAATTCAGGAAGGGCAGTGAGGTCCTGGAGTGTGTCCAGAGAAGGGCAGTGGAGCTGGTGAGGAGTCTGGAGCACAAATTCTGTGAGGAGTGGCTGAGGGAGCTGGGGATGTTTAGCCTGGAGAAGAGGAGGCTCAGGGGGACTTTATCACTCTGTACAAATGCCTGAAAGGAGGCTGTGGCCAGGTGGGGGTTGGCCTCTCCTCCTAAGCAACTAGTGACAGGACAGGAGGACCCAGCCTTAAGCTGCGCCGCGGAGGTTTAGGTTGGACATCAGGAGGAATTCCTGCATGAACAGGTGATTAGACATTAGAATGAACTGCCCAGGGAACTTGGCACTCAGTGCCATGGTCTGATTGGCATGGTGGTGTTTGGTCATCAGATGGACTTCAGGACCTCAGAGGTGTTTTCCAGCCTAAGATTCTCTGATTAGTCATCCTCAAGGTTAACAGCTCTTTATATGTGATAGCTTTTGCTACATAAAAAAAACGCACCAACATTGATTAACAATAATTTAAATTTGTTAACTTTTCAAAATATTAGAGGTGAAGTAAAAAATATTTTCCACTTTTTTCTCTGTTTTTGTGTAAGAAAGAAACAAGCTGTGGGATAAGGTACTTTAAATAAATGCTACCTCTTGATCACAGCCTATGCTACATTTTGCAGTCCTGAGCCTGCATTTGAGTTACTGCTTTGGATAATTTATTGATTTTTTTTCTTTCTTGCTGTTACTGTGTTTTCTTCATGGAAAGAAGCCTGCATGGAACTCTATGAATTCTTTGTTTTGTTCTGAGACAGTTATAAAATAACATTGCAGCTGATAATGAATTGCAGGGTGATTCTCACTTCCTAAAGCCCCGTTAACTTGTAGCATATTTTATGACTTCATACCTCTTTTTGAAAGTCTTGTTGGCAGTTTAATATCACAAAATATGAAATATCAGTACTATATTGCAAGTACTGCAGTGTGTTTTCTTCTGAATACCTTGTTGCTCCCTACACATTGCAAGTACCACACTGGATGTTACTGCTGTGTGATGGACTGAGGAGGAAAGATGAGGATGGTTGGAATCTGCAAATTTAACTGCTTTTATTACCTTAACCCATTGGTCTGAAAATCTCTAACAAGTGGCTGCTGTTCACTTTCTTATTCTGTGTGTTCAAATTCAGTTCGAACTAGACATTAAACTTCTGTGCCCTTCACGGTGTTGGTGTTGTCTTCCATTCGTATTATGTATGATGTTTCGTCTTCAGGCACATCTTAATTGATAAAGCTGCATTTCAGTTTTGCTTTTAAGCATGGAATGATAGGAGATGGTAAAGAGAGAAAAGTTGGAGGCCTCATTTGCCACAGGACATTTATTTTGCTGTCTGGTGTTTCCCAACGTTGAGAAGTGGTACTAAGCAATTGTAGGCATGCACATAGATTATAGTTCATTTATATCCAAGAGGTGCCAGCCTGATTCCATAACTGTGTATTGGTAACTTGAAAAAATAAACCATTTTAGGTCTCATTATCCCGTAGTATGCTTGTTATATAGAAAAATAATAAAAAACATATTATTGGGTAGATGTAGGAAAAACTTACTTTATTTTTTTTTAAAGGTGAAGAATGGCCCTACATACAACTGTACAGAATGTAGCTGTGTCTTCAAAAGTTTAGGTAGTTTAAATACACATATCAGCAAGATGCACATGGGTGGTCCACAGAATTCTGCGAGTGCTTCAACAGATGTTTCTCATGTTACAGCGGTAAGCTTGCTTGGTATATTGTGAAACTGCCTTTGAGAGTTTAATTAGGTCTATATCTTAATTCCAGTAATTCTTCAGATAGGTTATAACTTCTAGACCTGTAGCTAGCTGCCTTTTGTTTTTTTTCAATTTGGTGTGATTTTTGGAATTAATTTGCAGGATTAAATATTGGGGAAATGTACATTGGCAAATTATATGCAAAAAAATATTTACAATTTTTGGGTTTTGTTGAAAAGATAGCTGTTTAATTCTGCAACTAAGTAAAGTGTAATTCTTGTTCTTACAGATTATGTTAGCCTCCTCTGATAAAATAAAAATTATGGGGAAGTTTTATATAATGTATTAGTTTCAACTCATTTTCAGAAATTGTTTGTATGATTCTAGTCCATGTAAACACATAGTGGATTCTTTTGTGTATATCTGATAACTTTTTAAAATGTTAGCTTCGTATTAGGGAGACTATAAAGGAAAAACATAGCTTTATTGGAAGCAGTGAATATTTTTCTTTCATTACCAAGATAAAAAAGAAGAGCTAAAATTCAGAAAATGTCTCTGGTTTCATAAGACTACAGTATTTTTTGAGCCAGTGCATATTTAATTTATCATAGTACTCTTCTTTTTTCCTTTCATTAGAGCAACCTTTTCTACCTTTAGTCTCCTCTGTTATGCCTAATCTACAGCTCATGCTTTAATGTTCAATGGGTGATGAGTAATACCAGACTTTGAAAGAGGAGGGTTAAAATTTGAAGTCTGAACTTCATTGTGTGTCTTCTTGAATTAAACAGTCTAGTAATGTTGTTTGGAAAAGGTTTTTTTTGCATTTTCTGAAGTTGTTTTATAGGGCAGATGCTATTTGCTTCTCCATGTTCAGTCATAAAAAGAAAGACTAATATGTCTTATTTGTTTTTAAGTACATGTATTCTCTATGTTGTTTTTTTACATTTCTACATTCTCAAGCTTAATCTTAAAAGCAGTATGGAAAAGAATTCCTTCATACTACCTCATGGTTTTTTTCCCCTGGCAAGTTCTGTTTTTACTTTCTTGGTTTGCTTAAATGGTTTGGATTTGCTTAGCATATTGATATTATAGCAGTGTGGTATTATCTCTGCTTGCATGAATACTTCACTGCCTACATGCAAGAGGGAAATACAAAAAAATGCCATACAATAGTATAAGCAAAGTGAGAGAAGGGAGAAAAAGATTCTTTCTAAAAATAGATGCCAAGAAGTTTAGCAAGGAGGAGCAGAGATAAAAAATGACATGTCAATTGCATATTAGAGGGATTATGCTTTTTATTTGTAATTTTATATCTGAATCTGCATGTACTTAATTATTTCTTTTTTTTTCTATTGCTTTAGAAACTTAGATTAGCACTAGCTTTCTTAGATTATAACTTTCCTTCATTCAGCTGAGAACTTGCAGAACTGCTTTAACAACAAATCTCCGGTATAATAATTCTGTTCTAAAGTTTGCCATCAGTCTCTGTCATCCCTTGGTACCTACCTGGGGATAAGCAATGATTATGTCCTTATTAAGTATCCATTCCAAAAGCTGAAGTTTCCTGAAGTGCTGTGCTATCACAGAATGTACTCTTGTGTGATACATGAGAATATTTTCTAAATTATAATGACTGTAAGGCTGTCATTTTGCTGTCATTTGCTGCATTAGTATTTATAGCTAAGATGATTTTGTGTACTTCTGTTTCTCTCACGTAGTCTGATTTTTCTGTGCTACTTTTCTGCATTGTATCAGTCATGTTCTGCTTCTTTTTTATAAAGATTTAAAATATTTTGATTCCTTTGTAGGACTCTGTCACCCAGCCTTTAACAACATCCCCTACTAATCTTTTGCAACCTGTTGATAACAAATGGAAGAATGTAAGTGTGAAGTTTTTGTCATATTTTTGTTTCAAGACCATAAATGGGAGAAACTTTACATAATTTTGTAAGTTTTCATTTAACTGGTGAAAGAGGATGTGCTGGGATACTTTGCGATAAGTTGGATCAGTAACGTGAAGGGAAGCTCCTTGGTGAATGCACCTGGTTATTTAGAGGTGGAACAGGTCTTGAAAAGACTATATTGCCTCATTTGTTTACACACTCATGATTTTGCAAGTAAGTTTGTTCAACAGCTCTTTAAAATGGAGGTAAATACTTTTCTGTGTAAAAAGACCAGAGAGTAAGGATTCTTTAAAGTCCTGGATTGCTCTACCCCTCTGCATTTATTTTGCAGTGATTACCGTGGTTTGGTTGGAGAGGGAAGGAGCTGTGTTCATATAGGTTGAGCTAATTGGAATTTAGGCAGCAAAGGACTGTGGGGCTCAGGAGGAGCCGTGGAGCTGGGGAAGGATGATGCAGGGCCAACTTTCTGGAACTTCATAGCAAACTGTTTTGAGCAGGAAGGTCTGTATGTGCCAGTCCCCCTAAGAATCCTGACAGGTTTTTCACAGCTATAGAGCATCTTGTTTGTGAGCTATTGGTTGCAGCATATCTTAGGGACAGACCATCTGACCTACAGTCTCCCCTTCCCAACTTCAGCTACTGATGATTTTCAAATAGTACTCATTTTTCTACTCAAATCCACAAAACCAAAAACTGGGAAATGTGGCAGTATTGTTTTAAAGTCACCATAAACAACCCATCGACTGTAGGCAGGGCAGAAGAGGTGAAGGGGTGGCACTGAATGTGTGTAATAGAAGGGTTAGAATGTTTGGAACTCACAGTTGGCAATGGAATAGTTGAGTGCCTGGATAAGAATCAAGGAGCAAACAAATAATGCAGATATTGTGTGAGTCTGCTATAGACCTTCCAGGCAGGATGATGACATTGATGAATTATTCTTTGAGAAGCTAAGGGACACCTCTGAGTCAACTGCCCTTGCCCCTTATGAGGGGCTTCAACTTGCCAGAAATTACCTTGGAGAATCATACAGCTGATACAACCTGGGCCAGAAGATTGCTAAAATACCTGAATGACAATGTTATGTAATAGGTTCTAAAGGAGCAGACTCAGAAGGATACCCTGCTTGATCTACAGCTTGTCAGCAGAGAGGATCTCATAAGCAAAGTGGAGATTGGCAGCCATCTTGGCCATAGTGACCATGAAGCGGTAGAGTTTAAAATCTCTGTTGACAGGAGGAAAAGTGCCAGCAAAACCTCAACTCTGGATGTGAGGAGAGCAGACTTCAGACTGCTGAGGGAGCTAGTTGACGCTGTTCATCACACAAACACACACTCACACTTTGATCAGAAGACATGAACTGAAACTGATTTTATTTAAAAGAATCTGACTTCATTGTATAGTATTTCTACAAAGGCCAGGGATTGGGGGAGAAGGTTGACACCTCTCCCCATCTCACTGGTCAAGACAACTGTCCATCAGCTGTCCATATCTCTAAGAACAGGAATGAAAACTACCTTGAAGTTATGATAAACACTTGCTGGTGTTTATAGACCAGGGTGTGAGAAAGAAACACAAACCATGAAAACTGTGAACAGAAGAGAAGGCTGAAAAAATCAGGGCGACATCAGTAAATAAGGACCCCTGGGAAAATGTTTTTGCAGGTGCTGGGGAATATCAGTGCTGGTCACTTTTTAAATATCACCTTCGGAGAGCACAGGAGCAGGCAATTCACAAATGTCACAAGTCAAACCAGCAAGGCAGAAGGCCATGTTGGCTGAACAGAGATCTTCTTTTGGAAATAAGGCAGAAAACAAAGGTGCATGCCCTGTTGAAGCAAGGTCAGGTGAGATGAGAAGAGTACAGAGATACTGCTTGTGGCTGTAGGGAGAAAATTTGTGTGGCCAAGGCTCAACTGCAGTTGAAGATGGCCAGAACTGTGGGGGGCAATAGAAAGAGTTTTTTCAAATGGATTCATGGCAATAGGCAGTGTAAAAATAGCATTGGCCCATTACAGGATGATGGTCACCTCACAAATAGGGGTAGGGGACTTGGTCCATTCAGCCTGGAGAAGACTTAGACCTCGTCGCAGTTACAACTTCTTCATGAGGGGAACAAAAGGGGCAGACACTGATGTCTTCTCTGTGGTGACCAGGGACAGGACCTGAGGGAATGGCCATTAGTTTTGGCAGGGGAGGTTTAGGTTCGATATTAGGAAAAGGTTCCTCACCCAGAAGGTGGTTGTGCACTGGAAGAGTCTCCCTGGGGAAGTGATCACAGCACCAAAACGGATGGAGTTCAAGAAGCATTTGGACAATGGTCTCAGACATGTGGTGTGACTCTTGCAGTATCCTGCCCAGGGCCAGGAGTTGGACTTGATGATCCTGGTGGGTCTCTTCCAAAATAGTATGTAATAATGTGATGAAGAGTGCCAGTTTTTTTCCTAGTGAGAGGTATGAGTTGGGAACAATGGATCCCATTGCCTTCTCCTCCCAGAATTGCTTGAAACTGCCAAGCAGCTTTCCAGCCTCTCTGCCCCCAGCCTGTAGTTACCTGGGATTTTTGTGACACGAGTGCAGGGCCCAGCACTTGGCCTTGTTGAACGTCACACAATTGAACTATTGACCAAGTCTGTCCAGATCCAGGGTTGTGTATGGTCTGCATTTCATTCTGGCAATTCTTAGGGGTTTTTTTGGTTGTCTGTTTACAATGTTCCCTATTCATGAACTGTATTCAGTGATACAGGAGGAATCAGAGCCATCAGAATTGTTAAATATGCTATGGTGTGTTTATTATTCAGTAATTATTTATTGAAGAGATTCAAGGTGCGTTAGCTGCCTTGTCCATCAGATGAAATACTTAGATGTGATTTCATCTGTTTTGGAGAGGTAAGTCTGTCATCTTAGTAGGGAAGAGGAAAGAAGTTTGAGGGTCAAAGCCAGGCAAATTGACACTTGGAAATAAAATACTAAATTTTAGTAAAGATAATTTACTTTGGGAGCCACATATTGAAGTTGGATGGCAACAGAATAAATTAACCACAATAAACTACTTGATTTATACAACTGCTCTAATTTTTTACAGTTGCTGTGACTTGAAGGAGGAATTCATTCAGAGCAGACACACTGTGTTACACAGTAGATCAGACAGAACAGGGGTCATCACAAGGTCCACTGTTCCAGTTGAACAACAGTGGAATTATCAAGCAGGCCTAGAAAGAGACCTCTGAAACTTGTTTTAATTAACAACGTATCTTAAGAATAGTAGTAACAAATTTCTTATATGTGTATGTGTGTACATTGTTGTTCAAAAAAGATAACTTCCATGAGACTGTATATGAACTGCTTTATGATACGCAGGACACACTGGCTAAATGCATGTAATGCTGTAATTTTCATATCATAGATGATGTTGAGAAGTTTCCTCATTAGCAATTTATTTTTCTCTTGCTAAAGCCTGGGAGAATTTTATACACTTTTAGTGTAGGCATCCTGCTCTGCATAAAAACTTCCCTACATTCTGTTTCCAGAAAAGACATTATGAAGTGGTGTTATACTCTTTCAGCAAACTGCTTTGCATCAGTTCCTATTTATGCCATTCTCATTGCAATATAGTGTGTCACCCATATTGAAATGTTTATAGCACTTTTGCTAAATTGGAATCTGAAGAGATGCGGAATCTCTTTGTGTCTCACTGGTGAGGTGAAAAAAGAACTAAAAAGAACTAAATCAGCAAAGTAACAAGTGATATTCTTGCATGCATGCAAGAGAAACAAGATAAGGATTTGTTTTTTATCATCTCCTGAGAGGGCATTAAGAATACTTCATCAAATTCACAGGACATAATCTGAATCAAGCTAATGTTTCTTAATATAATTCTTTGTAGCCATCCTTTTACTGCAGGAACCGTCATCTTAACTGTCTAATGTAAAGTGTCAATATAAAGAAAATCTCAGGGAAGTTTTCAGATTAGAAGGAAATAGTACAAATGTAAAGCCTAAGATTATTCTTTGCTAAAAATAATCTGAAAGAGGATAGCCTTTTGTATCTGTATGTGGTTGTACATGCACCTGGAAGTGAATATTAGAAGGAAATAACCAGTGTGTTCTGGGATACCCAGCTGTGGGGCTAACCATTGTATGAATATATATTCCTATTTTATGCAGTAAAACAAATTATTGAAAGCAGTTGTTTCAGTAATGGTATGCTTGTACAATCTGTTTATCATAAGAAGAGAAATTTATAAATGTAGGCAAACAAGAATCTTCATTTCTGCTTTTAAAATAAGTACCAAGGCTCTTCATCACGTTTTTCCTTCGTGTTTGTTACAAAGGTAGTCTTAGATATGCAATTTCAAATTTAAGATTGAGGAATCAGATTTTTACACTTCTAATTTTTTAGTATTTTGATGGAGCCTGGTATGTATTTTAATTTTTAGAATATGAAGAGATTCCTCTAAAGCTAAATGGTTTCAAGGGTTCCAAATTGAAGAAGAAAAGTTAGTTGTTTGTTCTGAAAGGTTTTGATACAACAACACAGATGATTTACTAAAAAAAAAAATTCTAATGGAAGGTTGTTTTTTACAAAGGACCTGCTTGAGATAAATATGAACTCTAAAAAGATAGCCATGTCAGTTTATTTCTTTTTGGAATTACTTTTCATGTGGCCTTTACACATGGAGTTTTGTAGTTGATCCTTCCCTGTGTTTTCTAAATTGGTTGGAGGTTCAGCAGTTTACAGTAAATTTAATTCAAGCTGTAAGCTTACAATTTCAAGCTTGGGAAGAACTGAAAAAAAAAGGGATATACAAAAGCAATTCTGTCATGGGGTAAGCAAACTTTGAATGAGGCTCTGTAGAACCATTATGTCTTGTATAAGTAGCCATCCTTGTAGTGGACAGTTGCCAGATATTTCAGGTAAGGGAGCTGGACAGGTGGGTTCATAACACACGCTTTTGATCTTCCTTGACAAACATACTGCTGTATATTTCAGGCTACACATTTTCGGTCTCCACTTCTTCAACAGACAGAAAACCAGGTGTCTCCAGCTGCTGCTAATCAGGGTCAGCAGACTGTCACTGATGTCATTCAGCAGCTCCTTGAGTTATCAGAACCAGGTCCTGTAGAAAATAATCAGCCTCAACAACCTGGTCAACAGCTCAACATTGCAGTGGGGATCAGTAGAGATATTTTGCAGGTAAGAGCTCTGTGTGAGAACAGCTTTACATTTCAGTGGTTTCTTTCGCAGTCTCCTTTATATTTTAATGAAATTAGTTCTCGATATTTTCAGTTGTAGCATTCCTTATGGATTTCTAAACAATCCATCATTCAAGAAAAAATTATATAGATTTATTTAATGGGTATGGACCACACCAATATATCTTTGTATGGCTTTAAGTGTATGGCCCTGTACATGGATATTTTCACTGATACCTTAAGCCTTTTTTTTCCTGTTGCCCAGGAGAAGCCTGTGGTGTGTCCTTAGGTTATCAGTGCTTAAAACATGATATCATTCAAGGTGGGAAAAATATTTTTATCTGGTTAAAAAATGCGAATGTATATGTGGCCTTTACCCTGTTCTAATTAATAAGGGGTATCTGAATATTTCCTATTTGTGCAAGAATGTTTTTCCAAGGTCAGCCAATGTTTTTCCTAAAAAAACTATATTTTGTCCTTGATAATGGCAGAAGGAGAGGTGGTGTAACAAAAGGGATGTAGGGTGGTGAATTACTGTCTGTGCTTATTCTGTAGCCTGTGCCACATAAAGGCACAAACAGGATGGATCAGGGCAGAGAATAATGTTCTTTAATGTTAGTGGTAGCCTGCTAAACTGTAAGGTACCTTTTTCATCGCTAGACTTTTAACTACCATTTAAATTTGGGGTTGGAAACCCCAAATCTTATATGCAGCTGTGAGCAGGTTCACTCTTTTAGCTGTGCTGAGTTCTCAAATGTCTGAAATGTGATGAAGAATTGGGAAGATTAACTACATGATACATAACTATTATCCTGATAGCTATTAAGAGGAAAATGTTGTTGTTTTCTGAGTGGCAGCTGCTGAGAAATGTGTGAGTGCTGAAAAGCCAACTTAAAATTTCACAGACAGTCAGAAATCAATGCTGTGTAATGATGTGTTTGCAGGTTTGAAATACAGCTGAAATTTTGTGAGAATGAGACCTTTAATTCCTTTAATTATACTTACATTGTATCTTCTAAGTACTTGTTCAAGAAAAGTTGGGGATAACTGTGCAATGTTTCTTCCTAAATCTAGAAGTCTTTTTGTTCTTTTTTTAGCAAGCATTAGAGAACAGCGGGTTGTCGTCAATTCCTGTTTCTGCACATCCTACTGACTGCAGCCAGGCTAAGGCTGCTGGGGCCCAGGATCAGAACCCAGATGTCCCAAGCCTCTCAAATCATCAGGCTGATTCTAATAGCACTGAACAAGATAAGGAGCAAGATAGTACAGATAAACTAGATAAAAAAGAAAAAAAGTTCATTAAGAAAAAATCAGCGTTTTTGCCTGGTAATGTTGCCAATGCTTTCTACTTCTTGTGTTGTAAAGAGTGTAGTAATTGTTGGTGTGTTTTTGGCTTTATAAGAGGATTTCCCAAAATGTGGTTTGGATTACTTACAAACAGTGTTTGTTCTTGCCTAAAACACAGTACAAGGTACGATTAATAATATTTATCATTTTCATTATAAAATATATTTTCATTAAAAAAACATATAAGGTTGGTGTGAAGTGAAATTATACTTCTAAATCTTTTGGATTAAATCAGTGGAGTTATAGGAAAAAGGCAAAAAAAGTATGTGAATCTATTACTCTCTCCCATCATCCTCCTCTGACAAGGACTGGGTTTTCATTGTGTGTCTCAGAGTAAAGAGTTCTTGCAAGGATTATTCTTCTCGTTTGGAAGTGAGGCCTTACAGAGACATAAGGGCACGACTGCAGATCTTCACTGATCTCGTGTAGGGAAGGATGAAGGCTGGCATTATGAATGATTCTTCATGTCACCTGTCTCTGGAATCACAGTACTGATACGATTTTTTCACCATAAATATATATTATTATTCTACCTCTGTACTGTGTTGTGTATATGCAAGCCTGCATTTTGTCTCTATGTGCTTAAATGCAACTTCATTTTCAAGGTTGCTTGAGCTTTATGGCTGCTAGAAGTTGTTAGTTCCAGGTAAAGCCTTCATAGTTTAGCAGCCAGCCTGGCATATACAGTGCTGTAATGCACCCTTCGATCTCTGTCTGTAGTACCTTCATAGGTACATTGATGTTGCTTTTTCTTTTGCAAGGGATGGAGAAATTGATCCAAAGTAAAAGTTTGTCTTCTGCAGTGTACCTGGGATAAAAGTTATTGTGAATTTTTTCCTCTGGTAATAATTATTTTGTTACTTAGGTTTAATAGTAACAACTCTCTAGCTGTGACTGCAAATAAAAATAAAAGGTCACTGCTGTACAGTCATACACAACCACTTTTCTTTTTTGGTAAATAATGTGACCTCAGTGTGTTGACAGGAAAAAATCCCAGTAGGTAAACTGATTTAAATGAGCAAACAATCTGATATTGAACAACATATATTAATAAAAAATTCGGATAGGTTTTAAAAGGGGTTTCTTGAATTCTTTGTTGAGAAAAAAAGTCCTGTTGCCTTAGGACAGACCTTAGGGTTCTTGGATCATAAAACAACTTTTTTAAAAAAAGTAGCCTTAAATTGTTAATCTATCAGAAGGACTTGTGCCCTTTTTCTTCCTTTACAAGTTTACAAAATGTAATTTAAGGCTGAATTTGCAAACGAGAGGGTCAAGCAAAGTATCTCCTCCAGTTAGATAAGTGTTAAGTATGTAAAATAATTTGGTGCGGTTGTGGTTGAGGATTTACAGTCATTGTTGGATAATTTTGTGTTAGATATGTTACTTATAACTGCTATGTTATATTGCCTTTACAGCTGCATTCTACATTTCTAAGTGGCATAGAAATTGCGTTATTTGAATTTCAACAGGATTCTCTTGGGGCTTTTTTTTGTCATTCCAGCCCATCGCCATTATCATGAAGTAGAATAAATCTGATGGAGAAGTTAATCTTCTATGAAGCATGTTGTGATGGCATCTATTTCACAAACTGTTTTTGTGGTCTGACCACAATAGCATTAATGTAGTGGGATTTTTCAAGAATTGTTAAAAGCTTCAAAAAGCATTCATTTTGATATTCCTTGTTTTAGGTTCTATACGTGAAGAAAATGGAATCAGGTGGCATGTTTGTCCATATTGCTCTAAAGAATTTAAAAAACCAAGTGATTTAGTGCGCCACATTCGCATTCACACCCATGAGAAGCCATTCAAGTGTCCCCAGTGCTTCCGCGCCTTTGCCGTGAAGAGCACTCTAACAGCACACATAAAAACACACACTGGCATTAAAGCTTTCAAGTGCCAGTTTTGTATGAAAAGCTTTTCCACCTCAGGGAGTTTAAAAGTTCACATTCGCCTGCATACAGGTAAGGCCTTGAAATAGCTTTGTGTATTCTGTGATGTGGGTGGGACCTTGAATGAGAAAAGATTGTGAAATATGTTAGTTGGAGACATATCAACCATGTCATTGTTAATATCTATCAGAGAGTGTATCATTTTAGTGTTGTACATAATGAGTGTCATTTTTTGTCATAATTTTATAGTGTTTCATGGCTTTGAAACTTTGGGCTCTTACAAAAAACATGGACATTTATTTTCTGATGATGTGTCAGCTGTTGCTCCTTTCTAATATCACTATTCTGAATGTATTTAATTGTGCTTTCTAAAGAGTCATACTCTTGCAATTTGAGTTCTGATTTTTACTTATCCTCAGTAATCTTTAATATTTGCTCTGCATCTTCCCTCCCCCTCCCCACAGTTTTTGATAATCTCAGTGTAACACTCAGGACTGATTACTTCCCATTTTATGTTCTACATTACAGTGTTGCTTCATGTTTTCACTAACTTACCTATTTTCAGCATTTCACACTGAATATCCTGTAACTCCTCTGATCATACGGTTTTTTATGGTCTCCTTTGATCATATAATATATGATATCTTCAAAACCTTCTTATGTGATTGAACTGTCCTTTCCATAAAGAACAATTCATTTTCTGCTTTTAGTAGGCTACCTGGTTGTTTTCCAAGTTCTTCTTTTGTTCTTAGAGGTAAATAAAGTTGCAGCAAGAAAAAGGTGCTGCTCTTCCCTTTAAATCCTGTTTATGTAATTAACTTCTGCAAAAGTATCATTTATTGGCTTATGTGCATTTGGGATCCAACATGTTTTATAGTTTGATGTATTTTATCCATGAAATACTAATGTTCGATTCATTTTCAGAAAGTCTTCCACTTTTTTTTTTGTAAACTTGTGAAGCAGTATTTTTTTTCTGTTAAAGTCAGGCTTACTTTATACAAGCATTCTGATTAATTCAGAGGGCAGAAGCACTAGGTGGCTTGGAAAACAGGTAGTCCAGTGTTTATGGAACTGCTCTGTAGTTTCAGAGAACATTCCATTTATTGCATTGTGAAGAATGGTTCATTCTTCTACATTTTTTCTACCTGTGACTGAACTTGATAAAAGCTGTCTTCATAATACCCAGTCACGTTTCCTAGCCTTTTAAGTCCAAGATTTCTCCTTGAACAAAGCCAGAAAATTGTTCAGCTTTGCCTGTCTCTAACTTACCAAGTTCTCTAGGAAATCTCTCCCAAGGAGATGTCTTTCTTTGATATTTCTGTTGGCATGCTTTTTTGACTGCCATCAAACAAAGTTGATGTTTCCAGAGACGGATCTAGAATTTTTTCGACTTTGTCACATTCCCGTTCCCTCTCTTTTATCCTGTTATATAACATTCATGTCTGTGTGTTTGCTGATTGCTTTTTCTCACAGGTTTTTAGAAGTTTGTTTTGGAAGGACTTTAACCTGCTATGTGCAATTCTTATGAGAGCTTCTGAAACAATTGAAAATTGCTGTCACTTTTGCATCATCCAGTTTCTTGATAACAAACGTGCTTCAAGTGATGTATTTCAGTCAATTAGCCGTTCAGCAGATTAGTTGTTGCTTTGATTGGATTTTATGGATCTGTTTTGAAAACCTGTGCTACAATAAACACCATGAGAGAAAACAAACAAAAGAAACCACAGGAAAGAGAATCAGTATTTTAAAGCTCTATTTCTAGGTTGATGGAAATAAAATTTTTAACAATTTTTTTTTTTTAATTTTTGCAGGTGTTAGGCCTTTTGCTTGTCCTCACTGTGACAAGAAGTTTAGAACATCGGGCCATCGGAAAACTCACATCACTTCACATTTTAAACATACGGAACTAAGAAAGCTGCGACACCAGCGTAAACCTGCAAAAGTTCGAGTAGGAAAGTCAAGTGGTCCAGTACCAGACATTCCTTTGCAAGAGCCCATACTCATAACTGATTTAGGTAAAGAATGAGTAAATCCATACTCTTTTGAAATTTGGATTCCAGTGGAATATAAAGGTTGCATTTTAATCAAGCAAAAGCATTCAGAGGTCACTCATAAAGATGTACATTGAAATAAGTAATCAAACTTCAGCAAAGTACTGTGTTTTATAGTTTGCTTGCACTAGAATTAATAAGAAAGTATTTTTTATTTACAGGGAAATTTTATAAGCCTTACCAGTAAGAAAGTATGTGCATTTTTATATTAGGAATTTAATTTGAATATTATTAGACTGTTGGTATAGAAGAGATGACAGTTCATCACCTAGAGTCTTCTTAAGATGATCATGTTTCAATAAACATTTGTAATAAAGATTACAGATAATAGTGAGTCAGTCTGTTACATAATTTTAAAGCATTTGTTATAATTATGACCTGAACTGAATTAGTAGTAATCAATAGTGGTCATTTTTCAAAAAAAAAGGGCAGCTTAGTTCTGGAACCTGCTTTGAAGAATTCATCAAGTTGTTTTAAATTCTATTGTATAAATATTGTCACAAGATTATGTAAAACCACTTTTTGGAAGAAGTTGTACAAAACAATATGTTGTCTGGTAGAAGTCAGTGTAGTGGGTGAGGTGTTTACTCTTTGTTGTTTGATTGAGCAGTCTGCTAACCCCTGACTTGTCTGTTGTGCAGTCATTTTTATGGTGGAATCTTACATTGGTAATACCTTTAGCTTGTATCAATAAAACAGTTATCACTCTTTAAAAATCCTTTTGCTTTCTCTGAATCCAGGAGTTACTGAAAGCAAGCATAAGGGGTTATTTTAGTATCAGATAGAAGAAACTTAATTGTTGGGGTGCAATCAAAACTTAGCTGACAGCTTCAGACAGATCACAGAGTATTTCTTTCTTGTGTGAACCCCAGAAACAAGTATAATCCCATTTCTTGATTTTGGAGAGAAGCTCCACTTCACTACAATTAAGATCTGCTCTGTGACAGTCCGTTTTTTGGAAAAAGGTTAATATTAACAAGAAATACTGTAGAAGTTGTTTCCTATGCATGCTGATAACACATGACCTCTGCTGATATTGGAATGTTCAATGTAAAAATAAGTTCTGCTGTTTATCTAGGAGGTGTCACGTTTTTTCCACCCCCTGAAAATGTTTCCACATTTTTACTCCTTCCCCCGCCCCCTAAAAAATAATCATAGTTCTTTTAGAGGTGTCAAGAACCTAATAATGTTACTTTTTAATAGTGTTAATCTTTGAGTGGCACTTCCTTTGACATATATTTTGCTTTCTGAAATAGTCCTAATTTTTCTAAAAGCCTATGAAAAAAAGTCTGCAAATTATTCTCTACCTGTTTCAATGCTTTTCAAAGGCGTCTTAAATATTTGTCAAGTTGTATACCTGTTAATACCTGATATACATTGATTTAATATCATTTGTTAAGGTCGAAGTTGAAAGAAGAAGATATGATTAGATCAGCAATAAATTCATAACTGTCAACTTTTTCTGAAGTTAATGCTTACTTTGGACACAGCTGCTACTGCAGTGAGGTGGACCTGTGGATAAAAGAACTTACCTCTAAAATATCATGTACAGTATAATACCTATAATGCCAAGTAGATGGATGCATAATTTTAGGTAAATGCTGAAAACGAGCACATTTTCTTTATATTTTTGGATACTACAGGTTCAGTCATGCTTTCTTTTCAAATACTAGCTCTTCAGACTACTGCATCTTTGGAATAACTTTACCAATCTATTTTTCCTTTTTGTGTGTGTGTTTATATATGCAGGTCTTATCCAGCCAATCCCGAAGAATAGCCAGGTCTTCCAAAACTATTTTAACAGTAATTTTGTGAATAATGCAGAGAGACCATACAAATGCTATTATTGCCATCGAGCCTATAAAAAGTCTTGTCATCTTAAACAGCACATCAGGTAAAATAAACACAATAAAGAAAGGAAATGTATGCCATAACAAATTTGTGGAGAGGCACAAAATTTATATAATAGTCACTGAAAAGACTTCTTTTTACCATCTCTTAAACACTGAACCAGTGATAATAGATCTGTTTTTTTTTCTTGTAGAGTTGGAGGAGGCTTTGGACTAACTCATGTCTCTGGGCAGTTCTAGCAGTATAAGTGGTTGTGTTGAATGTGCAGTTTAGTTTAATGACACTTGAATTCTTTTTTCCAAAACTGTGTGTAGAAAATAACAAGCATTGTTTGTGAATTCTTATGGTAATTTTGTAATTGCATGCTCCAGATTGCCTGCTGTGTATGTAACTCCTATTTTTTGAGAAGGAAATTTGCCTTCTGTCCTGTATAGAAAATCTAAAAAATTTGAGCTTACATTGTAATCGAGTAAATACATTGTTGGGGATCATTTTGTTGCTTGAAGCTCAGTTCAAGTTCCATGTAGTCAGTGCTTGTTAGAACCACGAAGTCATGGAGTCATAGAAGAATTTAGGTTGTAGGAGAACCAGTGGACATAACATGTATTTTGTAAAGAAGAGTAGCTTCAAAGTTAGCTAGGATCAAATTGTGGTTTTACAGGTAATGAGATTTAACATTTAGTCAAGGTATGAAACAGTGCGCTCTGAGGTACAAACTGTAAATAATTAGAAGAAATATGAAAAAGCCCCACCAAAGATGATTACAGGAATGTAAGGGAATAATCTGTACAAGCAGATGGCGAATTTCTGCAGTGTAAGCTCTGTACTGCTTCCTCTAGCTCAGATTGTGGTGAGTTCCTCATACTCTACAAATCAAATTCTGTATTTTTAACTTCTCAGACTGCCTTGAAACAGTACTTGGGTTTTATATGCTATCCTAACAGGAGGAAGGGAAGCTTTACACTATCCCATCTTTTCTTCTGTAATATCCTACCTAGATTTCTCACTGTCTTCTGTAGACACATTCCAGATGGATTGATGTAAATGAAAATAATTTTGTATTATACTGAAAATGCAAAAATATTATGTGGGCACCAATCACCTGCTGCTGTGTTTCTTTCATCTTTCAATGGAGTACTGCGTGAAGCATGGCTTGGCTTAAGGTTTCATGCAGGAATTAGAAACTTTTTACTTTTTACATGTTTACTCTTTGTAAATTTGCATTGCTATAATGAAATTGCTCTGCTTGATAGTTTCGTGGACAGTGTGTCCTCATGGAGTAGTGCTGATCATTGTTTGCAAAGCTTGTTTCCCCTCTCTGAAAAAGAGGGAATTTTGTAGTAGGTGTGGCAGATAATCCCCCAGGCACACCAGGGAAGGTCGGGATACCCTACTTCTGATTTTTATCATGTTTTTTGGTAGCAAAACAGTAATCTTAGTGTCTGTCAAATACTTTGTTATGGCATCTGATGTGGGGGTCATAGGCTTCCAAGGTTACTGTAATCATAAGCTGTCCCTGACTTTTCCTGATTTTTTTAAATCTTGCTTCTTTTATCTACTGTTTCTCAGCATTCCCATTGCCTTCTTCCTAGCTCTCTCCTGGGATGCTACAGTTGTAATCCTTAAAATTCTTGTCGTATTCCACTTAATTGCTTAACTTTTCCTTCCATCAGTTTTGTATCTCAGTGTAGGCTTAAAGGGAAACTCCTCTAGCACCTCTGGAAGGAAGGCTATAGCGAGTGCTATGTAGTTTGAGAATATAAGTGAGAGGCTTTCCCCACTGGAATATTTTTTTCACATAGCATTATGAGAGACAGGTTGTGCCTTAGTCAGGAGGTATTCAGGATGAACACAGTTCTTTTCCTGAGAGTTTTGTTGTTAAGTGTAGTGGTAGTATACATAAGGAGAACCATATCATTTTCTCCAAACTTTTGTGGACAATTTTTTAGCTGAATTGAGGAAAATACATGTCAGTGATAACATACTAGTCTGAAGAATTACTCTACCATCTGGAATGGAAAAATTAAACCCAAGTGTTGTAATGGAGACAAAGTATGATCAGAAAATAGGTTGCACTGTAGAATACAACTAAAGCTACTCAGATAGTATTGTTTTTAGCCATGCCAGGTTGTTTGTAACTTAATAAAGTTTAATATCTGGATTTTCTTAATTGAAGCTTCTTCCATCCATACAGCTGTTACCTTAGTTTGATTTAGTTAGCTCATTTTAAAATTGAGTCCTTTAGTAACTTTATAAACCAAACTGTTAAATCTATTTTAACTTCAGATTTCTCTTAAAAAGGTCTCATACAGGTGAAAAGCCATTTAAGTGCTCTCAGTGTGGAAGAGGTTTTGTGTCAGCTGGAGTTCTGAAAGCACATATTAGAACACACACTGGATTGAAAGCTTTCAAGTGTGTTGTGTGCAACGGGGCCTTCACTACTGGTGGGAGCCTCAGGCGACACATGGGGATCCATAATGACCTTCGACCATATATGTGTCCCTACTGTCAAAAAACATTCAAAACATCACTCAACTGTAAAAAACACATGAAGACTCATAGGTATGTTTGCAATTTTTGCGTGGATCTTTCAGTGTAATTCAGCAGCCATTCCTTAAAGATACTTGGAATGGCAGCTTTGCTTTTAGCAACTGTATATGTTTAAATAAGGATTTTTATTTATGAGTAGCAAACCTTAGGTACCTTTGCAGGTATAGTAAGTGGTGGTGTATAGTAAAAATAAAAAATTGTTGGTATAAATAGGATATATGTCTAACTGAAACCATAAAGACTTTGTCACCTTACTTTGTAGATATGAACTTGCCCAGCAACTTCAGCAGAATCAGCAGTCTTCTTCAATAGAAGATTCTACAGTAGATCAGCAGAGCATTCATGTTTCTACACAAATGCAAGTGGAAATTCAAAGTGATGAGCTACAGCAGTCAGAAAACGTTGCAACAGATCAGCAGGCTATTTTAGAGTTAGACCAGCAGCCAGTGGTAGGCACAGAAGAAACAGCACTAGAACAAGAATTGGCTGATCAGCCTTTAGGGCAAGATGAGGGTGAGTATTTAAAATATGTTAAGGTTTATAATGAGGTAAGTTTACAAGTTCTCAAATAATTGTTTCTTGACAGGAAGTAGAAAAATACAAGGAGTAAGGGCTACTTTCTGTATACTTAAAGTATGTAGTACAGTTTCATTAATTGGTGTTTAATTTTACTATTAGAATATAAAAAGATTAGGATTTGCACCCTTCAGCTGTAGTGAGGAAAACTACGAAACAGATATACAGAAAAATAATCCATCCACAAAACCTTACCATATCAGTTCTCTTATTAAAAAGCACTGCTTTATAGTCTACTTAGAAAGTATTACCTGTGGTTTGAGGTGAATGTTCTATGTTCTTATTTTATTTGTAATAGTGGAACAAAGTATTTTGGTTTTTCTTCTCTGCTCTTTTTCATGGTGCAGTGAGTTATCAAGTATAACAGGGGAAAATAAGTAAAATGTACTATAAACAAAGATTTAAATACCTGTTCAGCTAATAATTGGGTTTTTTATGCAAAAATTCAGATGACTGTAAAATATGGGGGTTTTGAAACAACTGAAATGTACATTTAATTACATCTTTTTTTCTTGATATTTTCCCTTTTTCTTTCTCCCTGTCCTTCCTTTCCCCTTTTCAGATAGATTTGTGACATCCCAGCATGCTTTACAGGAAAACATCGCTCAGTTTGAACAACAGACTATAACACAGCAGCCATTTGATCATCAGAGCTTATCACAAGGTTAGTAATAAATAAAGGAGGTAAAAAGTAGCTTTTATAACTCTGGCTTTACAGCATACTTACAATAAAACATTTCTAAAGTGGGTATCTGCAGTCATAGTAACTGCAATGCAGAGAACTTGGAAAAAATTACCATTCTGAAGCTATACTTGGTAGAATATTATGAATACTTAATTTTTTTCTTTTGCTTTTATGAGCTGATGTCTAGTCATTACAGTATGGGTTTTATACTCAAGCATTTCATATTCTTTCCCTGATTGTGTTTGAAATTGCCGCTTGCACAAGTTTCCTCCTCAGTATACATGCTTGTAACCTGAGATGATCAGAAGCACAGTCTTAAGATTTGAGTGAGTAGCTACTGAGATTCATTTTGGAAAAAGACTATATTTGTGCAAAATATAGTCACCTAAAAATCATACTTCCGCCCATCTACAGCAGTTTCTTTTTATATTTTATAGAGCAATGAAACTAGCAAACTAAACGATTGTAAGCACTTGGAAACTTATTTTTTTCCTACAAAATACAGAGAATATGTTTAGGTGTGTGTAGCCTGCAAATAGTGAAGAAATGACTGTTCTTCTTTGCTTTTCACAGCTGGAGTTCTTGAATTGTTCCATTATATGAAGCTTTATTTCAGGGTTTTTTTGGTGGTGGTTTTGGGTTTTGTGGCAGGGCAGCTGTTGCTGAGGTGGGGAATGTTCAAAGAGTTTTCATTTGTTTTGGTTTGGAAGTGTACATCACCGGCTTATCTCCTTGTTTCTAGCTCTAGGCAATAACTTCATGTAGCTGGTAACCAGTAATTGGTGTTCTGTCTGCACAAACTTCTCTGTTCTTAGTTTCATTCCCTTTTAATTGTATAGTATCATTTGTAAAAACTTAATTGACTGTGGTAAGTTGCATCACACTGTGAAGAAATAGTATGATTTGCCAGTTTTATTACTTTACGTTGTGCTGCTTTGCATGTAAAGAAAAGAAAATTAAAGTCTCCACCTTTATTAAACAAGACTGATCCAAGTCCTCTTAAAATATTATGATTCTTTTCATTGATTGACTTTTACAGTTTTTCAAATGAATGAGAAGATGCTATGGAAAACAAAAAGCAGCCTTTTGTTCTACATTACTCTGAAGAGTGGTGGTGATTTTTGTTTGTTTTTTTTAATGACTCCTTAGAATTTATAAACGCAATAAGTACCTCTTGTTATTTAAACTTCAGTTTCTGTGTAAGTGTATCTTCTGTATTATATAAATAACAAATGATTTCTTGGGGAGGGGAAAGACTCCTAGAACTCACAAAACAATTCCTTCATCATGAGAAATGTAGATTGATCACCAATATTTTATAAAATTTGTTCAGAGAAACAGAACATGTGTGGTGTGGGCATTTTAAAGTCTCATTTGTATAAGATGTTTCCTATTCTACTTGGAATCTCATCCACAGATTCCCAACTCTTTGAAGTTTCCTTGAAGATCCTGGAGCCCTTCAAAATTTTTGAATTTCAGGTAGGTAAGCATTTGCGCGGATGCATGCGTTAAATTGGTCGACCCTCTCCCTATGTCTGCATCTGTGCTTCATGCTCCTAATTTCTTTTTCCTATCAGCTAGGCAGAACATTCAAGCTTAAAACACTGTCTTTTTTATTCTTGATATTTATAGGCTGTGTTCTTGTTAAAATATTTTACTTCAGTGTTTATTAATAAAATGACATAGGAGTTTAAAAAAAATCCTTGAAAGGTTGATTTTTCTTTTTCCTTTTTTAAGGGAAAAACCCCAACTTTGTATTTTAGACAGATGAGGCTAATCTCTAGGTCTACATAGACCTGGCAGAACTTTGTTTCTTCTTTCAGGTTTGTTCGTAATACTTCTGTTGAATTTCCTGTTTGTTCAGATAGATTTTCTTCCTCATATGTTCAGACTAGTAAAGAAGTGCAGATCCTCTGAGGGTGCTACAGTATCATAATTATGATTCATTTGAGCTAGATTTGAAGGCTAAGGAAAAGGACTTCTGTTCTTTGTAGTGTCTTCAGGCATCTTCATTTGAAGACTTCTAAGTGAAGTCAGAACAAATGTGTCTTTTATCTGAAATTGTCCTTGGGTTATTGAATATCATCTGTCATCAAATATATTTTCACATAAATTATATTACCTTTACTTCCTTTGAAGTGTCCCTGTAAGCATTGTTGAATGATAATTCAAATAGTGGTGATAGGCAAATGATCTTGGAAAAACCAGAAGTCCAAATGCTGGTAGTTCTACAGCCCATACAAATACACCCTTGCCACCAGAATGTTATTTGGTTTCCTAAGAAGCTGATATGCAATCTCAGGACTTAGAATTCTGATCTTTCAGTAACTATTTACACATATTTGCGGTCAGTACTGTTCAGCTGGTTGCGTTTGCCTAAGAAGCAAACCTGCAGGACATGTAATTGATAGTCACTGATCCCTGCTGAGATGCACATGTTCATGTTGATGTTTATAATGTTAAAATTTAAAAGAACTGTCTGTAAAGACGTAACATTTCTTCTAAATTAAATATTGTATTCAATACAGACTGTCATACTGTTGTTTTCTCATTCTCACATGCAAGACTTATCTTTCTACTAGTAAAATAATTTCCAGAGTATTCTATTTTTTGCTGTGTTTTGTTAATATAGAAGATAATAGGTTGGATGATGTTCTAAAGCTGAAAAATCCCGAAGCAAGACAAGTGATTACTTGTACTGAAAAACGCAAAATCCAATTCCAAGTTTAGAGGACTTTGTAGTAAGAGGCTCCCCTTATTATACGGGGCTTAAGATAGTCTCAATTCTTTTAAGAGTGACCAAAAGCTTCTGAAAAAGAACATATAGTGATGAAAACAAGAACAGAAAATATAGATTGTGAAATTTCTCACACTGAATGTCTGGGTTTTGGTGTTTGGTGGTATGGGGTTTTTTTAGTGCAGTTCTGTAGAAATAGCATGGTAGTAGCAAATGCCTTTAGAATGCTCACAACTGTCAAATCTTTCTTAAATTTTGAGGGGAAATTGACCCTTATGCTAGAAATTGAGCAAAATGGGGATGTGCCATGTATATTCTTATTACAGCTTAGGTTTGTATTTATTCCAAAACTGCTTTCAGAAGTAGCATTTCTTTCTTCAGTTTGTCCTCAAATACCTCTACATTCAGATCTTCTCTTCCTGAGCATTTTGTTGCATGATCCTGGGAAATTTTTCAGGATGTCAGTAATTTATTCAAGCACTGTGAAATGAAATAGGTCATAGTACAGTAACTTCTTTTTTCGTTCTTAGCTAGTAATGTTTATCTACTGATTAAAAAAGAAATTTTGGGTTTTTATATAGTATATTTAATAGTTTGGGGTTTTTTATGTAGGGCATATAAGTAACATCACTTTGCTTCAGTTTCTTAAGTCTTGTTTTTTTGTATTCTCATCCCATGTAGTGGGAACATAATTTTTCTATAAAGATACTTCTAAAATTTATTTGAGAATGAGAAATTACCAACCTACTTATCACTGCAGAACTTTTCACTGCTTTCTTCTGGCTATTTTTTGTCATTTCACAAAGAGTAATTGAGGTGCAAGGTCCAGCTTTTAGGTTTTTTTTTCTTGTGCTCTTGTGGTACATCTAGGAGAGAAAATAATATACAAGTCTCACCATTAGGTTTGGTGACTAGTTATGACCTGATTAATAATGCTTTCAAGATGTATTTACATTTTTGAGTTTTCATTCTATGATGAAAGCAGTAGCATACAAATAGGGTTTTTTTCCTCTACTGATTACAATAGTCTTTTGCTGTGGAAAGTGTCTTTTGGGAAAATTTCTACTTAAACTCAACACATCCAGGTTTTTGTTTTACTGTTGCTCAAAAACATTCTTTAAGCATTGCTTTTTGGCCTTTGATGCTGTGATCATCTGATGTGGGTTTGTTTCTACCCTGTTTTCATAATCTTCACCCTTTTTGTCTACTAAAGGCAAACTGCACAGAAGTACTGAAATTGTTGCCCATACGTTAATTACTGATTCCCGTGGTTTAATTTTTTTCCACATGACATTGTGGGTTATTTTTTAATACTTCCAGTATTAAGACTTAAGAGTTTGATAAAAGGACATTTTTAATAGCATTAAAAAATCACGGCAATCTGAACTATATTTCCCTGGCTCTCAATCATTGGCGCTATCATTTTATTCATTCCTTTAGAAAAGGAGATTAAAAAAATCTGCTATTTCAAGAGAACAAAACGAAATAAAAATTTCAGGGTTTTATACTGGAAGTGTGAATAAAAATGTGTTTATTTTTTACTTTGCAGTTTGCCTTTGCGAGGCTCTACTTTACTATTATCTAAAGAGTGGGAATATGTGGAGGAGATCCAAAGTAGGAGAAAATGGGGTTACTTTATCAGAAACTGGAGTTCTCCTATTGGGTCATCTCCTCCACTCACCCGCCATCCTCCCCACTGAGCTTTGCATCCTTGTGATCGGCTTCCAGTGTAGTTAAGGGAGCGTGGTACCAACGTGGATAAAGGGAGATGGGTCAACCTGTTTGACACATGCATGCTTACATACAAGAAATTCAAAATTTCAATGGCTCTAAGGTAATAGTGGCATCCTGAAGAAACTTCAAACAGTGTTTTTCTGTGGAGGAGATTTTCCAATAGAATTCCAGCTAACGGTAAGTAACCCTGTTATGCCTATTATGTAGATGCCAGAAACATGTGGGTTTTGATGCTCAACAGTGAAGAGTACAACGGTTACTATATGGTAATGCTACTTATTTTCTTTTGAAGGTAGTCTTCAGAAAAGTGTGGTGTTTTTCAAAGTCCAAATTCGGTGTATTTTACAGGATTATGACTGTTTAATTTCTGGCAGGTTTTTCTGTGAATGACAGCTACAATCAACAGACTCAATTTCCAGCTGTACAACAGCTGCAGGATTCAAGCACACTCGAATCTCAGGCTCTTTCAACAAGTTATCATCCACCAGCACTTCTTCAGGTTCCAAATACAGACACTATTAACGTGGTAAGTACTACTCGAAGGCAGAATTAATTGTTCTGTGTTCAGTTGTGACTTTCTTGCATTGGTGATTAGATAAAACAAGAGGTCAGAAAAGTTTCAGGATTTCTTCTCTAGATTGCTTATGTTTAACAACTGGAAAACAGAAAGGTGAGGAGAGGATAAGTGACTTGACCCGAGTTTCTGAAAAGAGAGTGTATGTTTAAATGCTCTAGACCTAAAAAATGCTAGAATGTCGGACTGTGAGTTTAAAACTAAGGAGAAGATGTAATGTTACAAAATAATTTTACATTATATTCTCTCCTACTTATTAAATTTCTATAGACATAAATGATCAAGCAATAAAAAAAGCCTTACAAGACTTTAGTGATCATTCATGGAGCTTGCATATTGCAGTGTGTGATGTTTTCACTTGGTTCTCATTTAGTTAAATTTGTAAAAGGGGTCAATTGCTCAAAACACAATTTAAGTGTAACTTTTTATGACAGTAGAAGTACCTGGCACAATTTGTTGTAATGTATTTATCATGACGATCTCTATGAGTTACTGTCCCTTCAAGCTTGTTTGCAAAGTGCAAATGTTGTCAGAGACCTGATGTGAGTTTTAAGATCTGGAAGAGTTTGAGTCATTTCAGCCTACAGACTTTGGAATTTCCTGGCTTCAAATTTTGAAACATACTCTTGTTTTCAGGGATTATTCTGTTTTGGCTTTTACTTACAGGAACATGCAGAAAGTAGTGAAGTCTGTCAGCAACACTGTGTTTTGCTGCTTACTCAGTGTTTAAAATGGCTGCTCTAGTCTTAAATTTAACTCCTCTTACACTAGAAAATCTAGACAATTTAGACACATTTTTGTGGAGATTCAGAGAAGTGTAAGTACACTATGTTGTCGGTTTATTCCCGTTCAGCAGCTGAACACTTTGATGCTTTCCTTCTCGCTGTGGAAGAGTGAGGTATTATGTTGCACTTTTAATTTCCTGTCAAAATATATGAAAGCATAAATTTAATTACTTAGTTGATTGTAAATGCTGTCATTTTTCTTGCCTATTTGTGAGACTATATTTAAATACTGTGTTACTGAGATTCACTTGAGGCTTTGATTTTTAGACCACTCGCTTGATACAAGATCAGTCACCACAAGAGGAACTGGAATTGCACACCCAACGGCCTCATTTTCTTGAGGATAATGAAGATCAAAGTAGGCGTTCATATAGGTATGTTACACTTTTAGCTTTTGTAACAGAATTTCCTGAATCTTTTATGGCTGATAGTTACATGAAACTAATGAAAACTATTGTCTTCTAATAGATGTGAATATTGCAACAAGGGTTTTAAGAAATCCAGCCATTTGAAACAACATGTACGATCACACACTGGTGAGAAACCTTATAAATGCCAACTCTGTGGCCGTGGTTTTGTTTCCTCAGGAGTTCTTAAGTCACATGAGAAGACACATACAGGTAAACAGAGTATACCAGCTCTGTTAGCTTAACCCATGTTTGGGTTTTGTAAATGTCCTGTGTGAGTAAACTTAAACAAATAGCATGCTACTTACTTGTTTCTGTTACTTTAAGGAGTTAAAGCATTCAGCTGTAGCATTTGCAATACCTCCTTCACAACTAATGGCAGCCTTACCAGGCACATGGCAACTCACATGAGCATGAAGCCTTACAAGTGCCCATTGTGTGATGAAAGCTTTCGAACAACTGTTCACTGCAAAAAACATATGAAAAAACATCAGGCGGTGTCCTCAGCTGTAGCATCAGCTACAGATACAGGAGGGGGAGGTAAATGATTTCATTTTTACTTTTAAGTCCTTACTACATAAGAAATACAGATGTTTTGGTGGATTACATGAATGCTGTTACAGTAATGATACAAAATAGCTTTCCAGCATGAATAATGTCGGCTTTTCAGAGCTGCTGAAATCATTCTCTTCTCTGAATTATTTAAAGAAATTAGTTTTTCAGGATCTGTCCAGCGCATTAAAGGTACTGTATGTGACATAGATACTTCAGTATGTCACTAAAGTAGATTTTTTGCCATATATTACTTAACCTGTGTTACTTATTATAAAAATAAGAATCATAATTCCAGCCTTTTTAAAATGAAGTACAGACATGAATAGTTAGACTTCTAAAAAGAGATTGAAGTTCATAATAGTGCAAGTCCAAGCACAAAATGTAGTGGCTGTGTGTTTAATAACAAAGCCTTCTACAGTTTGTAATTTCAGCTGACAGATTAAACAGAAGTGTGTTTTTCGTTTTGGTTTGATTTTTTTTTTTTTTTTTAACGTAATAGTTGCATGTGTTGAAGATGATGATGAGAGCTCTGAAAGAACTTCCAGAAAATCTCGTCCTGGTGTCATAACTTTTACAGAAGAAGAGACAGCAGAACTGGCAAAGATTAGGCCTCAAGAGAGTGCCACTGTTTCAGAAAAAGTTCTTGTCCAGTCGGCTGCAGAGAAAGACAGAATTAGTGAGATCAAAGATAAGCAAGCAGAGCTGGAAGCAGAGCCCAAATATGCCAACTGTTGCAGTTACTGTCCCAAAAGTTTTAAAAAACCCAGTGATTTAGTCAGGTGAGAAATGGAAAATACTCATGTTTTTAATTTGCTGAATAGTTCATCAGAAACTTTAGCACTAATAGTTACATGAAACTCTTTATGTCCAAGTTGAAGTTTGACTAATATTTACATAAATTTTTCTTTTTCACAGGGGTTTAAAAACGTGTCAGAATGTTATATATTCTGAATATGACTAATCCAGCCTTTTCATATTTATTTTCCTGCAGTATTAAAATTACTATTATGAAGTTTTAGAATAAATTGTTTTTTCTTGCTCTAATACTTGTATATAAAAACATGTAAAAATCTGTTGAAAAAATGACAATACTTAAATCTTCTTGTTCTGCCTAGTGTAATGCTAGTATAAGTATTTAATTAATTCTAAAATTAATAAGATAGAAAATAAATATTTGTACAAACTGACATAAAAGTACAAATTCACTTACATATGTATCCTGGAATTATTAGGCATGTTCGTATCCATACTGGAGAGAAGCCGTATAAGTGCGATGAATGTGGAAAGAGTTTCACTGTAAAATCCACTCTGGATTGTCACGTTAAAACACACACAGGTCAGTACGGTTTTGCCTGTCTTTGTTTAGAAGCTGTTTGCTTTCTTGACTAGCTGTTTAAATACACATTTTGCTAGGAATGCTATGTTTCGCTGTGATCTAGTATTTGGAACTGTGAATGGCAGTGCTAGGGGAAATTGACACCATCAAATGAATCGCATCAGAACAGGCTGAATAAACCATGTTATTACAGCCTCCTGTATTATTAATAGGCTTCTAAAGCATAGTCTTAGCTCATGCAAAAACTGTGTATGTAAGTATCCTGAGTATGTTCATGTATCTTCTGTGGCATTTCATTGATAAATGATTTTCCTGAGTAAGAAGGTGGAGTTGAGGGAATCTGAAATGAAATTAAGTTAGAAAAAAAAAAAAACTATAAATGTTAATGTTTGTGCTGCTATGTAAATACGGGAAACTAAGAGTACAACTGGAAAATAAGAGTACAAAAATTTTGAGCATTCAGCTGTTTGAATCTTGCAAGTTGAATGTAAACCTAGTATCTGTAATATTTAGATTTTCAGAGCAGGTTCTTGTATTCCTGAGAGAGGTTTGATTTTAATAGTGTTTTTCAACTATGATTTTGCACTAATGAAAAAACTTTCTACGTCTTTCATGCTTGTTTTCTTCTTACCATTGAACTTCTGTAATAAACCCAGTCCTGAACCAATTAATTTTTGAAACTGTCTACAGTTTCATTAAGTTTCATTATTATCTCTTTTCAAAAATAAAAAAAAAAACAAGATAATAAGCTTTTAATGCTGTAATGCATGATTATATTGCTCATGGAAGCTCCCTCTTCATTTTACTGTACTTTCTACTGTTGTTCAGTAAGAAATAGTACTCCTGTTACATGAAATTGTTGTGTAAATCAGAGCAGACAGTAGCAGATAGTAAGGATAATGGAAGAAACAAAGCAGGGATTCTGCCATGTACTTCTAGGTTCAAGCAGTCTACAAATTGTGGGACTCTGAATAAGACATTGCATCTCTTTTGCTCACTAGCTTAAATGGAACATTTTACATTAGTTTCATCCAGTTGTTTCCTGAACACAGAATAACTGGATAAAAAGGAATGATCTTCCATACAGTCAGTAGTAGTAAGTTCCTGGATTCAAGTTTGATTTTCAGTTTGCCATCTGGATTATTTTGTTCCTAAGTCCATTAGTTTTTTGTTTGAGAAATAAAGAGAAATTGTTTCCCCTTCTTAATTTTTAAGCTCTTTATGGTTGTACAGACTTTTTGATCATATATAATGGATCTTTGTAAATAATTATTTTAATGTCCTTAAACAGACCTTGCCAACCTGCAATTCATTCTCTCTTTCACATTGCATATAGTACAGTTTTGACAGTTTTTTTGCTCAGGTGTTTAAGAGTTCTTCTGCTGACTTGCAGCCTTGTGAAAATTGTCCATATAAACCACTTGTATTCAGTCTTAGAACTGTTTTTCTTTACTTCATGAAAAGACTCTGTCCTTTCATCCTGTGACAACATTTTTATTAAGGCCTTTTTGTATAAAGCCAGTGTAAAATTCCAAAAATCCAGATACACTGGAAGTCTGATCTTCTTCAAAGAGTGCTCACAGATTTGTGAGGTGTAATTTTCACTGGAAATGCCATATCACCTTTTCCCTATTGTAATACATTTTATCTTATGGGAGTTTTTTTCCATGTTCTTTTATACTTGGACCAGCTTGTGCTGGATAAAGTTTAGCTAGTGTGCAGTTTTCTGCATTGGATCCTGGATTGCTTTCTGGTCTGCTGTCTTAATCTGTGGGCAATACCTACACCTAATAGTTCATTGCTTTCATATTGAGACATAGAGAATTTATTTAAATGAACAACAAAAAAATTTTTTACAGAATTAACGTAACTCCCCTAAAAATAGTTCTGTTTGAAAAGCTACTCTGTTCCTCACCTGCAAATGAAAGTTGCCTGGATAGGAACCTACCTTGTACTATCTGTAATCAGCATTGATCCAAAGAATTAGTTTGGGGCTTTACTGGAAGATTGGAAGTTTCTCAGTGAGGTTTATGGTTCTTTGTATGACCACTTAGCTCCTGCATCCTGATGTAGCATAAAGTGGGATAACTGAAGTCACATACTATTGGATTTCTGTCTTCATTGCTTTTCCAGTTTCCTGATTATGTAACAGTTCTCATTAACGTGTTAGTTGTGTAGCCAGTAGTGTGGCGTGTCAGTAGCATAAAACACATTTAATTTTTGCTGCATTCGGAAGCAGTGCCAATTCAGTGTTCCCCATTCCCAGATGACTTTTCATCCAAATTTGTTATCCAAGCTTCCCTTGTGGACACTAAATTGAAACTACTAAACTACTGAAAACATAGTTCATCTTTCTTTTTTCTTTACAGATTTCTAGTATTTACAGAAAAGGCCCAAGAGTCAGGTCAAAATCTCATTGCATATTTAAGTAATAGGACTTCACATGTTTTGTTTGTTCCTTCCTGCTTATTTTTTGTTGGTTTTCTTCCCTCTTTCTCTTATTTTCCCACCCCCTTTTCTCCCAGTGGGTGGAGATCTTTTATTCAGTGGGAAAGACCGCTGGGTGGCTTCCTTTGTGGCGCTGTGAATGTGGTTGATGACTTTGCCGCAGCCCAGATTCCCATCGTTTTACTGGTTCGTTATTGGGCTCTTTCTTCCCCATTTTTTGAAAAAGAACATTGTCAGAGGTTTACTTAGTTTTGTTGAACAAGAGGTGACAGCAGCGTGCCATTTGTAATTTGAAGAATTTCAGTTTAGGAAATCGATGAGAGATTCTTCTGTGTAAATGGAAAATAGCACTCAATAGCAGGAATCATAGGCATATACTGCTCTTGTGATTTCTTTACCAAACACATTGGTTTCTTTCCCTTGTTTAGCTAGGAAGCAATATTGTGCTGGAAGGCTTGGGAATTTCAGGAGTTACAGTGGATTTTCAGCTGCAGTGGCATGTTTTCTGCCAGATAGTTAAATTATGCTTTCTTGTGAATTGCACAGCTGTGCATATGGTTAAAGGAATAAACTCTGTAGTTTGCTGTTTCTTGTAGTACATTAAAAATTCCATTTGAAACCAAGGATATTTTTTAGATGTTATGCACTCTGAAAGGAGAGACAAAGAGGTCTGTACATGTATAGACCAGATTTCTGTACTTCTGGATTACTTTGTGGGGTTGATATTTTCTTTTAGAATGTTATCTCAATTTTAATAATTTCGTACTTGTAATCCATAATACTAGTTAGTTGAGGCAGCATTGAAACAGAAGAATAAAGCTTCTGGATTTAAAAAGGAAATGAGTATCTAAGTAGGAGCCAAATGCTGAAGAGGTCAAGACAAAACTTTTAATTCTCCAGTTTATGAGCTGTGTAGTTGAAATAACTAGATTAGTCAGGAAGATGAGATAAGGAGGATGATAGAGGCATGAAGGTGACCAAATAAGATTCTGCATGAAAGCTTTGAAAGCATATGGAGTTTTAGTAAAAGGAAAAAATTAATATGCCCTTCATTGAGAACCTTAATTCATTTGAAAAGCAGCCAAATGATAAAGTCCAATTATTTCAAATTTATTCTGTTCAAATTAGGATAAAGTCCAATTATTTCAAATTTATTCTGTTCAAATTAGGTCACAGGGTTTATTAAATGGATTGTTTAGTCCTGTCAATCTTTTTAAAGGTCTAACCACTTATCCTTCTGGTTTTGAAACTTTTCTAGGCCAGAAGCTGTTCTGTTGTCACGTATGCAGTAATTCTTTTTCTACGAAAGGCAGTCTAAAAGTCCACATGCGCCTGCATACAGGAGCAAAGCCCTTCAAATGCCCACACTGTGATTTGCGGTTTCGTACTTCAGGGCGCAGAAAAACACACATACAGTGTCATTATAAACCGGATGCAAAGAAAGTTAGGAAGCCTATTGTCCGGACTTCAATTGAGGGACTACAACCAGTCAATCTTCTTAATTCATCCTCAACAGACCCTAATGTTTTCATCATGAATAACTCTGTTTTGACAAATCAGTTTGATCAAAATTTACTTCAGCAAGGACTTGTGGGCCAGGCTATCCTGCCTGCTTCAGTGTCAGGTAAAAATGGATGGGGTGGTGGTGTGGAGATCAAGTTATGAAATTTGCTTTTTGTTAGAGTTTGGAGATTTTTGACAAACACTGCTTGTCAAACAGGTAAGAGTTGTACTGAATTAATGGTTTGATGCACAGTGGTGACTTGAACAGAAATTTACTTACTTAAGAATGAAGGAAAAATATATGCAGTTCATCCCAGTCTCTTCAGTTCTACTGTGGTATTGCGCTGCAGAGAGGAAGAAAATGCAGATAACAAAGCTGAAATACCTGTATTCTTTGTGATAATACTTCGTTGGTTTTATTTAAAAAGAAAAGCAGAACAGTTACTCTGTGTACACCGGTTATTAATGTGAATAACGAAGAGTGTCTTTTAAGTGCATATCCTCTGCTATACATGTGTAATTATTTCTCCAAAATAAAAAAGAAAACCACACACAGAAAAAGAAAACCAACCAAAAGACCCCCCAACCTCCAAAAATGCAAGAAAACTCTTTAGCAATACAAAAAGCTAGCAGTGTAGGTATGTATGTTAGTTAATTAAGGGCCTAGGATATGAAGTGTCATCAATTGGCGGTGACTACAGCTGCATTAGCACATTAAATGTGCTAGAGGCCATTCTTTGAGGCCAGCTGGCACAGAATACCCAACATGCTTCATGTTGCCAGAATTGGCCTTTTGAGAATGAATGTTCCTTGCTAATTCTAATTTTTTTTAGGTATTTTTTGTGTAAGTGCTCAGGTAAACTTGGGACAGGGACAATTTTAAGAGCAGAATAGTGTTAAGGTGTCTGGAGACCTGCCTTGGTACTCTCAAATGTTCTACTTAAATTGTGCATCTTGGACCGTCTGTCATTTCCTAAAGTGGAACTGATTTTATGTGCTTTGCCATTTTTTTCAGTATGTCTGTTATTTTGCGAGTATGCCCACAAATTCAGAGTATTATATCAGTCTCATATTTAAACTGCAGCCATTCCAGGTTATCTGATTTGACCTAAAATGTTGAACAAAATGAACCAGCTGTTGGTGTTCAGAGGATACTGATGTTATTTGACAGGCACCGTTAGTGATAAACCTGGGATGAAAAACGGATTGGTGTTTGCTTGGATTTTTGAACATAATGAGGAGTGTTTAGCTTGTTCAGATGTCCTAGAAAGAGGCCTTCTTAAATTTAGACTAGTAATGTGGGTTTTGGTCAGATCAAGTATTTTTTGGGCACATTGTGAACCAGATTTATTATACTGAAGAATTCTGAAGAAGGAAGGATAGGTGGTTTTGAAGCATCAGCCAAAGGAAACTGGTTGATCACACTCAAGGTGTTTCGAGAAGAAGGTAAATTAAACACAAGATAACTTTTTCCATATACTCTGTCAAGACCTTTTGTAGAGATGGTCTATTCAACTTCTGAAATTAGAACCTTGGAAGTTCTAAAGACTTTTGAATTTCAGTTGCTAATGCACCTTTATTTTCATCCATGTATGTACAGAGGATGAACTTTCACCCTTTGATACTGAACCATGTCTGTGCTGTGCGAAATGTGGCAGTAACTTTCATGCATATGTTCTGAGTCAGAATGGGAATATCCTCTGTGTGTGGTGCTTTGTTTAGGTGCAGCACACTGTCCAAGGAAATCTAAACCAAATTTCTCCAGATTTCTAATACTACTCTGGAGGGGTTCTTGTTATGTAAGTCACTAGTAGCTAGTGCCTAAATAGCAATTCTTAAATCACATGGAATTTATGAAGCTTTAAAACAGGCAATCGGATTACTTTATAATCAAATTATACACTTGAAATTATCTTTCTTGTAATGAATAAATGTGTGTACGTAGCTTTTATATTGATTTAATTTATAAAGATAAGCACGCTAAAAGAGGTAGTCAGTAATGGTAAATAAAAACGTTACAATATAACTGTTTTCTTTGATAGCTGGAGGTGACTTAACTGTGTCCTTGACAGATGGTAGCTTGGCCACTCTTGAAGGAATACAGTTACAACTTGCTGCTAATCTGGTTGGACAAAATGTTCAGATTTCTGGAATAGATGCCACTGGTATTAACAACATAACGTTACAGGTAAGTTGCTCACTGTTCCTTGCTTTTAATTCTTTAGAGTCACTTTGAAGGCTGAAGAAAGTTTAAGGAGCCTGTATAATTCTGGAAGAGTTCCCTTGTGTTGAGTGAGCTAGTAACATACTGTATCACTTGTACAATGTTAGAAGACTTAAATAATAGCTGCACAGTGTGATGTTTTTCTGGTTTGGTTTGCTTCATTTTCATTTTTTTCAGGTTTTTGTACTGCTCAGGGATTTTTGACAAACTGCTTTAAAATATGTATTTTTTTTCTTTTCTTGTATTTTATCTTTACACTTCAAAAGTACTTTACTAACCCCCCAAAAGGCACCCACTCACCCCCTGAAACAAACCCAAATTATTGCACAGTGCCTTTTCCAAACATAAGGCACTGTGTTACTTTGCAAGCTTTTAATAGTTGAATTCACAATTAAAATTTGCATTGAGCTTGTAGAAGGAACAACAGAAAGAGGTGAGATGATTGCATTTAAAAGTTCTTGAGATGTGTGAAACAATGATTTTCTTGAACTTGGCTGTGTTTGATCAGTTGCACAGAATTACTGATGTTGGAGGAGTCCTCTGGAAGTCACCAAGTACAGCCCTAAGGTCAGGGAAGGGACATCTTCAGAGTTGCACTGAGTTGATCTCAAGTCCCTCTGCTCAAGGAATTTTTAGCATAAAATTAAGACATTTTCATTTTGTTTTTCTCGACTGCTAAACATCTCTGAGGAGGAAAATGTCTTATTTTTAAGTATAGAGAACAGCTTTTGGCTTGTGAAACGAGACCTTAATGACCCCTAGGAGCTGAAAAATTAAAAACTTTCTGGTATCAATTTTCTACTCTGCTATATGCCTTTTCACTTTCAAAGGCTTGGAGGCAGTGATAAGCATTACATGCACTAATAGGGCAGTACAGAATACGAGCAGTGTGTTTACCTGGGTACAGGCATGCTGATATGTAACTGATCATGATTTCCCAAACATTTTGCTGAAGGAAGGGCGGGAAAGTGTATCTAAATAGACTAGTTGCATAGTCACTTTAAAACCTGGCTGTATACAGACACATAAAACCTAAATTTAAGTTTTAAATCATTAATTATAAATTTTCAGCACTGTATAGAGAGTATGAGAGAGTATACTCTCTATGCAGTAAATACGTATTCTGGACTTACGTTAAGAATATTCATTTAACCCAGTTTGTTAACATCAGATTGCTGAAAACCTGTTTTACAGATCGATCCAAGTATCCTACAGCAGAGTAATTTACTTACTCAGCAGCTGACTGGCGATCCCACCATGGCTCCACAGAATCCCTCCCTCCAGGCAACAGAAAACGCAGTGCCAGCTAATGTGGTTATTCAGCCCATATCAGGCTTGTCCTTGCAGCCCACAGTAACATCGTCTGCTAACATGACAATAGGGTCCCTGTCTGAGCAGGAGTCTGTGCTGACAACCAGCGCTAATGGTAAGCACTCTCAGTAGTTTTATTGTGCGTTCTATTTCCTAATTTTACTCGGGGTATTACTCACAGTGAGAAAACGTCACCCCCCTGCCTACCACCATTCCCACCAAACACCTCATCTTAATAAAATAAACTTGCAGTTCTTGCTTGAGCATCTTCAGCAGATTTTACAGCTTTGTGTTAACCTTTCTTTATACGGTTTTTTTCAGAAGGTGAATTGGAGAGTAGGTTTACATTAGACATTAGGAAGAAATTCTTTACTGTGAAGGTGGTGAGGCACTGGAACAGGTTGTCCATAGAAGCTGTGGATGCCCCATCCCTGGAAGTGTTCATGGCCAGGTTGAATGGGGTATTGAGCAGCTTAGTGTAGTGGAAGTTGTCCCTGCCCATGACAGGGGAGTTGGAACCATGTGATCTTTAGGGTCCCTTTCAACCCAGGCCATTCTATGATTCTCTATAATTAAAATACTTAAGAACTTCCATAGTTTCGAGCAAAACACAAAGTCTTCGTTCTGAAAATCTTATCTGCAGAGGAATAAATTTGATGTGAAAAAAAATTATATGCTGTAAGTTCTAGCATCTCCCCTTGCCTGCATCAATTATAGTAGCTCAGAAAATAATGTATAAATTGCTCTAAAAAGTTATGTCAAAAACTCCACCAAAGGAAATTCATGGAATTATTTTTTTGTTCTACCACTTTCATTTAGGTGCACAAGACATTACTCAAGTCATGACTTCACAGGGTATGGTGTCATCCACAAATGGACAACATGAGATAATGTTGACAATAAATAATTCCAGTTTGAGTCAAGTTCTAGCTCATGCTTCAGGTTCTACTACTGCGACCTCATCAGGAAGTCCTCAAGAAATCACTCTTACAATATCTGGTTTGTGTTTTTAAAAATCTTTTATGATACCAGATCTCTATTTCATAAAGTACCTATACAGTAGCATACAAGGATTTTCACAGACGACAGTTTTCCCATGGCGTATTTTCTTATCTTCATCAGCTTTAAAAGATACTCCCCAAATCTGCATTTGAAACCCAAACACGTTTGCTTTGAGAACACATTAGATTGGTGTGGGCCTGATATTTGTGAGTCTGCGATTTTAGCCTGCTAGCAGCTGCTAACCTTTTCCCAAGGGAAAAAATATCTCGAGAAAGCTTCTTCTCAAAACAATCTTGGTAAACAACTGTTCTTTTCTCAAAACAATTTTCTCCAGGTGGTGTTTTGTCTCTCTAGTTCTGTTTCTCTAGTTTAACCAATAGCGCTAGAGAGATGCCATTCCTATTCACCAGTCATGTTAAGTCTGTATCAGAACACCTTATAAAAGGTAGTAAGAATTAAACAATAAAGCTTTCTCTATGCTCTTTGCCTTCTGAAAATATTTGGAGTAATTTCTTTTTTTGTGTCCTACAATGACAGATTGGTTCACTCCTTTATTTATAGCCTCAGTTAACAGCTGGATTTTTATAGATTGATCAAGCTGATGCTTTGAATCTAAATAAGTAAGATCCATACTTGTCTAAATATTACTAATCTCAGGTATTTCGGTACATGTTAGTATCTGTATTTGCATAATTACATCTATATTAAAAAAGATGTCAAACTGCTGCATAAAAATACTCATGTGGAGAAATTAATTTTATGTTTTGGTTGTATTTTCTATTTTATTATTGTATGTTCTATTGTAAGAACAATAGCAGAATAATGTTGAGACTATTCCAGTTACAATAGGACTTACTTCTATTCAGGCCAAGATCTTATTCAGCATAATTCTGGAAGCAGTGATCTGAACACTGGCTTAAGGCTGACAGCACCAACCATCAGTAGTCAGACTACAGGTGCTACATTAACCATAAGCAATGACCAGCTTCTTTCTCAGGGCCCTTCACTAAATGCTCCAGGTATGCATACAGTTTTTCTAATTGAAAATAATATTTTGTTTAAAAAGTAAATGCTAGAATGAAATGATATAAATTTGCATGTCATGATTCAGGAACTTTGAACGTTTTGTGTGTTTTCTCACAAGCTTTAAATTGTTACGTTTAATGAACTTTATTCCACACAGTAATAAAAAAATGAAAACAAGAAGACATATTAAACTAGTACTTTGAGGCAGTTAGAGGAGTATTGAAGAATTATATCTGTAAACTGGAGTACAACAAAATCTGGTGCCTTCACTGCAGGAGTGATAAAATACCAAATTTGCTCTGGTACTCAAATTTTGAGATTTTAAGTATGTATATGAATTTCTACCTATATATGTTTGTATACACACATGACCACCTGTGAGTGCAATACTGTGTTCATCAAGCTACATTTAAATGTAATTTTTCTAATTTTATCATCTGACTGACAACTTTAGGTTCTTGATTAGCTGTTTAACTGATTTTGTTGATTCTACAATAGAAAATCCTAGCAATGAGAAACAGAAATTACTAAGTTCACTTAAAATAAATTTGCAATTTAGTGTTTATGTATGTAACAGATTTTTTTTTTTTTAACCATTTTGCATATTATCCAGAACTTAATACAACGGGGGGAGCAAACCTTCCTCCAGCAACACCCATATCTCAGTCTGCAGTTCCTGCACAGAATTTGGTAATGTCTTCATCAGGAGTTGGAGGGGATGGCAGTGTCACTTTGACTCTTGCTGACACTCAGGGAATGTTGTCAGGTGGTCTTGATGCAGTTACACTTAATATCACTTCGCAGGTAAGATGCTTTTCTGAACTGACAGATAAACTTGTTTCTGTCTTACAGAGCAGGAATTGGAGATTTTGCATAGAAAATATTTTTGTCCTGTGAATACATAATATTTGAAAATTCAGTTATTTTTCCTTCTCTCTGCCAACCATGAACTGCTCGAATAGAAGTGCATATAAATTTTGCAGGGTTGTTTGTGTTCTTAAATGGACAGATAGATTCTACTGTTTCAAACATGGTTTAAGATCAGTTTTTGGTGTTAGACTATGTACTTCATTGTCACTATTCATTAATACAGCTATTTAGTACTCCTAAATATATTATTTCCTACAGTAAATGTTTCTTTTTGTACTTGTGAATGGGAGAGTTGAACAGCAGTTATGACAGTTCTTTTCACAGCAAGTAACAGGACAGAATTTAATTGGCTATCTTTCATAACAGGTGTCAATTATAAGAAATTTTAGAAAAATGTTGCTGTATGGACTGTCATTTCCCCAGTAACCTTACTATTAGTTTCATTTATAGCATAACTTAAGAATTTAGTGGTATTATCAAGAGCCAAAGACATATTGGTAAATAGAATCTACAGAGTGGGGAGATAAAAAAATAATATTAAAAGACTACAAAGTGAGACTGGGTTGTACGGTTGACATTCCAATGTAGATCTTACATCTGAAAATTTAGGCTGTTTCTTCTATTTTTTTGGCTTAACTAGGTTTAGATTGATTTTTCTTTACTTTTTGACCTGAGTTAAAGTGTGTAAATATATACAAATTAAATGCTATTTATCTTGCATGTGCTGTGATTAAAACTGGTGAAGCAAAGTTATATGCTTCCCTCAGCAGTTTTGCTCTGGGGAAGGAAATAAAAGATTTCTTAAATAATTCTTACGATATGTTTGTGTTTTCTGGTATCACAGACTAACAAAGCAGAACATGGTTTCATTTCAGGCTTTGTAATAATTTAACTGATTACATTTGGCAGTGTTGCTGTTTATTAATAAGATCCCATGCTTCCTGTTAAGACAAGCATTGAAACATTGAATAATAATAATTATAGCTGTGCAAACACCGTTTATGTTGCAAGAAATGATGGTGAATGTGTAAATGGTGAGTGTGTAAAAGAACTGTGTTTCCTGGGGAAATTGAAAAGTCATTAAAAGCAGTGTAGAAATAGAAGTAGTAAGATAATTAGTAATCGTATATCCTAAGTAGTGATTTTGTATCATGACTTAATGGGGCTTGGAATTATGTTTAATCAAGATTTAAATAAAGGAAGATACTGAGGGAAGGCTGTGCAGGAGAGCAGAATACAGGGGTTAAAGAAACGCAGCGGAAGGCTAAAACATTAAACATTTCATGCAAGGCTGGTAAAAATTAGTCGGAACTGAATCTAGTCGTGCAAACTTCCAGCTGTTGTTACCCTTAAATGGTTAGATATAAATTTAAAGGAGAAAAGAAGGGAAAACAGTTGCATTTGTTCAGATAGGATTCTGAAATGTTTCTTTCTAAAAGGAAAAAGTACTGTTTAGGTGTGAAAAATTCCATTACTACAGTTTGCTGTTTAAATACAGCTTTTTAAATATAGTTACTTTTTTTTTTTTGTGCTCCCCTCTCTAACAGGGTCAGCAGTTCCCTGCCATACTCACAGATTCCAGTCTTGCTAGCCAAAGTGGATCAGGATCACAGCAAGTCATACTGGTGAGCCACACACCCCATTCAGAACCTGCAAACTCTGATGAAATAACGTATCAGGTAGATACTACACATTTCTGTATCTTTTGTGGTAAAGGACTTTTATTTATCAAAATACTGGAATAATTTCTTTTTATCTTGAATCATGAAGGCTGATGTCATTCCCCAACAAGAGTATTGGGAAGAGGTTCTCTGACTTCTTAGTCACCCAGATTATGTTTTAGGTTTTGAATTAAAAACCACTTTCATATATAGATACATGCACACAAAAAAGAAATGTAATCAATAATGTTTTTCTTTCTGCAAATCACATAATCATGTGCTCAACACAGAGTGCTCCAAAATTTTCCAAGTGAGTTGGTATTTAGATAATAAAAAGAGAGAAATTTTGAAGCTGTGGAGAAAAATAGCACCTATAGGTCATTCTCTTTCTGTATCCAAGTTGTTTCAGTCATGGTGCAACATAAAGTCCTTGCCACTTCTTCTGCCTTTGAATCACAATCAAAACTCCTACATAACTAATACAGTTTTGATATTAGAAAAAGTGGTTCAGACTTGTTTTCTTGAAGGCAGAATGAATGTTTTCAACCAGCCTAGTTGAAAAGCTCTAGAACAGAAGTGGGAGAGGCAGATGGTGACTTTATTTGTTGGTTTCTGTGTTATTGTACTTAATATTCTTCTGTATCTATAAAGTTGAATGTGGTAATAAAAAGGAATTTGGTATTAAATTATCTGAAGAAAATAGTTTTTCCAGACAGTTCTCACTAGTTAAAACAAAACAATAATGCAGCACACCGCCATCCAGTTCTATCAATTTTTTGTTGTGTTTCAGTACTTCTGGTGGTAGAGCTTTACTTCCTTATGAAAATCCCCAATAAAGAAGTTAAACAAATAGAAAACATTCTTCTTCTCTACAAAATCAGAGATGATTTTTTTCTGCCCGAAATCCTTTTGGCTTTGAATTTTGTTTGGTGGCAAATTGAGGATCATCTGAGATGTTCAGGAGCATAAAACTGAATGTAGAACAATACGGATACACACACATTCTATTTATGATGTGTTAGATCAATTCGATCATAGTTATTGTTGTTTTCTTTAAATATGTATGTGTCATTCTTCAGAGCAATGAAATAGAAGTTCATATTTACCTATAACTGACTTCTTTTGTGTCTCTAAGTTGCTTGCAGATGCTCTCAAAAATTTGTCATGCTGAGGTAGATTTTGGAAAATAAACCAATGTGGATGTGCTTATGAAATTACCTGACAGTGTATTTGTAAATTGTTACAGGTGACAGAAGTTTCCCCTAATGTGACTAAAAGCAGTCAAGCAGAAAAAGAAACTCGAGGGCACCAGTGTTTTGAGTGTAGCCAAACCTTTTATTCTGTCACCATGCTGACGCACCACTGCAAAGAGGTTCATGGCAAGGAGCGAATACACGTTTGCCACGTCTGCAATAAGGCCTTTAAGCGAGCAACACATCTCAAGGTATTTGGTACTAACAGTTGATTGTTCTCTTAACTCCTTTTGTTTTGGACTTCCCGTGATACTAACAGAAGGTACCTATTAGCCCTTTGTCTTTGCTTTCCCTTTACAGTGTGAGAGGTGTGCATCTGAGAGAGGGAGTCTAAGTGATAATGTATACTCGGATAGAGAGCTCTCTTCTGGAGCATGGAGAGGATTTTACTGCATGTATTGACTACAGAATGAAAAATATTAATGCCTGTCATGCAAGTAGTAGTGTCAGGAAAAGACTTCACTTACTTTATTTCCATATGAATATCATCAGTGCTAATCCTGATTTCCAGATAATCTTTTGGTATCCCAGGAAGTTACCTGCTTTACAGTCTTACCATTTCATTTGTAGATGCTCTGTCATATGAGTACAAGTGATGGAGGAAGCGTTTGTTCTAAAATGTCCTTATATTCTTGCTGTTGTCTAGTGATATTTTCTCTGTTTTCTCTAGATTATGAACAACTTAATACTTCCAAGTCTTCAAAAAAAAAAAAAAAGTTGTAACCTAAGTTCTTAGTTGGATTATAGAATGTTCCTGTTAGAAATGTTGGGCTGTACTAGACAAAGCCTCTGAGAGATACTTACGGGAAGTAATTTGAAGAAGAGCTCTAAGAAAAGAGTAAACATATAAATTGTCCAGAATTTTGCCAGCTTCCCAGAATTTATAGCAAGAAATTTTGGAAACCAAAGGCAATTTATTTATATTCATTTATATTATCTTTATATTTATATTAGCTTTTAGGAGAGCTCTTCAATAGATTTCCTTTCAGTTTGATATATTTTAATGAAATATACTCTTTTTGTGAAGTTCACCCCCTTGGACTGATCATGTCTGTCAACTAGACTATTGGAAACTATCATAAAATGTGCTGTTGTGAAACTCTTAACCTCTGAGCTAGATGAAATTTTCCAGGGAAAAAACCAAAAGAGTCTTGGTACTTGTTTTCCTTAACTAATGGTAACAAACTCCAAAAATTAGTCTCTCTTCAGTTTGTGTTTTTAGAACTGGGCCCAGGTTAAAGATATGGCAAAATAACTTCTTACCTTAGTATGTCCCTCAGATTATTATCCGTAACTGAATTTTCAGGAAGGCAGCAATTGAAGTTGCAGTCAGAAGTTCAAGGGCAGACACAAGAGACTTCAGGGCTTTGGGACAACTTGTTAACGGATCAGAAGCACAAGTAATCTTCTCCTCTGTCCTTCCAGTTGCAGGGCATGGTGTAGGAAGAGGCAGTAAGAGCTGGCAGATACTGATCTGTCTCTGAGACTGGCATCACCAGCAGAATTTAGGGGTTTTTGATCATGGATTGGTCTACACAACAGCAGGCCTGCTGCAGATGGGTTACACTTATCTCAGAGGGGAAAAAGATCTTTGCTGAGGAGCTAGCAAGGCTCATTGAAAGAGATCATCTAAAGTAGATTTGTAGGGAGTAAGGGATAAAACCTGACCTGCTGGAGATAAATTTGAGGGCAGCATGCCAGTGTTTGAGGGTTCGTGTGCCGGCAAGGCCCTTCAAGCTCTACCCTAGTGTACTGAATATACTGTAGCGTATTTGAAATGTCCCTGTGCTGGTGCGTGCAGCACCGTAGCCATCTCAGTGGAGGTCAGGGAAATGGTCAGTCACCTGCTACACCACTTAGACACGCACAAGTTGTCTATAAGACTGGATGGAATCCACCCAAGGGTACCAAGGGACCTGTCAGAAGAGCTTGCCAGACCATTTTCAATCATTTATGATGAGCATTGCTGGCTAACCAGGGAGGTCCCATTTAACTGGATCTTAGCACCTGTGATGCCCATCTTACCAGGGCTGGAAGTAGGATCTGGGAAACTACAGGCCTTTCAGCCTGATCTCAGTGCCAGGAAAGGTTATGGAGCAGCGCATCTTGAGCATCATCATGTGGCACATGCAGGACAGCCAGGAGATCAGGCACAGTCAGTATGGGTTCACGAAAAGCAGGTCCTGCTTGAGTAACATGATTTCCTGTGACGAAGTGACTTACTCGGTGGAAGAGGGAAAAGCTGTGGATGTTGTCTACCTGGACTTCAGCAAAGCCTTTGATACTGCCTCCCACAGCATTCTCCTGGAGAAACTCACCACCATGGCTTGGATGGGTTCACAGTTTGCTGGGTAAAATTTGGCTATATGTCCAGGCTCAGAGAGTGGCGGTGAATGGAATTGCATCCAGCTGATGGTTGGTCACAGGTGGTGTTCCCCAGGGCTCAGCACTGGGACCAGTTCTATTTAATATCTTTATCAATGATCTGGACAAGAGGATCAAGTGCACTCAGTCATTTTGCAGACAATACCAAGGTGGGCAGGAGTGTTGATCTGCTGGAGCGCAGGAAGGCTCTGCAGAGGGATCTGGACAGGCTGGATCAGTGGGCTGGGGCCAACTGTGTGAGGTTCAACAAGGCCAAGTGCTGGGTCCTGCCCTTGGGTCACAACAACCCCAGGCAGTGCTACAGGCTGGGGGCAGAGCGGCTGGAAAGCTGCTGGTGGAAAAGGACCTGGGGGTGCTGATTGACAGTGGCTGAACATGAGCCAGTGTGGGCCCAGGTGGCCAAGGAGGACAATGGTGACCTGGCCTGTATGGGGAATAAAGTGTCCAGCCAGGGGCAGGGCAGGGATTGTCCCTGTTTACTTTGTGCTGACAAAGCTACACCTCAAATCCTGTGTTCAGTTTTGGACCTTCAATTCAAGCAGGACATTGAGGTTCTGGAGTGTGTCCAGAGAAGGACGGTGGAACTTGTGAAAGGTATGGAGCACAAGTCTTAGGAGGAGCAGTTGAGGGAAGTTGGGGTTGTTTAGCATGGAAAAAAGGAGCCTGGGGGCCACTTAATACTCTCTTCAACTACCTGAAAAGAAGGTTGTGGCCAGGTGGGGGTTGGCCTCTTCTGCTGGGTAATGAACAAGAGGACAAGAGGAAATTACCTCAGTTGTGTTAGGGAAGGTTTAGATTGCAAATTAGGGAAAATTTCTTCACCGAAGGTCTTGGCAGGCACTGGCACAGCCTATAAAGGGAAGTTGTTGAGTCACCAACTCTGAAGGTATTTAGAAGATGTGTAGATGGGGTACTATGGACAGTGTCTTAGCAGGCAGAGTTTAGTGGTAGATTTGTCAGTGCTGATTAATGGTGGGCTTCGATCTTAAAGGTCTTAAAGGACAGTTTCATTTACACTGGACCATCATGTACTAAACCAAATTCAGACTCAAATTACACTGGACCATCATGTACTAAACCCCTCATCAGACTCTCTTCTTTATCAAGGTGTTAATAGTGGCTTCAGGTGTGAGCAGCCTTTAACAGCAAATTCAAAGATAAATATTGGGGTTTGGCGTAGGATTTTGAGAACAGTTCAGGGATCTGTTACTCATGGTCTTCATATTATACTGATAGAATTCTGGAGATCACCAAAAATATTAAGGGCACTACCAAACATCAGGCTTTTCAGAAAAATCCAGTAAGAGGTAAGGGTATCGGTGTTTAGATGCCAGTACTTAACTGTATGTGTTTTTTTCAAAGATGTCAGTACCAGCTGTTTCACAATTATCCACAAGAAAATCCTCTTCAGAGATCGCATACAAACACCTCCACCACACACCCCACCCCCAGTGTTAAGGCTTTTTAGTCCAGTGATTTAAGTTCCCCTTCTGATGTAGGTCAGTGTCCTGTTTTACAGCTTCAGAGAGGAGAATCTTAAAACATGCATAGTGACTTAACTGTCCAATTTCACATGAATATGTTGTGGAACTATCTGGAAGTTGACTATTGATAGTAAATAAGGCACAGAGATGATTCAAGATGAAAGGAAAAAGGCCTTATCTTACTAAAACTGTGGAATGAAACAAACTTTATATTGCCACACTTTTAGAGGTGGTTACAATTAGCGTTTCAGGAGTGATGTGGTATAAGAGTGGCATTCTAATACATGAGCCATTTCAAAGATGGTTTCCTGGTCTTATTTTCTAATTAGATGATGTTTGTTTGCTACCCCAAGATAATGTCTCTCTGAAGAATATAAGAATTACACAAGTAAAGTTGTAAAACAGCATATGAACAATCAGAGAAATACTAACTATGTCTATAAAGAGATGATTGCACTTCAGAATGTTGAAATTTCCATGAACTGTTTTCAAAAATGTGTTTATTTTACAGGAAAAGTATAAAAGGTTTACAGATCAGTAGCATAGAATTGCATCACAAACTGTCTCTCCAGAAGTTGACAGAAAGTTTTACAGGGCTATGTGGATGATAGGTCGTTTGCTTTCAAGTAGAAGATGGGGGGGTGGGGGTTGTTGGGATTTGGAGGTTTGGTTTTGTATGGTTTTTTTATTTGGGTTTTGTGGTGGAAGAAAGAAGCAACTGGTTTCAGATAATTTTTCTGAAGTAGGTCATAGTATGCTTCCACCTTTTCAATTCTTGAGGTGGTAATGAACAAGATAAAACCAAAAGATTTTATTTATTTCTACCTAAGCAAGGGTTTACAGATACCTGATTTTTCTCGGAAGACCTTATATTATTTCCCTATAATACTCTATTACTGTAATTACTGTGATAATAATATTCTTCCGTGTAACTGTCTCGCTGATTTTCCAGTGTAAACAAACTCTGCAGACACAGTTTGCTTCAGTTCGTGGAGTGAGGAATAGGACTTCATAGACATCAAGAAGGCTTATTGTTTAGGTATAGTAAAGACTAATTAATAGTTTAGTCTCTAATCAAATAGCCTAGAAAAGAATATCCATACACATTTTAGAAAGTGGACAAGTATTTGCAGTACTGTTTCATGGACAGTTCTTGATTAGAATTTTTTAGTTATATATATNNNTTAGTTATATATATATATTTATTTATTTTCTTTTGTAATTTGAATTTTATCTTGATATTAATAAGTAAATTAAAAATGAAAAAAATTATTAGATAACATAAGATACTCTTCTCAGTTTTCAAAACATCTGGGCCCAGCATCAGTATATTAAAACCACTGAAATTACAACTGTTATTGATGCTTCTTCATGAAGATAGAACAGCCTGCTATCTTACCGTTAAGAACCTTAGCAATTTTATTTTCTGGTGTGTTTTTCAATTAAGAGTCCATTGTGAAGTGGTTCTGTTTGCATCTTGCCATCGTGCAGCTGTGTGTGTGTATGTTGTGATAGTTGCCTCTTTGAGGCCTGTACAGTTGGACAGTGTTATCAATTCAGGTGCTGAGGAGTACCCACATATCAGACAAAGGACGGAGATGGACGCTGTAGAGGACAAGGGGAAAAAATCCCATGTTAGCTTACAATGTACAGTTGTCAAAATACCTCTTTGTAGATGAACAGAGCATTTAAAGAACTCTGGTTTGGTTTTCTGTATTTTATTTTGCGTCAGATAATTAGTAAAGGAACTAATGAATGCCAATAAAGACATACAGTTATTGATGGATTTTTCAGAAGTGTAAAGATGCTGATGGTTAGAGAGAGTTGATAAAAAAAAATAATCCCTCATTTAAAAGAAAAAAAACAAATGCAGGCTTCCATTTTCTTCCAGCTTGTCTGTTGATGACTAAGATCCTCTGCTTTTGTCTTCAAGGTGTGAATATATTTTTATTCAGTTAAGTACTGAAGTCTTTTTAAATGATCTGATTTTTTTTTTTCCTATGCTGGTTTAGGAACACATGCAGACCCATCAGGGTGGACCTTCACTGAGTTCCCAGAAGCCTAGAGTGTTTAAGTGTGATACTTGTGAAAAAGCTTTCGCTAAGCCAAGTCAGCTGGAGAGACACAGTCGCATCCATACAGGTGACCCCAGAAATTATTTTTATTTTGAGAGGTTTTCTTATGAATATCTGGGTGTTAGGTTTGAAGCCCTTGCTTATGCTTTCAGGTAACTGCTTTTAAATGCCAACTAAAGGTTAAAAAAATAAGTAAATTTTTTACCTCAAATGTTTGGAAATTAAAAGGAGGAACAGCAAACTTGAAAGCTTACATGCTTCTCTAAGCTGATCTATATTTTGGGACTGGCAGTACTGCAGTGATACTGTGAGTGCATGAGCTTGTGTCTAAAGGTTTGTCAGCCTTTGAAACAGATTAATAAAAGTATATTTTAAAGCATTGTTTGAAGGGATTTAAAGATGGTTATGATCATCCTCAAGCATATAGAAGAATGTGCAAATGAGGGAGTGTGCTCAGTGATGTTAAATAAGGTATAGGCTTGACTGCTGATACTGACTGCTGTATGCAGTGCTTCATTGCCACTGAGCTACTTGCACAGGTCATCTGTTTCTAGTGCCAGTGCTTTTAATTCGTGTTCTTTTCCACATAATCCACTTCTGTTTATTTTCTTCAACAGTTAAGATATAAAAAGTCTATACTGACTTCTCCTAGGGAGTCCCCATTTTCTGTGATGTAAGTGCTTTTCAGGTTGCAGCTTCTGCCCTGCTGTAAGTTGAAAGCTGTACATAGGATGATAGCCCAGCTGCCTCCCTGTTGCCTTCTGTGCCTGACAGACATTCTTCTTAAAAGCACAAGTTCTAAACACAGGACTCAGTTCTCTGAAACAAGTTTCTTTTTTCCCTACCACTGCTACCAATAAAGGGCTGTAATGGCTGCTAAATTTAGAGGATGGGGAAAGTTATCTGTGTGGCTCCTAAGCTGGAGGGGAGCAATGAATTTGCCTGGATGTGCTGTAGAATAAGGAGATTCCCTCAAAAGGTTAACTCTCTCTTAGAGTGAGTCAAACAGAGCTTTCTCTTTTCCCAGCATCAAGCTGTTTTGTGGTTAGCGCATTAGAAAGGAACATTCTGGTTCTACTGTGGGTAGGAAAAGAGAAGCAGGAGTTAAAATCCAAGGAGATTGAAATACCATAGATAATTTGCTTTTTGCAAAACTGACTTAAATAACACAGACTCTTGAAAAAGTTATTGTCTCATAGTTTAAGGGTTCCACAAAATACCCAGGAAAGACGACCAGTTGTCCTTTACTGTGCTTTGTTCCATTTCATGCTGCTGCCCCATTGTAATAGGCACAGAGCAGTTCAGGAAGAGTGAGAACAGAGCAGAGTCCCTTTATTGATCTCTTTCTCATAAATCTTCATCATCATAGGAAGAGTTCTTTCTGTTTTGGAATGACTTGTAATTCACTCAGTTAATCCTTAAATACTTAGGTATGTTTGGGTTTCTTGTACTAGGGGGCTCATGTGCTAGGCTGTAACAAACCTTGCTAAATTCATATGTATTTTTGTGTTTCAGCAATGTCAGGCAACATTAGTAGGTCAATCCAATATGATTGTAATTCTTTCAGAAGAGAATATTGTTATAGAAATCACTTGAGACCAAAAGAGTGAAAAAGTGCTGCACAGAAGGATGCACTTACATAAACTATGATAGGAAAGATTAATCGAAATCTAAACTGACTTGTTTCCATAAAGGTATCATCCTTGTCTGTGAGAAAGTGTTTTTGATTTCTATCTTGACTAAACATTTTTAACAATTTCTAATGGGTAACATCTACTGAATCAATGACCAGAAGGAAAACCCATTATTTCTCTGAATAGCTCTAAATATCTGGTTATTTAGGATTCATCAGTGAAGAGTGGTTTGCTGAAATGTTGAAATTAGAGGGGAGCAGTTACATCCAGTTCTACCAAAAACAGTGTGGTAATCCATTACACCAAAAAGGCTGTTCACCTCTGAATTAAAAAAAATGGAATCAAAAGTATTTGAGGAAGCCTAGATTTCTCTTCAGACTAGTGAAAAAGTTGTTAACAAAAATAGAAAGAAAATTTCTGTGCTTTAAAGGGCCTTCTGTTGATTGTCTGAGAAGTTGAATGGGGTGGGAACACCCATGCAGGTGGGAACACTAACATACAGGTGATGAAGGGAGAGACATACTGGTCCTGTAAGGAAGAACTTGGAAAAGTGTTTTCACTTGTGCTTGTGCTTTATTGTGCTAACTAATAAAAAGGAGTATCTTAGAAAGTGCTTTTAGAAGTCTTTAATGATATACAAGGTGTTTATGTCAGAGGTTGTAGTGTTGAGTGTTGAAGCAAAAGTCTGATTTTGCAAAGTAGGTATTTTTAAATTTTAAATTATTTTTTAAGTTAATATGTTCTTGTGTTTATAGTTAGAAATCAGAAGTATTCTGGCAGAATTGGAATAATTAGCCTCTTTTGGTGAGATACGGGAATCACTAGTTGCTGTTGGCCTAGGAGGCCACAAGTCCCATGTACAATTACCGGGACATTTTTTTTGTTAACATATTTGACTTTTTAGTTTCTTAAAGGCATCAGCTTTGTTAACTCTAGTACATTGCTTTATCTGCATTACTCTGCATGATGTAAAAAGGTGATGGTTTCCTTGAGCACAGAAAAGTCAAATTGGTAAATTTGTAATTAGTAATTCGTGATTTTTTTTTTGTATCTCCGTTAAATAACTTGCCTAGGTGATAAATTGGATAGGAAAGATAATATCAGTGACTTAGTACTTACGTAATTATTCTGACATTTAATTTGAGATGTTTGCTGACAATGTTTGCTGACAAGCTAGAGCACTGTTTGGAGAAAATCTCAAGGAAAATGATGATGTCTATTTCATTTTTAGATAATCTTGATAATTTTTACTGAATTCCAAACTGTATTTCAATCTTAAAAGGAAAAAATTATGAAATATGTTTTTCTTTCTTATAAAGGGGAGCGGCCATTTCAGTGTACACTCTGTGAAAAGGCATTTAACCAGAAGAGTGCTCTTAAAGTCCACATGAAAAGACACACAGGAGAGAGACCTTATAAATGTGATTACTGTGCAATGGGATTTACACAGAAAAGCAATATGAAACTGCATATGAAACGGGCTCATGGTTACACTGGTATGTAGCATGGTGGTAGTACTGCCGAGGGCTGGAAAGCACAGGGCACTTCTCTTAAGTTATTGAGGAATCAAGCACTAATAGCCAAAGACCACATTTGATGCACTAATAGTTGCACATGCAACCCAAAAATCAGGTTGAAACAGCATTTGTTGCTTTTTATGGTTCCTTGATTTGCATGTGGTCCTTTGTGTACAGAAATGCAGACTTGAAAAATTATTCCAGGAAAGCAGTATATTGTATTAGACTTGTAAAAGTATTTTTTTCAAGACCATCTAATGAATTTACAGTACCCGAAGTAATTGTATAATACTGTTCCCATCATGATTCCTTTATTCCCAAGTGCTGTATTTGCATTTTTCTTACACCGTGCATCAAATCGTACTCACTTGCCTTTTTCTCTTGTACCTTGGTAGGTCCTGTACAAGAGCCTGCGAGTCACCAAGAACAAGAAGGGGAAGACATTAGTCGTGCTCTGAATTTAGAAGAAGTGGTACAAGAATCTTCAAATGAATGGCAAAGTATAGGCAATGTTTTTCGATAACACCTTGAAATTTGAAAGTGTTTCTGGCACTTGAACTTTACAGTTAAAGCTTCAACCATTGAAGATACTAACAATAGAATAATAAATTAGAGTGTTTTTAATTATTTACACAAGTTACCTAAAAGATTAACTCTTTTTTGTAAGCTTGTAGAAGAATATTGGGAAAACTTCATTTAATCTGTGCTAAGTTGTCTGTGAATCAATGAACTCAGGTAATAATGTATACAGCTTCATCTTTGAATTCACAGCCAGTATATCTACTTAAAAATAAACTGGAACTTTATATCAAAATAGAATGATTCCCATTTTTAATGGAGATGAAGAATAACTTTACAGGAAAATCATGAAACTGTCAGTAAACTAGGTTTTTTTTATGTGTTCAAAGAAATAATTGAGATTGGAAACAGTGTTGCAGTTGATGATGCATGCAGTATAAAATAGTGGAATTTTGCCTTTGTTTTTGTTTTTTCTTAAAAAGCACAGGAAAAGGCTGTATTTCTTTTGAAAGCTTTCTTTTTTAATGCATTTTGAGAATTTGTTGAAAAAAAAATAAAATACTGCAAGTTCATGGCTTTTCTTGAGTTAAACTCTTGAGAGGGAGCATGTTCATTTTCATTCCAACCACAGAGGCAGATAGGTGTTAAGTTTTTTACAGTAGAAGTCTTGAGGTTTTGGACTTGGCAATAATTACTTCAAAAGAATCCAAATGAAAAAAGGTTCCAGTAAAAGTCTCTGTTGTTTGCTGTACTGGGTCAGCAGGTCCGTATCTCAGTGTCTGTGGAAAACAGCCATATACTAAACCTGTGAGCTAAACAAGTTCAATTTTGTGGTAGCAGTGAGAAAGTTAGATGCACAGTAGGTCACCTATACTATACAATGTTCCCCAGTGCTGTAAACAGTTATCATTTTGAATCTGTAATTTCCTTATTATTTTCTTTGTGGATTTTGGAAATATGTTACATTTATTTGTTGTTTAAGTCACTGTTTCAGCAAAACTACCTAGCTGACTGAATATTGCTTTCAAAGGTGCCACTTGTTACGTATATTCATAGCAAAGAAACACTGGAGTAAAAGCATAGTTGTCTTTTAGACATTCCAAAGACAGAAGCTGTTTTCTTATTTTTGCCTTGTTCTTTTGAATTTTATTTATGTTACATATATATAGATATATATATGTGTGCTTATATATGTATATATATATATATTTAAAGTTTATGAGCCTCTGTGTGGCCGGTCAGTATATTTTGTAAATACTAATCACAGTTGCAAGGATTTCATCTGTTCGGTTGCCACAAGTATTTCTAGATCAGTGGTGGATATGTTGTACTATAATACAGATCTGGACTTTAAAAATTTACTTTCTAAAAGATGATTGTTCTCAGATCCAAAAAACTCTTTTCTGTAAATATTGTCTATACTCTGTCTATGATACAAACTAGTTATTTCAGATCGCTGAAGCAAGAAATGGCTGTTGGTTTTGATAGGCATCTCTTAATTCTTTTGTTAACTGTCCAGCATATGTATATAAGTAATACAGTTGGTGACATGAAAATAACACTTTTGTTATGTGGAATATTTAATTGAAAAACATGCTAAATAATATTACTTTTTTCCAAATTTTGTTTCGTGTATTTTTTAAGCATATGATTCCGGATTCTAGGAGATTGGAAAAACTCTTTACAGAAGTGTGTATTTGAATATTAGATATAAAGAATAAAGTCTTTCCAGCAGTGCCTTCCCTTCCAGGCAGCCTGTGAGTGTTTCAGCTGTTTAAGAAAGACATTATATTTTACAGTTCTCTGGCCTCATGGCATAACACGCTGTTTATCTGTAATAATATAGCAAAATGTGCTGTGTAGCATGTATGAAGTTTTTTCCCTGTTATTTCAGGGAATACTGTATAAAGCACAGAGGGCTTGGAACTAGGTGATCTTTAAGGTCTCTTCCAACCCAGACCATTTGATGATTCTGTAACACTTGGTACACACAACCTAAAAGCTGATCTCATGAGTAAAAAGATGGAACTTTCAAGGGGTCACTTCTCAAAGTGTTATGCTTTGGTTAGAGGCAATGAGTCTGTAGCAAGTCTTGTAAGTGTTAAATAAACAATGTGAGCTATGGAGTCAGCTGACATTTTTCCTGAATTCAGTTTGCTGCTGGTCAAGCACTTGGAAATTGTTTTAGCTACAGTAATAGACTTCTAAAAAAATTCTTTTTAACGTTGTATTTGATTTGCTTCCCTGCAACCTCTTCCTCTGTGAACTTCAAGTGTCTTGACAGAGGTTTTTATAGGCTTGGTAAGGTTGAGTTGGAGCTTTTCAGAGCAGTGTATGTATTGATGTTCAGAACAAATACAGACACAGTAACCAATATGTTGAAATTTTCAAAAGCAGTTTTAAAGCAGATGCATTATTTAAGGAAGCGGAAGAACTCTTGTTCTCAGGAGTGCTTGAAGTGCCACGTTATATAGTGGGTAAGTGAACAGTGCTTGGGACAGCCTCTCTTCTTTCTGGTTGAATGCAGGAGTAGGCTTGTGCTAACCTTGGGGTTTTTGGCTTGTGTCTGCTCACAATTTCTTTTGTTTTATGTCCATTCCTTCAGTACATTAAATTACACACATCTGGTATTGGTTGTGCATTCCTGTTTCAGGAAAAACCCTTTGCTTAGAAATCAAACTGCTGATTTTCATCAAAACTACTAGTGTATAAAAGAATAAATTTCAGGCTAAACTTTAATCTCTTTTGTTGGTAAAACAATACTTGCAAGTACTGTTCCTCTAAAGGAAGTAAATCCCAAAAAACCACTTCGACCCTCTGAGAGAGATGACTTGAGGGGTAAGAAGAGGGATGAAGGCAAGGAAGTAGTTTTGGTTAAATTCTATTACTTTACAGTGCAGTATTTTGAAAGAGGTATTTCTCTGGGTCTTTTACCTTAAGTATCCTTTCACATTTTTTAGGGGTGTTCTCACCACAGTTGGTCATGAGAAGGGGGCTGGTTTTTATTGCCTGTTCATAAACAATTTATGCCTTGCAATATCTCTCTGGCTCATAGCTGTCACTCTGTAGACACTGGCATTCCATAATTCTTGTGTCCTATTGTCAGTCTTCTGGGCCATGCAATGTCACTAGAAGTCTGTGTGCAAGGTCTGAACATTATTCAGAAACTCTGTGGGGAGGACGGGGGAATAAACCAAACAGATCTAAATAGGTATATATAAATATATATATTATCTCCTTTTCCTTTGTAAAAAACAAAACTGGCCCAAGTTTCATTTCAAGTTGATTACTTTATTTCAATAGTGACTATTTTTAAAAGCTGTGTTCCTAGAAGAACAATATGTATTCAAATTAAATCAACTATTACGTTGCAGAGTATACATCTGAATGAAGCTACAATAGAAAAATACACATAGCAACCAACGAAGGTAATAGATGTAATATGTGTGTGTCTGCTTAATAATTTTGGCAGTTTTGTTTTCTTTAGTCTCTATGTATTTTCTATCATCTCATCTTACATTGCTTCATATTAATGGACACTGATTTAAACCTACAATAGATAATAGATGTGAAATGCAATTAACATATATATTTATAGGTAACTTTTACTGGGCACTTATTAGGAATGCTGTTTCAGCTTAGGAAGCACTAACTGTAATCTACAGTGCATAGGCTAAAACTAAAAAAATAAAATAATTAATCAGACACTTAGATGAAAGTTTGAAGAAATGGTAAGTTTAAGTAATAAAACAGTGCAATTCAGAAGAGCCTTTTATTTCCCTAAGTGTGGTTGGAAATACCATCTCCACACAATCATTTTAGTAATTTGTGAACAATTCATATCTAAATCTAACTAAGCTATAATTTATTTCTACGAGGCAACTACGATACAACAGTTAAATGTTCACAGTAGTTTACTACGAGTTTACTTTGGTGCACTGCCCTTAACAGGCATCCAGGTGTTACTCAGGCAAAAGATGAGCCAATCAAATACAACACTGCTGCAATAACCAAGAGAAAGATTTGAAATTCTAATGTGAGATGTGCAGGACTATCTGAGATACCAGAACAGAAGGGCTTTCTTTCAGAAATTAGACTTTTTTGTTTTTATGCTTATTTACTTATTGTACTGCAAAGTTAATGCTGTTGCAGCAGAGTTTATTTGAAGCACCAGTGACATCCAGTGGTCACATGTGCAGTCTTAGATGTTTCTCTGGGAATATCCCTTGTTTTGTAACATTAGTCTAACTCAAATTTGAAATCCTCTTTCTCTCCCTCATCTACTCTTTATTCTAATGGTTTGGATGCAATCAGCAATTCATGGTATGGAAAGAATTTCCTTATTGCTATTGCTCCACATCGTATTGATTCTTCAACATCTGCCCCCTCCCACACTTCACATACCTTGAACTCCCAATGTTTGATAAACCTTTCCATGACTGCCTAATCCTGTTATGAAAATAAATTATTCTGTGAGTGAGAGAAGGAAGATTAAAACAAAACAAAACAAAAAAAAAACCAAAAAGAAAATTTGGATAAACAGTCCTTACAACTTCTGCACATGTTAGATTTTTGGGTTTTTTTTAACAGCAGTGTCTCAAAAATTCATTAACAGCAGTGCTCAGTATCCAAGACATTATAGCTCTTTATTTGTAATTCTGATGTTCACTAAAACGAAACCAGAAGAGTTGAGCTTAAATTAGGTGCTTGGGAGAAATAAAGGAGTCCAGCATACAGTTAGGGCATCCTGAAGAAGAATGGGTAAAGTCAGAGATCTTGTTACTTCACATAAAATACGGAAAACATCTAGCAAAGCTACTTCTGTGTTCCTTTCATTCAACTGTTGCTCAGGGATTGCCAATAGAAGTTTGTGTCATCTACTGCATGCAGAACCTAATTGGCATTAAGTAATGGATTGCATCTATCTAGGTAATTGTGGCAGCTGTTACTAATTTTAAGGCAGTTATATTATGAAGCAGAGTACATGATCATTGGATGGCATCTTGGAGCTTCAGCGCCTAGCAATGGGGGAACCAGACCGCGATCCAGGTCGGGACCCAGAGCCTCCCTGTGGAGGGAAGAACAGAGTTGCATTAATTAGAAATTAATATATGTTTGGGGCTGTGCATTGAAGAACATCCATCTGTTTTAAGTATGTATATCCCTAAATATTACTGGGGTGTTTGCTTCAAAAAGAAGATTGATTTTCATTGACTATGTAAAGAAATAGTAATTAATGCCTCCTGCTGTAAACAATGGGTCTAAATCAAATGGGCCTGAATGAAACTTGTATCAAAGTTCCAGAAATTATAATGGCTATGAAAAGGTTATCTAAAAAGCAAAACTGGTGTATGTCTCTCTCATATATATATATATAAATCTAAGCTAAAATAGCTGTGATGAGTGTGCAAAGAAGAGAATGTTAAATTTCATGAGAGATGATTAATGCGTATTTTCAGATGCTGAAATGATGAAATTTTACAAATAATGTCAGTATATAGTCATGGAATAGTTGATGTACCTGAACCCCACTAAAACTACCAGTTGCACAGTGTGAAAGTAAGACTTAAAATGTGTTTGATTTTTACCTGGGCCTCTGCAGAGCTCATTCCTTTTCTTAAATTGCAACATAAGAATTCCTAGTTTCTGTGCTGTCACTTGGTGCTGCATATATTTGGGAAACAACTGTACAATGGGAGATATAAAATCTAAACTGTTTAAGAGACAAAAATGTGGGTTTTGCTGCAAATGAAGGCACTATTACTTCTCCTGTTGCAAAGAGGAATAGTAAGTCTGAGACGATCAGCTCTGCTATGGCTCTCGGACCTCCTGACTTGAAGCTGACTGCTGATGGCATCTTCATGTGCAAATAGTGCACTGGCTGATTTGTTATGAGTGTCTTCACTGCCATTATTGCCTTTGACGGAAAATACAGTTTTCCTGAAAGTATCTGCCAGTGGATATAGTGTGCTTTTCATGTGTCTGTTTCCTGCCAGAACATGAAAAATCCTCACAACTGACCTTTTTTCCCTGTTCTGTTTTCATTCATTGCCTGTGTTGTTGTGGCTGTGCTGTGCCTTGAAATGGGGAACTGAACTAGACTAAAGATAATCTGACCAAATACTTATTTCTAATATGACCGTTTTCTAATTTGCCCCACTTTGTGCTTTCGTAGCTTGCAGTACTGACATACTGTAGGAGTTCTCCCACCTGGAGTGAGAACAAGCAGGGACGGCTGGAGTTGTTACTGCATCCAAATGTGTGTCCAGCACTGCCCTGTACTACCCTTCAGCAGTTTATCAGTTCTCTTTCATATTCACTGTCCTAAATAATTTAGCAACAATGAGCTTTGTCATCTCACTTGTCTTACGTATTCCAGATTGTTTTTCCATTCAGTAACAACACTGATCCTGGTACAGGTCTTTGTGGGACATTGTGGACTTACCTTCTTTCCTGCTGGCCACTAACTTTGTATTTTTACCTTTTGTCCTATCATGTAAGTAGTCCCTAAGCCACAAAATAACCTTTTGGTTTATCCATGCAAATCTAATTCTATCAGAAGCTTTAAGGAAATATGGTTGTTTCAAACATGGTAGGTTCTGGAGAGGTTTGGCTTGTCTTTTTCCCTGTTCAGTTTTTTTGTACTTAAAGTTCAGATGTACTTTACCAGCTTAAAGATTCTGGAAAGAGTGCCCTGGCCCTCATGATAGGATCCCTTGTGTCCCTTATGAGCAGATTTATGCTCATAGAATTTTCCGCTTCCATATCCTGGCTTGTGTGTTTCACCACCCTGCAAAGAAAGATTTTAATGGCATATTGCAGATTATCACATTTAAATTATCATATGCACGTTTTAGTCTTTGTTTGTGATCACTGAAATGTAATACTCAAATGAGGAATTTGGAGGTTGTTGCAATAAAACAATCTTTTATGTAATAAACAGGGATGAAGGAAAATGTTAGGAAATTATCTGAATAGATTAAAATCTGAGGGAAGCATCAATCTGTAAAAAATGAATTAATATTCAAAAATTAAATACTCAGAACATTAACCTGTGTGACAAAACTTAAAATGTTTTAATTTCATGAGTTCTAAGATGTCAAATACATCAGCTAATATGTGGTGTTCTGATAGTGAAAGAAATGTTTAATGGCTTGAAGGCTTTGATATTTTGTCTTAAAATGCCAGTAATTTACATGCCATCTCATATAAAATCAAACCTGTGGTAGAGAAGTGGAATTTAATTAGTTGTGAGAACTGTGGGAAGAACTTGTCTAGGAATTGCTTAGGCAGATCACTTCTAACTGACAGAAAAGGTGGGACAAAATACTGAGGTTAGTGACAGGATTAGTTTTGCAGACTGTGTAAATGCAGTTGCAAAAGTGGAATAAGCACCTATGTTGTCCCAGCCCTCCCTCCCATTTTTGTCCATCCCAGGAGAAGAAAAATGCACCAGATGGGTCTTCCAGGAGCCTTTAAAGGAAGAGAGCTTTGCCATGCAATGGATTTTGCCCCCTTTGTGCTGAAGCAAAAGAAATTATTGCTGCAAGGGCTGTCAAATTGCAGGATAAGATCAAGCAACGCAATTACCATCTTAAAGTGCTGTGGAAGGAGGAAGGAAAGTGGAACCGGAAAAGCAAAATAGCAAACTTGAGACAAAACAAAATTATCACATTGCTGCAGCAGTTTGAGGCAATGGAGCAAGATACGCTTTGACCTGGTAAATAAAAGGGCTGTTACTGAAAGCACATTCATCACCTACCCAGCTAAATCTGGTGAGGGATAATCCTCTTCCCTGTACAAGCAAGAAACAGAAACAATGACATGATGATTACTATGGAACACAGCATCTGGGTCTGCCATACACAGAAGATGAAAAGATAGCCAAGTTTATGAAATAATGACCAGATAATGAGGCAGGCAGGAGTTGACAACAACAGTCTGTACAGTCATTTCATGAAGCAAAAAAGGCAAAATTGTGTATTGTAATTACTAGAACTGACTTCACTAGCCATGGTTTGTCAGTATTACGTACTTCAAAAGCCGCTGAGTTGAGTAAATGGAATGACAACTCCTGGTTGGTGAGGCTTGTTTGAAAGCATTACCTCTTGTTAGTTCATTATGTAAAGCACATATAATCACACCATAAATTGAATATAAAAATCCCTGCAAGTGGCATCATTTAGTCATGCACAAAGTCAGGAAGTGCATGAGGAAGAGAACCATGGCTTCTGTGTCTTAGGATCTTGCTTTAAATTGTTCCCAGTGATACCTGTAAACTTTTTTTGCATGCCATTAGAATCGGGCTTGCAGCTGAATTAGTGTGAATTAGCCTGTAAATGCCTTGAGTCCTGAAACTGCTTACCTTTGCTTGCATTGGGGGAGGTGTACGGGGTGAGACCTAAAAACCAACACAAAAGAGTTGTCAAACAAAGGCAAAAATAAATGTCAGAAAGCATCAGGCTTTTTGCCCATTATCCATGAGCTAAAAATGGTAATTGCATTGAGAAGCTCCACTGCTGTATTAGGCTTGCCTGGAATACACTGGATTAATGTCAATCTTGAAACAGTAATAATTCCTGAATACTGCCAGTGTTAAAGACACCACCTGTCTGTGGTGGAGCTGTATAACTGACATGGTTAGCATTTGACTATGCTGATGGAGGTTCACATGCTTTTTTGGTAGCATTTCAGTATTGTTTGTCTTCTAGGTAAAAATTATTTTTGTATTTATCATAATGAGCTCAAAAAGCACAGTACAATTTGAGGCTCAAAATAAAGAGTAATGATTGGGGAGTGTTCATTTACTGGTGGATTCTGAAGAAAATATTTATTTTGGAGCATAAGAGGAGGGGAGACTTACAATGTTCTTGAAGAAGTGGACTACAGGGTTGTCATCAACAGGCCGGCCATGCTGAGATCTCGGGGGGATGGACCCGACATGGTGGCTGACCCTGGCTGCATGTATGTCCTGAAAAGCAGAACAGGCACGTCGCCCAGTCAGCTGGGAAGGACAGCTTATCAGCCACGGCGTGAGGAATCATTTTCAGGAGTGAAGACATGAGGAATATACTTTGGAAATCTACAGAGATTGCCCCCTACAGTTGTCAGTGCTGTGAAATGGCAAATACACAGTATGTATATGCACATATGTTGTGCATATATAAGGATGCACATGCCCTTGATGTTACATCCCAGTGTGGAATTAAGCCTCTTATTGGCAAGTTCAGGTAACAGAAACTTTGTAATTTTCCTTAAATACGAAATTTTTCTTAAGCAAGATCATAGACTGTGATTTTAGGAAATAAACAAAAATGGAAAAAAACTAAATTATGTGGATCATTCTGCAGAGGAAAGCAGGAATAGATCCTGTATCATTTTTAGTTCCCAAAGACTATGTAACACTCATGAGCTGCAAGAGCAATGCTTTTTTTAGAATGAGGGAATCAAGTGAGGGTAACAATTTCTATTTCAGGAGGGCTTTCTATTTTCAATAGAGCTTCCTGAGCAATAGTCTAAATGAAGTCAGATATGTGGTTTATGACATTGATTTCTGTTGGAAAAAAAAAAAATAACCAATGCAGAGAAGTTTGGCTGCTGGGTTTTTTTTGCATGCTGATGATATATGGACACTTAACTGTTTTAAAAGCAGGAAAACAGGAATTTTGGATCTGTGAAATCTCTAGTGTCAGGCAGTCGGTCCTGCTTATATTTCTGCAGCAGTTTCTATTTGGTCGCTAGTTCCAGTGTTGCCAAAATAGAGAGCCAGTAGTGTTTAGAGCATGTTACTTCACCCATGGTTTTGTCTTGTTAATCTACATTCAAATCACCCTTTGAAACCTACTGACTGCCTTGTCTTTAGGATAAATACCATGGTGTTGCGGATCTAATGGGCTATGGATTACCACAGGAATGGAGAGAAATTGGGATAATAAGGTTTCAGAATTTAGATGAGGTTGAATTTCTTGATTTTGGCGTTCTTACCAATTATTAGGTGCTAATAACTTGGCTTATTGGAAAAGTTGTTGTACTGTAAATACAAAGTTTCTTCTGCCTGCAGTGCCAGATGTCATCACAAGCTTCGATTGTCTCCCCTTTTAATGTGTATGAAGCAGTAACAAATCTGAAGTAATTTTTAGTGACTGTTCTGGGTGAGTTTCCTGGTGTTCAAAATAAAGTGCTTTCCATTCATATTGTCATCAGCAAACGTCACCTGCGTTCAGACCTTTGATATTATTCTTTGTTTGTGACAGGTAATTTACATGTTTCCCCTCAATTCATCGTTGAAATTACTCTTTCACGTCTGGTTTATTATTTCAGTTTTTGGACTCCTAGGGACAGAAAACAAGATCCAGTGGTGTTTTTCAGACACTGCTTATGTTTATGTAATAACTGATGTCTATAGGTGTTAAAAGGTAAATTCTAATGGATTTGAAATTAAAAGAGAAAATAAATCTGATTTATACTGCTACAATGGGTTACTGAATTGGTATGATGTGAGTGGACTTTTTTGAATTAACTGAGTTTAACAGTTGCCATGTGTTCTATTAATGCATTCAGATCACTATTTACCTTTAAATATGTTTTAAGTGCTTGGCTTTAAATTATATTCTTGCTAAAATCTAATAGGAATAGAGAAGAGAAAACTGTTATAGGAAGGGATGTAATTTACTTATTTCTTTGTGTTACCAGTCTTTTTTGCCCAGGGGTTGCAGTGAGTTCTCCCCGCAGCTCTTGCAATGTTGTTAGGAATTTCAGTCTTGAGAGCGTTGCCAATAAAAGGCATACTTGGCTTCCATATCTATGTATTTTGAAATGTACTTGCCAAGTATGAGCATGAATTCAGAACCCTTGGGTATTGGTGGTGAAGTTTAAAATGGAGGTGGCTCTTGTTTGTGCCTCTAAAGTTTAAACGTACAATAATTCTTCAGTAACTGAACAGAAAAACACTCAGCTTTTCATGTTCCTGGTTAGCATTAGTGAAATGTTTGACCTCAGTTAAGGATCTCAACTAAGTCAACTTTGCTGTACATTCAAAAAAGCCAACAAGAACCTTAAAGCTGAATGATCTTAATTAAAAAAAGATTTGCCAGTACTGGCAAAATTTAAGCAGTAACTGGGAGATCTGATGACAAAAACATAGTTTGCAACTTCACTGTGAAATCAATGGTTTTAAGGATTAATAATCTAAATAAGAATTCTTAAAAATATACATAAAATACCCACAGTTATCCTGTAAGGGGGGTGAATTTTTTTAAAAAACACTTTGTGGTTCTTTCTGGTGATGCACAGCAAAGTTGCATTGTTTTACCTACCTTGGTAGTATGGTGGTATGTTGGCCACTAAGACAAAGAAAAAAAAAAGAGTAACTGTGAATGCAGTGCAAAGAAAACATGCAGGTATTTTAAGTTTCAACATTAGCTATACATTGGAATTGCATTCCCCGTGTTAGCCATGTACTTTAACATCAGAATAATTGCATTTACCGGCACAACCTGTATTAGTACCTTGTAAGAGCTGTTAATAAAAAAAAAATTAAAATTGTCACTTCTCTAACAGTATGCGCTCCATTTGGGGTTTTGTGCAAAGTTATTACATTTCCAATTGTGTTTGTGTGTGAGTGTGTATATATTCATATATATACAGATGTACGTATAAATGCATGCTTTTCAGTGTTGTGCAACAACTGGCTTTGGGTATAAAATAGATAAAAACTACAGTTAAGCAGTTACAGGCTTTTTTTTTCAGTCATGAAATCCATCCCTGACTTTGCCTGCTATAAACAGGATATGTCAGATCTAGCATCAGATGCATTAGGGGGGACTTTTAAATGCATATTTATAATCTCTCTGAGGGCTCTCATCCTCCACAAGAGGATTGCTTATAGCTGAAGATTCCGTATGCATGTAAATAGCTCTAATTCCTCATCAGTCTGTGATACGCATTTGTGACAATAACAGTATTAAGATACTTTCTGAGTACTTGAATTTACAGCTTTTTACAGTTCCTTTTGGTATCAATATTGCGTGCTTTTGGTGCCTACTTTAGGATGTGAGATGAAAATCCAAAGTATATCCCATGTTGTTTCTCTACTGGCAAAATCCATACATGTGAAATATGGAAATAGCTGATTTAAAACACAGTCAAAAAAAGAAACTATGGAAAACAAAAGGCTTTTTCATGGGTTCAATGGTTTTCATGGTTTCCCAATGGCTTTTCTTCACAAGATACCTAAGTTGCTGTGCATGAATTTAAAAGATATCATACAAAATCCACCCATTTCAAATTCACATAGACATGAAAATTGCATTTAAATTGTCTTAGAAAACCAAACTGTTCCACAGCTTGTAGGTGGTCCATAATGCTTAACCACCCCCACTAAGACATTTGGAACTGTACTGGTAGACTAAAATTATCCTTTAAGGATAATTATCCTATGATGAACACTGTTCTGTAGGAAGAAAAAGCTGAAAGTTCAACAGGCAGTTTGTAAGCCACTCAGCTGATTCTGTGTTTGTCCTTGAAATGGACTCTGAATCCAAACTAATGAAATTCCTATCCAGGTTAAATTGAGGTAGTCAGTATGGCTTCTAAATATACATGCCAAACAGGAATTGAGACATATCCTTTCAGTAAATACATATGCTTTTTTTTTTTCTTATTTTAATAACATGGAAATCTGTGATATAGTTTAATGAGAAATCTGACAGGCACTTGAATACAGAAATTGCTTCATCTTGAGATTTGGAGAGGCTTTGTCCGTGGGGCTTTGTGTTCCTGGGCATGGGTGACACTTCATCAGAACCTTCCAGTGCTGCTACCCCAGCTCTCACCAGGCAGCAACAGAATACATAGCCCAAGTGGGATGTATTTTTCCATGCTTATTCTAGGAGTAACCTAACTTCTGAGAGCATGCACTGCTAAATCAGAGCTGTGTTGTACTGGTGGTGTTGGTTCCTTCTTCACATACAACCCAGGTAGCAGTTTGCTCTTGGTGGCATCATTTGTCCCAGGCTGTTCACAACTTGATCTGTTCCAAAAGCAATGGGAATGCTGACGTCTTCCCCACTGGCTGATCTGGTGATGACATTATAGTTAATTACCTAATTCAGCAGGCTTTTTTAATGACTTTAGGAAGAATGAGCCACACATCCGTGTAATGGTACTGTTAATTTTTACTAATGTGGAAGTTAAGACAGAAATTAAATTACTTGCTCAAAGGTATAGAGGAGAATTGGCAGGAAGAGGGATGTGAATGCAGGAGATTCTGCCTTTCAGGGTTGTGCTGAGATCAATCTTTGTCTAGAAATAGGCGATGAACAAAAAGAGGAAGAATTCTTAGCAGAATGACAGGAATAACAAACGTGGCAGTAAAGAGTAGAGATGACTGAAAAGTAAGAAACACAAGGTAGAAGGAAACAATGGAGAACACTCCCCAGTCAAGAGAGGTGCCAGTCAATAATCCAGAACCACATTTCTCCATAACCCTGTTACCCCTTAATGCCTTGATGATTAGTGTTCATAAAATAGCAGGTAAAAGAATTACTGGGGAAAAAAGAAGAATGGCGCCCGTTTTTCAGGAGAGTTCTGGTTTATGATGGGACTCAATTGAGAGACCAGTGCCATCATACCTTCTGGGTTTTTTCCCAGTGTCCAGTTTATTCCATTGTTGTAACACTTGATAAATTGTTTCAGAGGCAAAACCCCGTGCATTAATTTGACTTGGCTTTTTTGAAGCACTTTTTCTGCCTAGCATGAATAATTTTATTCAAATATTCTTCATGACAGAAGTTCCTTATCTGCTTGGACATTGTCTCTGATGCATACTCAGTATTGTTCTGTTATTTTATCAAGTTGTTATCAATGACACAGATTAAACTTTGTTGAAATGATCCATGGTTTGGGTGGGGGTTTTCTTAACTGGTTTTGTTTTGGATTTTGTTTGAGAATAATCACTCCAGAAAAAAAAAAAAAAAAGAAACTTTGGCTAGTAGGTATTCTCCAAGTAGCTTCTTCTACCACCAAATTTCACAGCCTTAAGGACTTTACTGTACATGGGCAAGGTATGGAAGGCATCCTGCACTGATATTCACCATGATCAATTTCTGTTGATCACCTGTGTATTTGGTGGAGATGCATCTGTTTGTTGGTGCGGCTACAGCAAAATAATGTAACATTTTGAGTATGGCCACTGGTAAGAAAGCAGAAATTTATACAATTTTTAGATGTCCTGTTCCCTAGTATTTTCATATAGTCATGAAGGTAATACATCAAGCAAGATGGGAATTATTTGGAAAACAAAGCTATAAATACAAGGTGAACAGTATCACTTTACAGCTGCTGGCCGGAAAAATGTTACTACAACCTCGATTTCTGGAAATCTCAGATTGCATGCACTCACCTACCCACAAAATATTTCATCAGTTGTCATCTTTGAAGGACTGGCTCAATTCTGTTTATTTTCTGCCTTTAGTAGGTAAGCAAGTGACAAGCTAAACTCTCATACAGGTTGTTAAAAGCACTATTGTCTGTCTCAGCATCATTTGTAGAGGGAGCAAAATAGCAAGGAGAGTTTACAATTATGAAATATTTAGGCATGGTTAATAGCATATTTCTTTGAAAGAAATACTGTGGTAAAATTTCCAATAATATTTTTAGTATAAAGTGGGGAAGATGGACCACTCCAAACCTGAGGCTTATACGGTTTCCAAGGTACATTAATTGTACGATTTATCAGAAATGTATAAATAGATGCATCACAAGCAAAAGGGGAAAGAGAGCTAAGGCTCATCTTGGGTCTCTAGCAGTAATTTGTGCTTTACCAACAGTTTAAAATTGATTTGTAAAAAAATCAGTAAAATCACCTGCCAGTGGATGATTTCTTGTGCAGCTCAGAAATGAAACCAAGTAACTTGGGAGTGTAATGTGTAACTGAACACATCTAACTGGAAACCATTTCAGGAACATGGTGAGATATTTTGCATCAGTACAAAATTGTCACTAATGCTATGTGATGACAGAGGTACAAACAAAGTCAGGGGAAAAAAGTAGTAACTTTTGCTCCGGTTTTCCATCTGGCAACATTTACCACTGTGTAATCTGAAAACAGGTGAAAAGCAGTCATATATTTTGGCATTCAGGATGGAAAGTGCTAAGGACACTGCAATTCTTCATTTACAAGGAATGTGATTGAAAAAAACAATATAGCAGATTCTAATATAAAGCAATTTCTTACTTATCAAACTGCAGAGAATTGAACAGATTAAATTGTTCTCAAGCAGAGAAATCCTCATGCTAAATTTTTAATAGTTCTATTTGACCATCTGTATGTACATTTTGGTGTCCCTGCCTGGCCCTCGCACTTCTTTAAACAAACACCCTCCCCCTCTGATATATGGTTTTAAAATTAAATCCAGACCCTGTTGTCGTCTGCACTGCAAGGCCATGCAGATGAACAAGAGAGGAATGGGTGAGAACAGCTGAGGCCAGTTCCCACCAAAAGATCCCAAAGCTGCCATCACTGCCCCTCCAGCAGCTCTGCCATCAGGCCCAGGCAAAGGGCACCACAAGCTTTGAACTTCACCAAGTGCTCAAAAGAATCCTTGGAACTCTTCTGTAGAACTTAAATGCTCTTCACATACTACTGTGATTATTATATTAATGGATAGAAGACTCTAGAAACAGTCAAGCAAAGACTGAACTGAAATCTCCTGTGAGAAATTTAATGAAAGGGGGAAAGTTTTTGTTGTGGAGTGATTAGAAACAATGATCCTTCAAATGCTTCAATTTGTATTTTAGCCTGAACATGTAACTAATACATTTCTCAAGGTAAGAGGCACAAGACCATATAAAAATAGTAAAAGCAGCAAAGCACACAGGCATTCTCCCTAGACATGATCTCCTCTTTAACTTGTAATACAAATCAGAAAGCCCCAAATACTTTGTCCCATTTCTGAATAAACCTTGCCATGCTGCTGCTGTCAGGTGAGCATAAAAAAACCATCACTAATACTTTACCAAAATTTAGTGCTTGCACTTCAAAGCTTACCACTTAAAGAGCATCTAACTTAGACCAATTCCCAAATTCCTCTAGTAGCTTGTAATAATTACTTCAAGCAGTAACTTCCTTGAAAATGCAAGTCCCAGTGCATTAAATAATGTGTTAATTATTAGGCACGAATAACATGTTCATGGTCATAACACGTGTTAAATGAACATGTCAAAATCAATCCCATGTTCTCTCCTAGGCCTTTCAATTCTCACATGGTGTGTGTACTCACCAGTTGGTCTTTCCTTGTTTTGTACAAGTGATTTTTTTTTTAAACCAGGCTAACATGCTCTGAGGTTCTACCACTGCACAAGCTAAATGAGCTTCAGACTGTCAGTTCTGTTACTCTAATTAATTTTTAGGTATTCCTCATTCACTGCTACAAATAAGAGGCCAGATTCAGTTCCCATTATCATTAAGTGAGAACATCAGATTCAAGAGCTTTGGTTATTCAAAGCCTACCCTTTCCTTCCAAAAGGAAACCTCTCTGTTCCTTTCTGTCCAATGTTCTGTTCTAATTGATTTTTGCAGAAGGACACGTAGCGTCTTAGTGAACTAAAAACCCGTCACGTACAAATAGTAGTTTGTTGCAACTTCTGTTAATGTATTAAAGCATTTAAAACAAACTAAATCATTAGTACACTGGTTTTTGGCATGTAAACTGTTTAATGAATACGTAAAGCACATTAAAAAGCAAAAGATTAAAACAAAATTATTGTTACAACAACTATAAACTCTGTAAATTTTTTTTACAAGCATACTGCTTGCACAGCAGGTTTTACAAAACAGTGTATCACAAGCAATACCACTCCCTGAAAACTAAGATTTGGAAATCAAAATCACATGAAGTATTTACTTACATCACATCATATACTAGTCAGACTAGCACTGATTTAACTACTTTTCAAATTCTTCATGGTGCTGTAGTATACATTAAAGCTTCCACAGGAAATGTGAATAGAGCTCAAGTGCAAAAAAAAAGGAAAGAAGATTCCAATTAATTTATCCCTCCATGGCATTATTTAAAACTGTGGTTCCTAAACTTTTTTGCCAGTGCATGGTTATCGCAGCCATTTTTACAGATCCCCACTCTAGCATCTGCTTAGCACAGGAGTGGGGTTGGAACTGCTGATTTGGAAATGCTGATCCCAAACCTTGGTTCTGCTCAAGCTGAGAAGAACTTCAGCCCAGTGCTGCTCCTGCCTCATATCTGTCTGTAGGATGAGGAAGCCCCATCCCTACCTTCCATATTTCTTGCACCCAAAAGCATGGAAATTGGGAAGGAAACAGGAGCAAGGCTTCATTCAGGCAACAGGAGACTATTACAAGATTGAATACAAAACTGAAGCAAAATGTAAAACAGAAATTGATTTTATCCTTCCCTAAGTCTTGCCTCACCTATTGTTTATTGTCACTCACATATTTTGGTTTGTTTCATCTGTGTCACAAATGTAGTTTAAAAGTTTAGTACGTTAATGCAAAATGTTAAACCAGGACAGAAAAGTTCTTGTTTCACAATCCAAACTTTAGTAGGAAAAGAAAAAATAAAATCATAAACAAAAGGATTACAAAAGCATAAACAACTGCATCAAAGAAACAAAATAGCAGTCAGTACATATTGAAGATGAATACAGGCTCAGAATCTCGGAGGCACAAATAACATTTGATTGTTTTAACAAACTTGCTTAGACAAATATTCTATAAAGATTAGAAGAAATAATTTATTGTTATGCTACTCTCTCTTGCATGCTATTTAAAATGTCTGCATCACAGTTTCTTTCTGTCACCATTTTAAATTCTTTTGATTAAATTTGAGCTGTGCACAATGATTGTTTTGTTTCAAATATTCTACCTTATAAGTTTTTCATAAAAGTACAAAATTCAAGCTGGTTTTGATTGAGTTTCAGCTATCCAAAATCTTGATGGGATTGGGGGGCAAAATGGCAAATGCACTTGCTGCCCCTTAGAGGAAAAGGAGTATTTCTGTACATTTCAGTACTTCTATTTTTAACAACTCCCATGGAACTCCCATGCACTTAAATTAACTTCAGAATGGCAAGGCAAGGGAGAACCTGCTCCACATGAGAAAAGGAGGCCATGAAACAGTCCCAGCATTGTTCCTACCCCACCTTTCTGGACACAATAGTGAATATTATTCATTAATGTACTTCTTAGCTATGGATGCAAGAAGCAAATGCCTCCACAAAGAATTTATAATGTGTTTTGCTTGAATGTCAGCCCTAAATCTGTACAAAGAGCGAGTGTTGTTTTTGCATTCCAGAGCTTGCTGGTGTGGGTAGTTGAGATGCTCCCACTGAGGCATGGGCTGACTGAAAAAGGAATACTGCAAGAAAGGCAGCTGCAGAATTGCTTTGAAATGCTTCAAAATAAATACAGAAAAAAGTGCAAGCAAATAAACAGTGCAGCTCTAGGAACTTTTCAAGCCTTTGAAATTCATCCTTTAAGGTGCTTTTAGTGGTATCTTATTTAGCAAAGACCTGTTTATTTAGTGAAGTCTGGAAAACTGCCAAGGGACTTCATTCTATTTCAGCTGGTCCGAGAACACCTTCATCAACTATCAGTGATCCTCTACAAAATTCAGCATATGGCAACAACTGTTTAGGGTTTAAGCACAAATGAGCCATCTCAATTTCCTCTGTTTACACTTGTATAAATAAATGACACCACAAGCCTTTCTTGATACAAGAAACAAAAAAGGCGTTGTTTCAGAGGCTAAATAAATAACAGTTTAAATGCCTGTGCCACTTGCTCAATACTTTTCACACTGAAGCCCTCCCACAAGAGAACTTCCTAGGAATGTTTCCCATGATGTACATCAATATTATCATTGTGTGGAAGAGTGTTAGAGATGCTTTGGCACTGGAAGTCCTAATGTGACTGACTTTTGCCAAAATAATTCAACTTCTCTGTGCTTCCAGCTCAGATCTGCAAATCAGGACTCTGTAACACTATGAGTAGTTGTTCTTAAGGGAAAAAAATCCCAAACAACTACTTCTGCTATGTAAAAAAAAAAAAGTCAGAATTATCCATAATTCTGTTCTGTTTTGCAGACATTTAAGTTCTTCACAATAGCATTCTACAGCAGAGATAAAAGAGATGATCTCCTGTCCTCTCATACGTAATTACATCAAAATCTATAGAGAATCATTGCAATCATGTTCACATCAAAGGATAAAATACAGAATTTGTACAGCTTGCAGACATTTTTCAGTCATTACTCCTAAAAACTGAGTTAGTTTGATTTATTGCCAAGCAGGAATGCACATACCTCTGTATATTCTGTATGCAGAACCTAACTTTTTGGTATTGTTTCCTTGGTGTACAAAGAACATTTCATACACTAGTTTTCATCGAGTAACACAGTACATGAACAAAATAGCAAGAGTTGAGCTGGCCAACCAGGTTCCAGAAAATAACAGCTGGGAACAGTCTCTGTTTTTCGCAGTAACACTAAGAAAAACAGTTTTCTTCATGCTCACAGCAACTGCTTGTTGCATTTATGAACATTACACACAGGAACATTACTACAGAAAAAAACTGCCTGGCTGCTAAATCTTTGTCAGTAGCATTAGATGCCCCAGTTGGTAAAGGTGAGAAATAAAACGAACCAAACACCCAGCTTGCTTAGCACCGCCCACCAAATGTGAGAAGCTTCTGGTTTTAAGTTTCTAGAGTATTTTTCATCCAGTGGTCTCTACATTACAACAACTCTTCAGGGAAGGGCTATTATACATTGTGCTTCCAGGTGTGGAGCTGTGAAGGACACTGACAGCCACAGCTGTCGGACCACCACAGACCAGTTTTACACCAGGGGGCAGTTTGTGTCCTGTCCCAGCGCAGCACTGAGAGACAGCACAGATCACAACTTGGAACACTGAACAGACCTCAAAGGTTGTCAAAGGATTTTCAAAAATTTGGGCCCAACCAGCAACTACAAACGCTGCTTTTTGCAACACACAACTTGAGCAACTACAACAAATTCAGATAAAAGAAAGGTTTTACAGCCCTACAGCAGTTCCATTCAAATGCTTACGTAGTGTGTGGACACACAGACACAAGACTCCACCTATTATTTACATGGCAAAAGGTACAGCAAAAACATCTTAAACTTTGCCACCTGAACTGAACTAAAATGCCAGCTGCATAATTTATCAAAGAAGGCAGGTATCCTCGAGAGGGGAAGAATTTCATTAACAGCCTTTCATCAATGCCTTGTTTTTGAATTCATAGTGTTGAAAGGACTCGTTATACAATTTCTAGTATGAAATGATTGGAGTAAATCTCAACCTCCTGTCAGAATGAAGCAGCTGGATTATTTTGTACACCTGGGATTCAGGATTATATCTGTCAAGCCATCTTCCCAGCAATGCTGTCAACTGACCTTAAGCATACTCTTGCACAAGCAGGTTGAGAATTTGGCCATAATTCCTTTTCTAACATCTATTTCCAAGCTTGTCCCTCAGTTAGTGCCAAGGTATGTAGAGATTGTCTTGCTGCTCTCATCCAGCTGCCTCTTGCAAATACTTAAGAACAACACACAGAGCAGACTGAAGTTTCTCTAAATGGCACAGCATAGAAATGCATACAACACACCACATTAAATGCTCATAAAAATTCCTCCCGGTAATGTTTCTAGAGCCCCCTGGATTTCTAATACTCCTTGTTACTACCCAGAGTAGCTCCTCTTGTTTCCCAGATCTTTGCTTTTTTTGTTGTTGCTGTTTTCAGTTTAAAGCCAAGCATTATATTACAAGTACCGCGCTGCTGGCTAGGTCAACTCTTGCCTTATAGCAGTCAGACCTTTCTTTCAGACCCACCCTTCCTCTTTAACTGTACTGTATTTTGCGGTAGCCTTGCAGTTCTCTATTCCTCAGAGCTCACCTTGCCCGAGCCCCGCCGGGGAACGTGTCTTTCACCTCCAAAGAATCTGCCCAGCGAGTCAAGTAGACCCGAGTCTCTGTGCCGTGGGGATCCATGTCTGGCATGGTCTATAGTGCTTGCAGATGCCAGTTTTGATCCGTGCCGGAAAGAGGAGCGTTTTTGTGAAGCCATCAAATCCGAATTCTCTGAAGCTGCTGCACTGTCCTCTTGGATGGTCTGTAGCTCATCTGACTCTGAGGGCCGATCTTTGAAGGTGTTGTCCTCTCTCCCTGGGGCATCTCGGGAAAAGAGGCGGATCAAGTGGGGGCGACCAGTCCGGTCAGCTGGGTTGGCCTCCGGCCAGGCATTCTTCGGGTCTGCTGCGCCTTTGGAGTCTGTCACCGCTGGGCTCTTCGTGGAGGTCCCATTGTTCTGGTTCACATCTGCCTCTCCTGCAAACAACAAGGATGAGATATGAATACAGGCCTGTGAAAAACAGCCCTGGAACAATGCTGCTTTTTATCCCTTGCCTTGAGATGCTCATTTCATACAAAACCCGTAATATGTGCAGTTGTAATGAAACTATGTTCTCTTCCAGCCTTAAAGAACATTAAGTTATCTTGGAACTGAAACCAGAATGATGTTCTCACACGGATTTGCAGTAGTTCTAGGTGATATTTTTGGTGTGGGGTTTTTTTGGGGTTTTTTTTTGGTTTTGTTTTTTTAAACACATTTATAAATAGATTGATAGATTACTTGAAGCATAACTGAGATTAACTTTATTTACATGGAAGGCTTGTGGATGAGAAGGCTTTCAGTGAGTAATCAGAATTCCTGTACTTTCCCTTGAAGACTGCAACTCTAATTATGCCATCTTTCCCCAAACCAGGGGGAAAACAAGTAAGTAATTACAGTGGCATTGCAGATCTGTGCCTTCAAGAGTGCATGTTCCCTCTCCACAATGTCAGAGCTTATGGCCTCATTTGGAATCCCTCGCTGTAACTTCAATATGGATCAAACAAGCATAGTGAGAAGGGTTTTTCTGACAAAAAAATTGTATTGAAATTGCCCTCACTTCAAAAAAGAGAGCACTAAACTGCAATTTTCACTTGGCCTCTTATGACAGTTTTTGTTCATGTAGGATGATCCTGGCACTCCAGGTACAATGTCCTAGCACTGATGCTGAAGGCCTAAATCAAAACTGTCCGATTTGCATTTAGCGCTTGTGAGAAGTGACAAAACCAATTACTAGCAACTGACAAGCTTTTTTTTAGCCAAGAAAGGTGCCAAGACAGACCCCTGTGGTAAGTGAAATGCTTGCTGCCTTCTCCACAGCTGTGTTCTGATGCACCCAGTAAAGTATATAAGAAGCATCAGCTGTGGCACACTTAGCCACTCCTTCACCTGTAGTAGCTCCTTCTACCAGTGACAAAAAAGGTTTATGGAGGTTTTTATGGTAGATACTATGACTCCTACTGTTCTAAAGGAAACTGCACCCACTGAAGAATATGACTTCTGTCCAAGGAACACCAAAAGAGTATTAGTAGGTCATTGCTTGAGAAGCAACCTTCAGCACAGACACCTCCCACACACTCAGTGTCAGAAATGTCTTTTGGAGTCAAGGGGGCTCAAAAATTCAGAAATAAATTAGTTATGTGTTACCCTTAGGGTGTCCTAATTACCTTTTTACATTGTCATTTGATTTGGTCCTCGTTGCCATGGGCGGGATAGGATCTGGCAAATACTGCTGTGTTTTCAAAGTACTCTAGGCTCAAGTACTTTGCTGATTCAGCAGAGCAATTTTAGATTTGAGAGAGTCATTTCATATGGTTTCACCCACCCACAGGGCACTAAAGAAACCTTTTCTCGGGCTGAGAATAATTCTGAAATAACTGTATGGGTGACAGCACGAGACAGTAATGATGGCTTCTGCAAAACCTGTGTGTAGGTTACAATTGGTTGTAATCAGCCTGCTACAGTTTTTCATATAAAATATAGAGTGAGTTTTGCTGTGCAATTTGACTAGCTAGATAGTGTTGAGGAACTCCAAGAAAAATTTCTTCTGTTAAAACATCTGAAAGTCTCTCAGAAATACAATTATTTAACCATTGCCTAACTGTAACTGAAGACCTCATTAGTGGTGAAAATATTTGCTGGCAACTTTGGAATTTGAATTTTCCTTAAAAGATGCTCTCAAACTTACTAGAAACTACTAGCATACCCAAATTATTTTCTTAATAAAACAAAAGAAAAGTAACTAATTTGGATGTGTGACATATTCTGAAAGTGCAAAACATTTTAAACAGCGACTCTAAGCCTAAGTTCTATACCATAATACAAATCCATTCACGGACAGAAAAAGAAAAGCAAACAAAAGAGTTATTGTATTTAATTAAATGCATTAACAAAACACCAGAGCATCTGCATACTAATATTTTTTACAACAGTTGTTCTTTGTGCCACTGAATACGGGTATTGGTAAGCAACAAAGAAGGGTATTTGTACCACAAAAGTAGCTTCTCCCAATGCATACGCAGTGAGCTATAAAGTATAAATCTTTCTGGAGGCTTTATTTCAGCAGTGAAAGCACACATTTAAGTTTGCCTCTAAATTTTCCTCATGCTTATGTCTTCTCTATGTATAAAAACACATTAGAGAGATACTGTTAATATTGCTGCTAACTAATCAAAGTCTTCCAGTGCATTTGGAGAGACAGATCACTTTAATAATGTCCTAAGGACATCCAGAATTAATGGACTAGAAAAAAATATGCTTATTTGTTAATTTAAAAACAAATATTTAGACTTTTATTGAAACCTATTGTAAATGCTGTGTATAGGTACTATTTTTTTTAAGTTCTTTTTCTTTGGAAGATGAAGCTCTTTCTTAAAATAGAGCACACAACCTGTACCATATCATTTGTCCAAGAGAAAGTTGCCCAGGGAGGAAGAGATCTTGGGCACTTTTTTGCTAATCCTTGTAAAATGAAGTACAGCAGAATGCATTGCAACAGGCACTAATTAGAAGGCTATGGAAGGTGTCTTCTATTTTTATGTAAGTGAATACGGTCCTTGAGAGCTGCACAAAAGAAAAGCACCTCCTCCCATTAGCCCAAAACAGCAGGAGGGAACCAGACTCAAAGCAGGGATGAGGCACTCCAGGTGTGGCCAAGGACCACTCCCAAAGGCCCCCTCTCTGCTTCCCCTCACCTCAGGGTGCTCTGAGCCTGCTGCTCAATGTTCCCTGGGCAGGGTGGTCAGAGTGAACAGAGCCATTTCTTCCCTGTACACACAGTGACTTCCAAAATGAGGAATACAGTTGGACAAAAAATTCTTACAGTCTGCTAATGAAACCAAGGAGAAACTCCAAAGGTGCTTTTAATGAGAAAATAAATCCAATCTTTCATTGTCCTTAAGAGGAGTTAGGTCCCATATGAGTATTTTTGAAACTACTGTGGCCTTGGTGCTTGATTAGACATTGATAGTTTGTCCCATTTCTTGAGAATCAAAATAACTATTTTCCCTAAGCTGCTAATTGGCTGGGACCTCTCAGCCCAATGCTTCAAACAACAACTCCTCTCAATAACCACAGAAATTGATTCTATGTGAAGCACAATTTCCAATCAAGAGACCTCAGATACAAATATCCTTCTTATGGGTCACTTGGAAGGCTGCTCCATGATAGCCCCTCCTGATGTGCACAGCAGTCTGTAGTCTTCTTCCATACAGAAGACAGCCTGGAAAGACATTAAGCTAAGAGTTTTAAAAAAGATTACAAGTTTTTAATCTCCTCCTACTCCTTTCCAGTCTTGCCTTCTTGCAGATACTTGTAATTCCTCTCACATTCCTACAGCTGCTCCCTCTACAAATTCTGTAAAACAAATGAGGAAGATGAAGCTGATGAAATCTGAAGTACATTACCTTACTTTGGGTTCTCAAGAGAGGCTTAGATCAACAGTCACAGCATATTGCAAATATTGATTATACATGACAGCAGCTTAAATATTTGTATGAAATCTTAAGAATTAAGTATTATTCACTCATTAAAAATGCCAGAAAGTATATTAATCAACTTTTTAACACTGAATATTTAATACACTTTATCATAACTACAGGCTGCTGTGATCCATTATACTTCCTTTTTCTTGGCCTTCTTTTCTCAGGGTATGAAGATGGAAATTACTGAACTTTTAAATCAACTTTTCATTTTAGCTGAAGTCATCTATATATATAAAGCACTGTTTTTCAGTAAATTAAATATAATCTGTATTTGCCCTTTTCTGCTTTTTAGGTCCTCTCTTTTCTATAAATGTCAACTGGATAATGAAATACAATGCAGTATAGTCCTCAATTCTGAGTTAAGTTTATTCTGAGTTTACTGAAATGCTGACAATAAAATATTGGCTAAAAAATCTGACTTTTTGTGTTGATTCATCTGTGTTTAGTCACTTGAACAACAAAGCATAACACCTAGAAATTAATCACCTTTGTCACAGCTGAGATTTCAAGAACTCTGGTAAGCTATAGCAATAAGGCAAATGTGTTAGTAATAGATCGCCTTGCATTATTTAAGAGGCTGGGACCACTGTTTTGGAACATGTGGCTTCTAATAACGTCTGTGGTAATATCAGGCATTTGACAGAAAAAAAGGCCAGAGAGAACACATTCATCATCACTACATACATGCTGCAGCTGAGGGTATCTGGGTTCCAACTCTGTGCTGAGACAATCCCACAACAATCCAGCTCCTGGTTTGGACTTTTACTGCAGCACAGACCACAGTGGAATAGTATGTCTACAGCCGTTAGGCTTCACCACAGAATTATTTGGGGAGACAGAGGAAAGAATTATGTCTGTATTGTTGAATCTGAACTGCAAAAGCTTGATTCATCCTCATTATGCTAAGACACTGCAGACAAAAAATGGCTCTTAGCCTAACTTCTCTAAGATGGTTAGAAGGCAATATGCCATCAGACATTTAAATTCATAAACCTAATTACTGGATTTGTCTGATGCTTGTCAAACACTGGGAATCAAATTTAGACAAATATTTCTGTTTGAAATGGATGGCATGCAGTATAATTGTGAAACAAACACTTGGTCGTAGCTCTGAACACAACCAGAACAGATGTGCTGGTGCATTTAGCCTTTACACAAACATTCTCACCATTTTCTAGCAGAGTGAATGCACAGAGAAGTGCCCATGTGTCTCATGATACAGATTGACATGAGTTTAACACTCCTGCACTTAGCCCAGAGATCAGTTCCATTACAGCTTGCTCTCCTCCCTCCCTCCTTGCCAAAGCTTATCACTTTCAGGGAAAAAAATTCCACCCGAAGGCAAATTTGCTCTATAGCTTCAGCATAATTGAAGGAATGATATCTTTCTGCACAAGAAATTTGGCTTTTTCTATGGGCTAACCAAGCTGCAGATTAAACCACCACAAAAACAAGAAGCCACCTGCTAAGCATAACATGCACTCCTCCTTTGACTTCCTTCCCTTACTTCTTTCATTAGACATTTTTCAGCATATAAAAGCTCTTACCAGACTAGAATAAAAAAAGTTGTGAGGGTGTTTTCACTCCACTGATGAGTTGAGCACATTTCTACACTGATCTGCTGAAGCAGTGAATAAAGGCTCTGCTGTGGCATAATTTCCCTTACAATGAAACTTAGTACTAAAAATACAGTAAAAAGTGAAAAACCTCACCAGGTCCAGTATTTACTTCTATTGAACTAAATTTAAAAAAAGACCAAATTTAGTTCTATACTACATCTTGGGTCAATAAGGATCAGTGGCTGAGTCTGCTGAAAGTTATTGCACTGTTGTTGGTAAAGGTACAACACAAGTTTAGACATTTAGACCACATTGTTGTGTCTGGGTGAATGAAACTTCCACTTAACATTTGGCAAGGAGTGCCTGACAAATGCTGCTTTTCCTGAATCCCTGGAACCTCATGGAATACCAGTTCTTAGGTGTTCTCTGAAGAAAGCATTATGCCCCCAAGAGCTGATGCCAGACTGAAAATGGATCAAAGAGGATCTATTAATTGCTACACCTTTGCTAATACCCAAGTCTTGGCACAGCATCTTTCAGACTCATGAAAGATCTCATTTCTCCAAGCCCTCCCTGGTCCTCTCCTGCTGAAGAAGAGCTGCTGAGGTAGCAGAGTTTGGCCTTAAAGCAGAGCTCACAGAAAATACAAAAAACATTTGACAGAGAAGGAAACTGTAGTTCGCATCCTGCTGTGGAATCAACTGTCTTTGCAGTTGACACTTTAGCTATATTATTTATGCTCATATTTCAAAGAAAAAGTCTGCATTCACTCAGGTGGAATAGGAATATGTACTTTTCAGCATAAAATTATGCTGTAGGGAAAAAACTGAAAATGGCATAGGAGAATGTGAACCACCACTACAGGATGAAAACATAAGCGTGATTCCTCTCACTTTTTTTCTGATACTAACCTAAATGTACTGCAGATCTGCTGAAAAAAAAAAAACACAACCAAAAAACCCTTGAACATTTGACATACTTTGGCATCAATTCACAAGTATTGCCTATTTTACTAGGTAAAAGACAAAGTCTCTCCTGAAAGACTAGCAACCTTCTTCCCAAAAGGCCAGTCAATGAAAATCTTGCTGGCTGCCAAAGGTGCTTCCAACAGTAGGGCTGGTTTTCTGACACTGGGATAAATAAACCTCTCAAATTGACTTCATAGTTTCTTCTCAGTTCCCTTAGTGCACCAGCCAGCCAGCCTTGCCATCATCCTGAGATGTACCACTTTCAGCACTTCCCTCAGCTACTTGAAAGGTAATTCTCAGAGCTCAGGAAGTAGAGCTGGGAAAATAAACCTGTGAAGTTGTTTATCGCAAAGGTGGCCGGTATGAGGGAGGTGATCCCCGGAAGCATTCATTAATACAAACAGTCTCTGGTAATCTCCATAAGGATAATCAAAATCATCAACCCCCTGTTTAGGGGGACAAGAAAGGACTTTTAAGAATTTAATCCTGGACCCCAGTGCATGTATAGTTTGTACAAGCACTACCAAACCCACAGAATCTGGTTAAAATAAATACACTTCCTTCAACATGGCAATAACTGTTTAAAGGCTGTATTTATAACAAGGTGAGTTGTAAAATTATATGCAACACAACCAGTAAATTATGTCCTTTAACAGCAAATATCTTCTGCTTTCTTAAGTTTGCATCTTTCATTTCAGGGTGCCAATGCTTAAATGCCAGATGATGAAGACAGCATAGATGTCAATACATACTTATTTAGTCTATAAAAGTAGTGCTGGATTATGGAGTGATAAACAATAAGTAGTATTAATTTTGCAAGTTCAGTAGGGTAATCAATAGCCTGATTTTTTTTCTTCTTTCCCCTTAATTCTGCGAGACTTCATTAACCCAAAGTGTTTAATACATGAACCACTGCTTCCAAGAGTACCAGTTTCATGATAAATACATCCCTTAAGCATTGCTCTGCAGTAAAGCCAACATTTGCTGGGAGAAGGATCCCTGTAAGGTGGTACTGGCACTGTGGGGAATGGTTGCTGTGGTATCTTTTTTGGTAGGGTAACTATATTGACGTTCTAAACTTATCCAGTAAAACCATAATGCAACCAGTCAATGACTAGGTGAAAACACACAGCAATGTGACATCTAGCTGTGATGGTGACACTCTGATAAACACGCCTAAATCTTATTTTGTGAATCAGCAAACAGCACATAATTTTTAGTTCTGCTGACAACTTCATGATTTGAAGGAGTTGGTTCTGTGAAATGACTACAAAATAAAAATTGGAAATTAAAAAATATGCTGTATGTTCATTACAGCTTATGTTCAGCATTATCATTCTGCTGAAGGCAATTATGTTTTAGGGTATCAGGGTGTAAAAAGTCAGAGTCAGAGATTTTTGCTATATCAGGAGTCCTCTTGCTGGAAAGCTTTTCTGTATTTTGACCAAGGCACACACAACTACTAGCATCTGCATGTCAGAGATGTGAAAACCCTTCCAAGTCTGTGCAGTAATAACCACAGTCCATGCCCGAAGTCTGGAGATTAATGGGAAGCATGTGTGGTTACTGTGGGCTGAAATGCATTAACATCCCATTGTCCACTGTGAGGGGCCGCACTCCAGGAGCCAGGTTTTGGACTTGGTGGAGGAAAAACAACATCATGCCCTCCCCAGACTTGTACACCCTGTATTATTTATGCCTTTAAGAACTCTCTCTACTCTGTATTCTTACTGAAGTCATTTATCCAGTTCATTCTGCACATGTCAAAGACATGAAAGCAAACCAGTCAGCAACGCGTTTCAAACCACAGGAACTGGAGCAGCAGTTGCATACCAACTCTGTGTGTTCTCCTCTTATTGATGATGCTGAGGCTTAAAACCAGGGGTGCAACAGACCTTCTTTTTCTTAAACCTACTGTGAAAGTCATATCAGATTCAACATGCAAGAAATTAGCTGAGAGGCCTAAGTTACACATCATCTGTCACTGCATGGTGCTTAATTTCCTCTTCATTTTTTTAAAATGGGCTATGCATGCATTTTGGCAATTCAGTGACACACCTTCATCAGAAATTACCAGTGATTAAGCATTGAATTGGACTGCCCAGGGAAGTGATGGAGTCACTATTCCTGGAACTGTTCAAGGAATAGCTGGATGTGGCACTTAGTGCTGTGGTTTAGTTGATGTGGTAGTGTCCAGTCAAAGGTGGGACTCAATCTTTGAGGCCTTTTCCAACTTTAATGATTCTATGACTATGAAAGAGAAAGTGGCTCAGGACTGTTATGAGCCTTGAGGGTGTGTGAAGGTATTGTTTGCTTGCGAGGACAGGTAAAGAAACCTACAAGTAAAAAGAGGCATTCAAAAAAGCTAAACGCATCCTGAGTGAGAACAATTTTTGATCTTCAGATTGTAATTAAAACCACTCTACTTGACTGCAGAAACTGCCTTGCACTCTGTGTGCTTTCACAGAGTTGGGCACTTGGTTATCCGTGCCTCTGGTTTACAATGAAGAGCTGACACAAAGCCCACACGGTGGCCTACCATTGCAGAGGAATGCAGCAGTGTAGGCCCAGCTTGAACCCTCTAGCTCTTGTTTTCCAGAACTTCTGGCATTGCCTCCCCTTGCTGAGGGTTACAAAGGCAAGTACAGAAAACAAAAGAGCCTGTGGTTGAAACCAGTGGGACTTGCTATGGCAGAAATTTGGAATCTATGAGAAGCATGTGGCAATTCTCCACACAGCCTGCAGAGAGGTTTTTAAAAACTTCAACAAAGAATTTTAGCCACCTACCAGTTTCAAAGAAAAGTGTTCCTTTGTGTTACTAGAACATATAGGTTTGTTTTAATCTTGAGTATCTCACAGAAGATCTTCCCACAGCAAAGCGAGCTGGAGCATCATTTATAACAAACAATTTCATGTGCTTGAGGAGAAATTTAATCACCTGCTGACCCATCAGCATTTGTATTCTTTAAAATTCTGCAACAGACTAGTATTAGACGAAGATTGTTTGATTATTCATCCTCTCTGCTTGAGTTGCACTGAGTCTGAGTAATTGTTAGGTCATAAAACTTGGAAATATTCTCCCCCATCAAAGTATGGCAAAATGAGTAGTGCTTCCATCACACCTCACAACTTCCACTATCTTTTGTATTTTCCACATCAGTTATGTTTTACTAGAAAATAACCTATTTCCATCAGTGCAACTGGGAACCCAATATTAAAGTTACATTTTTTTTTCATAATACCATAGAGAAACAGGGCCTTAAAAGCAGCAGAAAAAGAAACGTTGGTGAAATGAGTGAGGTGAGGAGTAATAGAACCAGCTGGTTCAAAGAAGTTGCTCAGAGCATGATAAGCAGCACAAAAAAAACCCCCTGTAGAATATTTCCTGTTAAAACCCCTCATGTAGCACCTCCAAAGAGGGCCTGATAACACTGCTGTGTTTTTCTTGACCAAGATTTAAGTGTCTGAGTGGTATTTTAGTGTTGAGAAAGTGTAAACTACAGAATAAAACACACTTGTAATAAGTTAACCAAATAAGCTACCTTTAAAAAACATGGTTTGATTGTGACCACAGGATAACTATTTAGAGAGTAAGGTTATAAACTCCAATTCCTATAAGCTGCATTTTAGCCCTCTAGAATAACAGTGTTGATGTGCATTAACTTTTCCTGAGACCAGCTAACCCAACTAAACCTAAACAGAGCCCAGAGTGCTGTAGAGGAGTTTTTCATACATTAAAATGAGCAGGGAATAACTCCCCCCAAAATAACACACCAATTTGCTGGTTTGAGGACATAACTTCAAATTTTGTTTTCCAATACAGCTTTGTATAGGTCAGGTCCCGGTAAAGAACAAATTACAGGAGTATGACAGTCCTAGAGAGAAGAGTGCACAATGCAAGCCATGTTTCTGGAAGCTGTGAATCACCTGCAGGATGATGTAATCAAGAAGCTTGGCATTTTCATGCATCCTTCAGGTGTACATTGCCATATCTCTGGATTTCTCTATTTTGCCCTGTTAATGTATTCTGAACTGAAGCTTTTAATAGCACAAGTGATCCCAGAGAGTCACGGTTACAGAATTTGCAGTGAGGGGAATTACACTGGCACTTTTTGGAAGACTTTTTTTTCCCGGAAAATTCTGCAGTACACCACAATGGTATAAATGACACATTCTGAGTATGACGCACATATTTGCCAGTATTTCTAAAAATATCTGAAATAACTGGGCACAAGTAAGCCTGTAGACCATTTACCATTGCTTTGAATTCTTGTATACTTAAAAAAAATTGGAGATGTAGCTCTTCAGAAGCTGACAAAACACACCTCCCTAACAAACAAACAAACGACGAAAAAGACGGGGTAGGGTTGTTCAAGTCTGCCTAAACTGCAGTTACAATCAGAACAAGTCCACAGCCATTAGCCGCTGTCTGACATTATCTTCACTTTGGAACTGATTTTCACCTTAACACCTATGGTGGAAGGTCAGAGGAGCAAAAGTGAGCAGGAATTTCTGGCAGTCACACAGTTTGTTCACAGAGCTTGTCACATCTCAGAAACTGATGAATTACTCCAAGTAGCCCTAGCCCTGCGGGAGGCAGAAGCCCAGACAGGCAGCTCCTTGCCCTGGGAGGGCACAGAGCTGTGACCTGCATATTCGGCTGTGCCCAGGAGGTGGAAGATGTGTCCTGGGGCAATGCACTGACACACCTCCAGCTTGATCCAGACATCTGAAGTGGAAGAAGCTCACATCCTGGTGGGGAAAAGAGCTACACCACCAGCTGCATCCATGAGGTGGAAGACAAGCACCTCTGTAACCCTTTGGGAAAGCAGAGGACCAGGTCTTCAGCTTCACCTCCAGTTCAAGATGCTGGCATCAAGAGGAGGCCCCTTTCTCTCATGGACACTGTAGCAGCCATGTGCAGCTCCAGCTCTGCCTTTGGTATGGATGGTGAGAAAGTTATTCTGCCTAAAAGATCAACATCTGACTCTTAATTTTAAAAACACAGTAAATGCTTCCCAATTGTGTCACTGGGGATGTTCAGCATTCCAGATCTTAGTTTTTGTCTGCCTGGCAATGCTTACTCTAACCAGATTTTAAAATGTTTTCATGTAATAATACAGGATTTTAGAAGGTGACAATCAAGATGATAACTCTGAACTCTGAGGAGAAACCTAAAAGCTAGATTACTCAAAAGATGAGTTCCACACACCATATCCAAAGTCAGCAGAGAAATCACAGCTGAGCACATTTATGGCAGGGATGCTGCTGGGGCACAGACTCCTGAGGCTGTGTTTGGCTGCTCTCACAGTTTAAAGTCGCTCTGCAGGCCCTGGCACAGGAGCACTACACTCGAGTATGTTGCACCCTGATCACTGCTGTGAGCAGAGGGAACAGGATTTTTGCTAACATGCTCTGTCCTGCTTGTCAGAACAGCTTTGTCTGGAAGCTGCACAATGGAAAACATCAGCACAGACCTAGGAGCAGAGCCATGGAATTGCTGTGGCAGAATGAGAGGAGGGTATAAAAATATTGCAATACATGCAATGAAAGGTGGGTAGTTTGTTAAAATATTAGCAAAAATTATTTCAAGGCCTTTACACTTTTACAGTCAATACAATTAAACTCCCAAGAGTTTTAGAGGTAGTTTGGACTAAAAAGCAAAAACAAACTGTTCATAGACTTCTGAGTGAAGTGATTTCTTCAGTGAAGAAATTTGATAATCAAAGAAATATTTTTCAGAAGGGAGCTCTAACATATGCCTGAATAGTTGATATGAGATTTAATTAAAGTATCTGCCTGCCTGGCAGACAGATTGAAATAAAACATTACTCCAGAGTTTATGATAGGGTTTACAGGATTATCTTCTTCATAATAACCTCAAGTGCAGCCCTAAAACCAGAAAAGAATAATACTTGGAACCAAGCAAATAAAACAATGATTCCAAAGGACTAAAGCAGTCTGCACTGACTGGCACAGGGCCTAACAGCAGAGATGATATTTCACAGAAAAACTGGCAGAAAGCTGAGAATAGATGTTCAGAAGAAAGATACAAAGGAAAAAAAAAAAAAAAAAAAAGAGCAGGGGGTTTTTTATGATGAACTGAAGACATTTAAAGCTGGATTCAAACCACCTTGTCTGTCTGTCTATCCTGCAAGCAATGACTGCCATTTACCAGGGAATAACGAAGCATTACCAGCAATCACATGGAAAGGCTTTACACTCCAAGCTGAACCACAGAATCCACAGTCTTACATGTCTAGATGTAAGAAAGGAAATCCTGAAGGATTTCCAATCCTGAAGGAAAGGACAGTATTTGTACTAGTCACACCATTCTGCTGTTCTCTCTTGTCAAGCACTGTCTCCCTCTCTGGCCCCCAGCAGTTTCCAGTCCTTCCTCCCGCCTTCCCTTCCCAAGGCTCCTGGACCAAAGCTGCTGTCCAAACCACTCCGCTGTGCTGCCTATCTGACTTACATGAGCTCCACCTCCACAGAGATGATGATCCCTTGCCATACTGCTGCAGGCTTTGGCAGGCTTCTTGAGGAGCAAATTCCAAATTATCTCTGCACAGGAACTCACCTCTGGAATCTCTCCTTGTTCTAAGGCCTGCCTATGCAATACCAGTCAGAGCTGTCAGAAGCCAGTACAAGCAAACAACAAATGCTTACTTCTAAACCAATTACAAGAGTCACAAGAATAAAGTGCTACCTCTCCTAACTTACTTTGTCAAATGCTTACAACCCATACATGTTCTTGTGCTGTTAACACAAAACATCTCAATTCAAAGGGTCCCCACTTGGAAAATAAATACTGCACAGCCTTTTGCCCTTTCTCACTTGCTTCAGCTGCTCTGGATTACTGACATTTGTCCTCATTAGCTAAGAGCTTTCAAAGTCATGTCAGGATACACTTCACAAACACCTTTCCAGCAGCAACTCTCTACAGCTCTGCTAATGGATCAGCATCTGCCCAGAGTTCTCTTAAAGCAGCATTACATGTCGCATGGTTGGTGCCACAGATTGATTTGGTTTGGGGAGTTTGTCTTTTTTGCACTGAAAGAAGAAATACTCCATTTTTCACCCTTCCCAATGAAATCTAAATGGCTGCGCTAACGCAAAGTTGATACGCTGCTGCCTGCTCTATGTCCCAGTTACAGACAGGGTTCTCCCAATTTCGTTCTACAAGCTCATCTATACAGATAGTGCATGAAAGGAAAATGAAACCTTTCTATATTGGCTGAATAAGGGAGCAAAATTACAAGATTTCAAAAGTAGCCTAGGCCATTGGTACCATTTGTACAGCATGAAATCCCACATTTCTAAAGATGTATTTACATGGTGTTTGATAGACTGAGAGAAAATGTGATCTGCTCAGACACCAATTTAAAATCACCTATTATTTCAGTGGGATTTTACCTGAGATACAGTATGCTCTTAATCAGAAAGAAATACCAAAGAAATTATTAGGGCATCCCAAGCTGTTAATACAAAACCATATATAAAAGTCCATTTCTGCCTCTGAGCTAAGCATCTGTCAGAAGAGCCTTACAGATATCTGCTCTAATATTTCTAATCTCAGCTATTCTAGGTCTTTAGAAACTCCATTCCACTCTCCATCATTATGAATGACATCCTACACTTCTAAACATATTAATAAATCTGTTCTCATCTATACTAGGCCACATCAGACATATTTGCTATAAACCAACCAATCAATTATATCAGATTATAAGTAATTAAGAGGTTTTTTGAATTAAAATAACTCAAGAGTTTTTTCCTCACGCTGAACACTTGTGAGCTGTACCATAGTTCTAAATGTGACTCAATGCTATATGAAGAACAATGGTGACAAACTGTATAAAACCGTGGCAGTGATCGATGGTACTTTACACAATATCTGCTTTTCAGTAGCAGCGTTCTAAGAGTGAAAAACTGCTTGCACAGTACCAAGCCTTGTACCAGTTCGTGGGAGTTACTGCTATTAAAAAAGGAAAGAAAGAAAATAAAAGAATTCACAAACTTTATTTGCTATTTGAGTACACATAAAGTCACTTTTCATGCGATGAAGAAAGCATGCTCAGCATAAAAAGCTGTTAATCCAGAAGACTAAAACGGTAGTATGATTGAGCTACACAATATTTTAACAAGCAAGAAAGGCTACAAACACGTTTTTTCCGAAGTGTACTTCGGGTACGTTTCTTTCAATCCAGCCAGCAAGCATGAGAATGAGTAAAACCACAGCTTCTAGAAAAGTTTACAAAAAGCCTGAGAGCAACTCAATGGGTTACACCAGGACTATCACAGAGCAGCAACTGTATGCAGAAGATGCACACAGCACGCAGTCCTGGTTACCCTAACTTAGGATGCAGCCCTGGGGAGGCTTCGTGCAGGCAGAGATTGCTCCACTGTACCCAAAGCCAGCAGAAGTCACAGCTGGAGCCTGCAGCACCACGCTCATCCCAGCAAACCTGGCTAATGCCTGGCAGGAGCTTGGTGCTGCACTGAGCTGGGACTGGCAGCCTCCAGCTGGCACTTTCCTGGGTGCAGCAGCACTGTGCCCGCTGGCAAAAGGCTCCACAATTCGTGGTTCTGGACCTATGTTTGCAGGAGCACTATCCACAAGCCATTTCAGAAATAAACAAAACAGCTCCGCCTTGGTTTTCTCAGCAGGAGGTTTTCTTTTTTTCTGCCTCCTAGGAAGTTGTGCAAGCAACTCACAGAAGGTAGAAAGTGCTCCATAGACAGAAAAATAGCTGTGTTCATCTTATCTCTGAAAATAAAAAGTCATTTGTTTCCCATGTAAGTGCTGTAAGAGCATTTCTGCAGCCACAGATTGTGACTGCAAAATGAGAAGTCTTTCATATTCACAGTCTGTGGTTTCCCAGAAAGTTACCTAGCATCCCTCTGAAATAAGTAAATAATGCAATCTGTTTATAAAGCCTCTGCACCTTGGTTCAGTTCCCAATGGATACAGTCCATTGTAAAGAATCATGGGCTTTGCTTATCCTGAGAAAACAGGATAACCAGGACAGTCTGACAAAGGGGTACCACAGATTGTAGTAGTTAAATGTGCTGGAAGTAGCAGGAAAATTGCCATGTACTTTCAGATTTGTGTTCATGGCCTACTAGGAATGTTTTTTCTTTCCACCAAAAGCCTGAAGTACTGGAATCAAGGAAAAAAAAATTACTCGGAAAAAAAAAATCTAACTCCATCTCTAGTAACTGTGAAGAATAGTTGGAAAAACACATGGCTCGAGGATACATTATCAGGTCCCAAGTGCACCAGCAGGCTCTGCAGCCTCTTCCCACTCACTCACTCACTCATCTGGGAGTTGCCTGTCCCTGCTCAGTGTCAGCTCCAGCCCAGATTCAGCCTGCCAGGACACAGCTCAGAGGAGACAAAGGCCTGTGAGGATGCTCCTGGGTGGCTGACACGCTGACACTGCCCGTGCCCAGCCTTGTGCCTGCCCACGGAGGGACCTGCCAGGGCTCTGGCAGCCCTCTGCTCCTGCTCCCCTGGCCGGGTGCCCGAGGTGCCTGGCCCTGCCTGCCTCGCTGCCACCCTGGTCCCAGCTCATCCCCACGCTGCGCAGGCCACTCCTGCTGCTCCCCAGCAGCATGAGATCATCTAGCTGTGAAAAGCAAATGCATTTAATTGTGAGCTCTCGTTTATTACCTTTGGCCGATTACAGGAAGGATTGAACCTCAAGGGTATCCCTTTCAGCAGCAAAACACCTGCTGTGGACAGTATTGCCTGAGAAACAGAAGTGAAAGAAAACCAAAAACCTGCAAATGCATGCAGGTTAACAGACCAAGATATATTTCATAAAAGTAAGAAAATAAGAAGTTCATAATCAGGACAAAAACTTGCACTTGCAAAAGTCTCCAGCCCTGACTGCTTGCCTTTCAGAAAGCATCATAAAGAGGCATTTTACTGAAATAAATCTCCTTCTTCTCACCCACATTTCCTGACAAATCTTCCTGTGACAATAAATAAGACAGGTCTATCACTCACCCCATTTTCAATTTCCCAATTTCCTATTCTGGCAAGGAAAATATTTCTTACATACCTGAAAGGAATAAAATTAAGGCCCATAGCCTTTGCAGGTGGCTGACACAACGTAGCTGAAATCAGCAATCATCAAATTATCCTACACTTCTACATACAAGCAGTATGTTGCAACACATATTTAAAAAAAAAAAGGGAGAAAAAAGATAGAGGATAACTTGACGTGGAGCTATATACCATGACATTATTGGAGCATCTATTCTTTTTCATACAAGTCTAATTTATCATTTGATACAGTTTGACTAAATTATTGCAAATTGAAGTCATTATTCTTCCACTTGCACTGCAGCATACATTTCCTACTTTTTAAAGATTATTTTTAGTGGTATTCAAGTCAGTAGGAGCCACTTGCACTTATGCGAGTGGCAGGACACCTAGCCCAGTTCACAGGAACTTTAGCAAAACTGGGTGGATGTACAACCTGTGTATCAAAGATGTATGTCCAATATTATAAAAAAACCCCACCAGCATCTGTATAACTCTAAGTCAGCATGGATTCACAGACAACTGAGACCTACTTACAGTAAGTTTTGTAAGCAGAATCCTTTTGTTAGCACTATCCTGCATACACATGGACACAAATCTGATGTAATTAGCAAAAACCAGCTCACCTGGTGACAGAACAAAGGCAATTCCCATAAAAAATATAGACCCTTAACAAATTAATAAATGCCAGCAAAAGGCAAGGGTGGATGTACTGCAATGCACAGGTACCACATCCCTGGGGAGTGCACTAGGTTACCTTCTGACAGTGAAGTTTTTCATGCGGCCATACACAGTTGCTCCAGCAACTTCTTCACAAACATGAGCATTAATAACTCGGAGGTACCAGCAGCATTAAGCCTGCAGAAGGGCTTGCTAACTAGATCAAATATGCTTTAAATGGTAGCCAGAAAAGGAAGGAATGTGAAAATGAAATACATTTTAAAGGGTCAGTGATTCTATGAAAATAAATTTATTCAGAGACTGTCTTTTCATGTTTTGTAACACAAAATAGGTCAAACGAGGCTCTGCTTCTGAAAAACACAATATTTAATGAATACCACAGCATTTGAATGCTGACTGGAGAGATGCCAGTGATACCAGAGAAGCAATGTCTTTTCCTCCTCTGCCAAAACACTGTTTGCCCTACACAATAGCTAAGAAGTATTTTTAAAATGGCTGAGAGGAACTCTTTTACCTCTGACTAAGCATACATATTGGGGTCTATGTGCTTCATCCCCCTTACAGGAATTACACAGTATCATGATTCAGAAGTAAGCTGATCAATCCCTGGGAAACATCCATTGTGTTGTCAAATCATTCCTTAGTCCTTCCTCCATCTATTTTACACAAATTGAAAATTTATGTAACACAAAATCTCTGAGGAACTAAGAGGCAGCCTTAGCCATACTCCACATGGCCTGGAAAAGTCTCTTCTTTTTGTTTGTTCATACCAGATGCATTCTAGGTGTATAGCTGTGCCCATGCTATGTGTCAGGATGTGAATTCTGGCATCCTCAGTCACCCAGCCTGCTCATTAAGGTTTTGGGGTTTTTTTACATGGGAACATGGACACAAAGGTGTGGGAGAGGAAAGTAAAGGGACTGTAAGCACATGAATACAGGAAAAAACCAAGACCTAGTCCTGGGAGAGATGGAAAATGTTTCTGGGGTCCTGCAGTTTAGAGGGCTCCCTTGTATCTTGTTATTCCTCAACTTTAAAACAAAGGAGAAACAATTGTTTATTTTAAAAGATCCACATATAAAAATAAACCACTCACTGAGAAAGAATTCCAAAGTAAAAAAAACAGATGTCTAGATTCCAGGATCAGTTATGTGCTTGATCAGCCAAATTTTCAATCCCACTTAGTATGTGAACACTCTAGTACTGTATGTGTGCAACACAGATCAGCAAGCTAAATAATAAAAGCTTTCAATCCATGATCATGGCCAGTATGAGACACATGCCATGACCTTCAGATCAAGAATCCAGGTGCAGAAGAAGGAAACATGCTGTTCCTCTATCAGCAGAAGTATACTCTCCATACTGCACATTTCTCTGGCTTCCCTTGTCTTGCTGCCCCATGAAGATGTAACAAATCAATTGTTAGTCTCTTCTTTCAGCATACAATGCAATGTGTTCACCCAGAGCAATTTAAAAATGAGGCGTCTCCAAAAGGGAAGTGTTTTCATTGTCTAGTTACTGCCCCCAAATGCCTCCCTTTTTGAAGAGAGCTTTTGCATCAAATTACTTTTTAGGGTGAATATTGACAGGTTACTAGGAAGACAAATTCAGCCTCATCACTGCTATGACCAGGTTGTCTTGGCAGTAAAGTCTAATGGAAATCAAAAGCAAACAAGCCAAATGTGTAGCCACTCTATCTTGGAATTAGGCTTTGTTTGAAATGGGGTGGAGAGAGGAGGTGGCAATAAAGCAGTGGCTGTCAAACACTGCTTTTGGACTGTTTACTTCAAATCTAACAAACCAATCCACACAGATTACAATGAGCTCAAAACTAAGCAAAAAGTTGAAGCAAAAATCAAATTCGTCCTTAGCCAAGTGGAACTGGATGTTACAGATGGCTGCTGTTTAAGAATACGTGTCTATTTATCCGTCTTGCTTGGCTGCCCCCAGTGTGTTCTTACAAAACACACATACTGCCAGCCAGACTGGAAAGGTTTAGTGTTGTCAGTGTTTTGCCTGCCAGGTTAAATCTCACATGCAGTCTGGCATCAGGTATTTTGACCTTCAATTCTTCCAAAAAAAAACCCCAAACCCCATCCACACTTCCAAATGTCAACAGTTGTTTTACATCTCAGAGCTCTCAGAACATGGTATTGACAGTGTTCATTATTAACGCTTGCACAGACCAGATTTTTCTAGTCCTTGCCTTCCATTTACAATTTTTCCTTTGAGACTGAGCTATGAATATGAAAATGCTTAAGGATATTTTACAGAGCTCACCACTGTGCTTAACGTTCTCCGTTACTTACACTCAGGTTATGATCTTTCTGATAATTTTTCTAGAGTATTTAAAATTCCCTTCTGGTATTTCAGAAATTCCCCCCACGACAAGCAAATTGCCTGCTTATGAATTTTATGTCGCTTTTTGTTTTCTACCAGTTTTTTTGTCCTCTTAACAGAGAGGGTAATATGCTGTCAATATATCATGCACATCCATCTGGTTTTTGTTTTAGTAGGTTGTTTGTTAAATCTGAAGCAAGATACTAACCCATAGTACTTAAAATAATTAAGAGAAAGGAAAAAAGTTCAGCAGTAGATTTAGACATTCAAAATACTTGTCTCCATAAACAAAATCTCAGTGGGAGAGACCCTGAGGAAACTGGCTGTACTAAACACCCTCTGCAAGATAAAACCAGCACAGCTTCCCCACCTTCCCATTCTTCCTTGGGACCACAGTTAGAGCAGCAATTTGTTGCTAAAAAAGCACTTGCTTTTGGACTCATTATCATATGTTTTCTGCTCCACCAGGAGGAAATAAGAGTGCGAAGGGAGAAATTCATGTGTCTTCTACTCAGCAGGAATATCAAATCAAGTGTCAAATTTATACATTCCCATTTCCAGCCTCTGGCCCTCCAACAATGCAAAATCTAACAAACTGTTTGTGCTTCCTGATCATAGGCAGCTCAGAGCCAACCACCACCGCCTATTCTACTGGGATAGGCTCAAAGCAGTAGGAAGAACTTGTGAGATCCTAGATACAGTAATTGGTCGTATCTGAGACCTAGGGCTAAGACTGAAATTCATTCCCTTTCCTAAAAAGTACAGACAAACCTGAAGTTATAGATAAAAAGCACAAATACAAAAGTAAAAAATATGTTTCTCATGCTGTCAGCGTTAAACTAATTAGCAGGGAGAAAAGGGGAAAAAAGAAACCTAACAACAAACCAGTAGAACTCTATGACAAGAATATTAATATTACATTGAGGCCCATTTCAGTAGCTGGGAACTAGCAATTTTGCTAAAGAGCATATGTTCTTTCCCTTGAGATTTTAATAAGGCATGGGCACTGCACCAGCAAAAAATGTAAACACCAGATCTTCATTTTAAACTAATGCAATTTATAATCTTCAACTTTCATTCTTCTGCATCTAGACTGAAAAGGTTAGGTAATAGGAACATCCCAGAGAACACAAAATATATGTATTTTTATGTATTCTACTGCTAACTGTGCAACACTTGTTTGTCATACAAATACTTGTTTGCACAACACAAGAAAACCTCAGCTTTATTACTAGCTTTCAAATTCAAATTCAAAGAAAATAAAAGACATTCTGCTGTGGTATATGTCTCGGTCTCGACCAAAAGTTGTTTTTACACCAGAATGGCCTCAACATCCCCGAGCAATGCTATTTATTATCCCAAGTCATCTCATCGATATTCATTTGTGCAAGGCTGGAATATTCACTGGTATGTGGCTTGCAGAGTCCCACATTCAACATTTAAAATCAAAAAAGGAAACATCTGAATTACTTCAAATTGACCCTTACCACATGGATCTTTTCCCTCCTTTTTTTTTTGTTTCCTAATGATCAGGGATGCAAGAAAAGTGATAGAATGGCTAATATTGTTTAGAATGTTTGTGGGAACAACCACGTTAATTATCAAGAAGCTCAGCAGAAGGAGAACTTTGTGTGTTTCTTGGTAGAGAGGATGCTAGAAAGCAGCTGAAGTAGTGACCCCTGGCAGTAAAGGAAGACCACGAAGAGGAGAAGAGGATAAGGAAGAGAAGGAAAGAACCAGCCAGATGGAAGGATGCAAAAGCAGCTAAAAGGGGTATGGCAGAAAGAAATGGATCAGCAGGTGGAAGAAAATGTGGTGAGAAAAACACAGGGAAAAAAAGACTGGTGGTAAGCAAAAGCAGACAACAGCAGCAAAATCGTGTAGGCACACAGAAGGAATCAGTAACAGTTAAAAGGAAGACCACTGGGCTGGAGAAATGACCCGGAGCATAAAAGCACAGTCCGTGGTGCAGGTTCTATTTACAGCAGGAGGATCTTTAAACTGCCTTAATGAAAAGCAGGAACACCAGACGAGAGACTGGAGAGGCAGTAGGGAGAGGTATTTAAAAAAAAAAAAAAAAGGCACCAGGCAGGTTAAAACACAAAAAATCTCAAATATTTATTTCTGCAGCACCCTATTCCACTAAAACCAGGGATCTGGTAATGGATCAGGCTGTGTTTCTCAACTGCCAAACCAGTTTAGTTTGAGATAGTAACAACAAGGTAACATAAACTCTGACTTTCCTCCTCAGAAAGAAATCATGGCAACCAGTGACTCTATTGTGCTTTGTTGTTGCATAATTGTTAAAGAAATGCTTTCCGATGCCCTGTGAGAGGGGGTACTATCTCGAAAGCTCAAAGGGGTTGTTCATTTGATCACTAAGCACAGTGTTATTCCAACCACTCATGCATGCAGAGAATGCCTCTATTCTTATGCTCCCCTGAGAGTTGAGGTCATCTGAGATATGTTGGCTGTCACATATAAAGGCCGAGGTAGAACTGCTGGCAGGATGTTTTAAGTTAAGACCTGGAACTTCTCTCCTGCCTTTTCGGATGAACTCGCTGACCACCAGGCTAATTTAAAAGGTGTTAGGACACAAGCGATCCTTTAGTGACAAGTTCCAGGCCTGAAACCCTATGTGCTGAATGGTGAAGCAGTTTTAAGAATGACAAAACACATATAAATGTGTTTCTAATCCCAGATCCATCTCTCTCTCCCCAAAGCCTTAAGCAGAAACCTAGAAGTGCATTTGATCCAACGTTCTTAGCACAAGTAGATACTAGTGCATGAGGAAAACAAAACAAAACAAAAAAAAACCCAAATCTCCAAACATATCTCCCAAGAAACTACACTCCAAAACACAAGGAAAATCCCTACACTCAAACCCCAAACACTAGGCTGAGAAACTGCACGCTAAGATAGATAATGCAATTAGGAAAGAATAAGGTTATTCCATTCTGCCCCGTTCTACAATCTCCCGTACAAGATTTATTTCTCACTTCTTAAATTTTGTTTTATAATATTTCATTCAAGTCACATCCTTGTGATGCACTTTAATGATTCTTGAATTGTTTTGTTGAAAACATTGTTTACCAGTAATCTCAAAAATGAGATGCTCAGCCTCTTACCCCCAGATGTGTGAATTTAAAAAAAAAAAACCCAAAGATCAAAACAAACCACCTCTGATTCACACCACTTTAACACAAGCAGCATACAGGGAAGAACTCCAATTGGTACTATGTGCTAAAATTTACAGAAAACTATACACTTTTCAACTTACACTTCAGGAAATTGCCTATGCATCTCCACTGTGTGCACATTACTGTTCTCTGAATTAACTCACAAACCAGCCTAGGAATTAAAACAGATGAATGTACAGAGTATGAAACGACATAAATATGCCTTATCAAATTCCTCCCCCTAATCCAAGTTGTAATTTTATCTTCCCCTCTGTGGAAGACACAGCTTACTAGCATGGTTCCTTGTTTTTGTGTATAAATAATATCCTTAAAATACATGCACTATTGCAACCACAACGTTTTAAGGAGATCTGGAATGTTATAAAACCCTACACTTAATGCAAATTACCTGCAATTTTCAGAAAGACATGACCTCATCAGCAATTCTACAAAGAAGAAATGTGAGAATAGTTCACTCGGATGAAAATGTCACTACTTGCATAGTGACAACTTTCCAATATCCTGAGAACCTCCAGAACCCTTTTCATTCTCTAATTAAAATAGCAAACAAAACAACTAAATAAAAACAGCAGAAGTATCAAGTATTTATATACTTCTTCAAGGAAAACAAATCAGCTAAATCAGAGGGGTTATATTTTTATTTAGATCGGGCTATTTGAACTATGAATTTTGCCTTTAAAAAAATACATGTCTTTATGGTGCAGTGTTGCATCACAATTATGTCAACACCAGAAGACTAATACAGATGGAGGAGAAAATGCTCTAAATTCTAAATAGCTCTCTATGTCAAGCTCTCTTATATTCTGACTTCTTCCCACGATTCATTCCTGATAAGGAAAATTATTATAATACTCTGAAAATACACAGGGAGTTGACTAGAAAGGCGAAGTACTTGAACATGCCAGTAGAGATCAGGTGTCACAATGACTAACCAAAGTAGTGTGTGCTTTTGAATACCCTGCCAATTTCAAGACATTCACTTCTGGTTTTTCCAGGGGCCAGCTCCACAGCTTTCTTTTTCTTATTTTCTTTTTTTTAATGGAATCTTGAAATTAATTTGCAAGAACATTTCAGTCTCAGAAATTCTCTAATGGATACCTTTAGGTAGAGCTAAAAAGGGTCTTTTTGCATGAGAACTAAGAAATACAGTAGAAGAGGCCTCATATTTTCCCTCCAGGAGACATTTTTAATCAGCACATACATTAAACAAAAATAACCTGTGGGTGGCAAACATGTAACTTGGAAACTAGAAGGATGTTTGTGCCTCCTCATAATTGTTCAAAATTGAACAACAAATTACAAGTCAATATAAAAAGATTGTTGGGCTGAAGAGAGGAATAATTTAAATGCTTGCCCTCAGGGAGCAGCCACTAGCAGAGCTGTATTGCCACAGGTGTGACACTGCAGCTGTAACCCTGGTCAAGAGCAGCACCAGCATTTGGAGAGGCTGCTAATGAAGTACACATCCACAGAGAATAATTGTGCTGTTGAGATTCTGCTACTGAATTTACCCAAATAGGACAGTTTTTATCATGAAACTACAGTTAGTCTAAAAAATCTGAAGCAATTTGGTTCTTGTCTTACAGTTAGGAGCAAAATATTGCTTGGTGTAAAAGCAGTCTGACTGGCAGGGAAATACCTACTCTCAGAAATAGGAACCAGCAGTAACAGGTGCAAAGCAACCTTGTTATGGTCTAATGTTTATAAATCAACAGGTTCAGTGAGGTCCAGTCCTCGACTGGGTGCTCCTGAAGGATGAATAGTGACTGAAATAATGCTGGGAATGAGTCTGCATTTGAATTATGGTACTAAACAACAGAGGAAAAAAATCCCCTGTGTACTAGGAAAATAATGAGAGCAGCTGAAAAGGAAAAAGAAGCATGAATGCATTTAGAAGTCTTAACTCCCAGGCTTCTCCCTTTCAGAAAATTCCTCAATTAAATCTCAGTGATGACTCCAATCCACATTCTGAAAACAGGCCACTAAATATAAATCACGACAATCAGGTGAGACCTGATTTTAAAACAGATGCCTGATTTATTGTTGCTGGCAAATGGAAGCAGAAGTCCCATCTCTCTGCTGGAGCCTGGGGGAATTTATCACAGAGGGGTGACAGTTATTTTGCCCAATCTTCTAATTCTCACAGAAAGTCCAGATCCACCAAAATAGCTGTGTCAAAATCTGGATAGTATTTTGAAGTGTTAAAGCATGATCCTAATTCTGCTGAAATCTAGTGAAGTTCCTCTGTTAATTCTCACTTATTCACCCTCTGTAGGCTGTGCAGCTCATGAGGATGTTGGCCAGCCACTGATCCCTCAAAGCAAGGATGGAAAAGGAAGAGGGAAGTTCTCCTTTTTCAGGGGTCTAACAGTTTGTGGTTTGGGGTTTTATTTCAAGCATGAATCTTGAAACACGTTTGCCTTCAGAGCTTTATATCAGAATTATATATTCTGAAATAGAGCAGTAAAATTTTTTCAAGAAGTTTTTGCAAATAAATCAAAATAAATACATTTTCAGAATTTGTATTCGATGCTGACTAGGGTACTCAGGCTTGTTGTATAATTGGAATCTACACATCTATTGCCTAGTTTGTAATAATTTCCTATGCTGACAAATGCAGAAGGAATGTGATACTACAGCAGTAAAATCTGGAGACCAAACAAGAGGATCTTGTGGTCATTTTAAGGATGGCCAGTTTATACAAGATTGAACATGATGCACAAAACAAAGGACAGCCTGAAAGTAAGTAAGAGGGAACAGAATAACTCTACTGCCTGCTCCTGCCATAGCATTACCTTAAAAAATGACATTTGCAAGTTTTAGATCTGATGAATAGCTGAAGCCAAAGGTGGCAAAAATTTATCATATCTATACCTAATCCTACCCAAAAAGGCTTTCCAAAAAATTCAGTTCACTCATGGCAATAAATGTCAAAACTGCAGTTAAAACTTGGCCCATCCGTACCAGAATAAAACTATCTACTACTCCTGTTTGACTTTGGTCTGCAAGACATTGGTAGACCACAAAATGCAAATACCTGCCTGCCTGAAGCTGCCCCAGTGGCACGCTCAGTGCCTGATCTGACAGGTGAAAGATAGCTACCTCAAGCCTGCTGGCTGAGCTGATGACTTCAGGTACCGCACATCAGCATCTTCCTCGGTAGAAACTCGGGCATAACCATAACCATGGTAGGAACTCAAGCATAACCACTGCATGGCTCTGTTCAAATCAGCAGAGTTGCTGTGCTGAAGAAGCAGGAGGTCCCATCACGTTAAACAGAGCCGCCACCACATCCTGATAAACATTCAGGGAAGCAGGCTTATTTCAAAGAAGGAATAATTTGTCAAAGGTCAAGTATTTATTTTAGAAGCATCAATATTTTAATTTTGTCTCCACTGAGTCCAATGAAATGAAGTCTATTTATTGTAACATAACACGGTGCCTTAGTTAAGTGTCCAAAACATATCATCACTTTTGTTTCAAGAGCCCATTCACTCACTTTTCCACTTTTCCACAAGCAAAGGTCAAATCCTCTTACAGATATTACAGAACAGAAATGAGAACTGTGAATTTATCTGTAGACTGTTTCTGTTGAAGTCATTTGAGATAAACATATTTAGAATTTTTTTTTCACAGTCCATGCATGTGTTTAAACAACTGACTTTAGTCTTTAGAATGCTGATTTTTACTGCGGTCTTCCTGCAGCAGATTAATATGATGCACAGCAGAAATTTTAAGATGCTACAGCAAGAATCACCAAAAAGGAAAAAAAAAATTCAAAATGAATGACAGCTACTAGAAATCACTCAAATTAATTTAAAGTTGCTGTTTTGATGGAAATATTTGTATCCAGTATAAAAATGGTTCCTTCTAATGAAGTAGGACTATTAAAAGGACTAGAGAAGGCCAAGCATTTTCATTGGCAACAGGGAAGGGAAGCATAGGGAAGGCTCTAGAGAGGGAGCCTGCTCTGAACAGCATTGGAAATAAAGAGCAGCATTATCATGGCTGTTCTCTGCTCCCTGCAAGGCTTGTGAGCGACTGCAGTCTTGTCGCCACCAGGATGTTTCTGTACAAGTACCAGTGTGTGCACACCAGTAAATACTAGTCCTTTTCACATCTATTTTCCTCATCAAAAATGGATTATCTCAGATGTGAATTTCTGCTCTGTCCCTCCTTGTCAGCACTTAAAGGGCCACTGTCCCACCCCTAAAACTGAATTATTGCACAAGTGCTGCCAAGCTATGTATTTGAAGGAGTTAAGCCAAACCACAGTCAGCCTTCTTGAACAAATGCGTAGCAGAAAGACACAGCTTCAAGTATGGATTGTATTTCCTGCCTGACACGGTGCTGGAGCCCTGGAGTTTCACAGAGCTCCAGGGTACAGTGATGCGAGTGCCAACGGGAAACTGACACATGCCAAGTCCTGCAAATCTTCATTCACTCATTCAAATGCTCTGTATTCCTTCTTGCTTTCACCTTCTCCACCACCATCAGGTTCATTTCCATTCTTGTGGACACAGTTGCAAATACCATATATGAGGCTGAAGCACAATTTAGATTTACCCAGCATAAGAATAAAAATATTTTGTCAGGGTCATCAGCAAAACAGAATGCACGGGGACGTTTACAATTGCTGTCATTTTCTACTTTCACAATCCTTTCACAGTGGATTTTTTGCTGCTTGGCTCTCCTTCCAGAGCTACACCCATCATATACCCAAACTGCTATTTTTGCAGAACTGCTGATGGACAAGAGGATGCAGCTACAGTGGCTCTCTCCCCCTGCCCTCCCATACTCTTTGGCCATCAACCTGAACATAAGAAAATCCACAGGTTTTTCTACACTTCAGCCCAACCCGTTAATGTTGGAAGGACAAGTCAATGGATTTTTGATTTTTCAAGCTCAATTCACTATATTTATAGTTTTGGCCAAGTCAATACAGCTAATTAAAGTATCATGAGTAAACATGACTTAAAGGGGAGTGTGAGTGGGAAGTATCATTAAGAAAACCAACTCAGAATTTCTTAGGCCCACCAGATCCTGGCGAGGAATTGGAATTTCGACCACTCAACAGTACACTGGATGGGAAGCATCAACTTAGCACTGACATACTGTATTTATGAGGGCAAGATGCTTACCCTTTTTCCCCTTGGTTTTTGTCTTCTGCATTCAGATGAAAAAATCTGGGTTTGGGTACGTCTTTCATGATGTGTGCTACAGGCAGCTTAATGAAGGCCTGACACACAATCAGAGGTAATTATGGGGTCCAGACCATCAGCAAAGTGTTTTTAACCAGGGTAACTGACTGCTTAAAGTCTGAGAAGAATCCACTGTTTTAGTACAATTTCTGCAATAGGACATTATTCTGGCTCAAATCAGCTATTAAGGCTTTTATCTAGAAATTTCATAATGAAATTCCATAGTTTGCATTATTCGGGAAGCCCAAGTTGATAGCTTTCATATTATTTTTTTTTTTAAGACACAGAACTATTATCAATCTTAGCTGCTGTTTTCATATTCTCCCAATGTATGGTACAAAAAATCCTTCTAGTTCTCTTCTAGCCACCACATTAAAAAGTGAGCCAAGTTGTAACTAAAGTTTAATGACAACATCTGTTTCAGCTAACCCAACAGAAGAGTGGTTGGCCCACAGTGAAGTAGTCTGCTTCTTCTTTCACTCAAACCAGAACTGAGTAGTTATTCAGCCTCAACAAAATTGGAAATGGGACAACAGGAACATTTCAACTCCTCTCCCCAAAATAAGGATCTTTCAGAAGCACTTCTAATTCATTTACAGATTAAATCCTGCCTTAACCCAGCGGGATGGTACATAAGAATCAGTGACAGAGAACACTAAGGACTTCTGTGGACACAGAATACTCTCTTGGGCTGCAGCCTGCTAACAGGACAAAGATGACAAAATACAGTGGGAAAGGAGTAATTTGCTTCATGGCTAGCTAATCAGCCAAAAGCCTCGGATCACCACCCAGCAACATGTGACATTAGACCACCCTTGGCCATCCTTGCTTTTACATTCGGATACAATGCTTGTTCTGGATAACAATAGGATGATAAATGCCTATTGTGCTTCTCCCCATCTTGCATACAGACTCGCTCTTATTGAATAAACAAGGGGGGGAAAAAAATCACCAGCTCCTGTACACTGTATAGCAAGCATTAAAATAATCAATAAATCATTTATTGGTTTTGTGCTGATTAATTATAGCAAGCACAGCCCACCACTGCTAAAAATACAGCAGGCATCACTGTCTCAGCTCCACGCCTATGCGAATGACCTGAGTAACAAATCCATTCCCTATGATATTAGAAAAACCCAGACCTCTGTTACGTAGGTTGCTTGCATGTGGTACACACAAGAAAAAAAAAAAAAAATCAGAGTTGTTAGAATGCCCTTAAGTGCCTGTGCCCTAATTTTGCAGCAAACATCAATGGCACGCCAAAAGTAATCTTAAAGATTTAGATGATGCTACTGAAAACATTACATTAATTAATTAATGGCATATTAACTAGATGTCCAAGAGCTACCATTACTGTTTAAAGCATCAGATTGCTGCCACAAAATAAATCATGTTTGAATGCTACGTTTAAGTAAAGAAAAACCATAAAAATGAACCATAACCAAACCAACCGCAGAACTAATATAGAAGTTGCACATATCTAAACTTTATAAAAACCTTCAAACTTTAAAATTACAAAAAATCCTACCAGCTGGTCAGCTGCTGCCTCTGGACCCCTACAGGTCGCTTTCCACCACAGCACTTCTCCAGTATTCAGCTTCACCTGTCCATATGTAAAAACTACATACAGGTTGCAAAAACCACTTTATGATATGTAAGATATACTAGATTCAGCCCTTTCCCTAAAAAAATGATCTGCCGGTAGGCATAAAATATCACACCAAAAAGAGAAAGCTGTGAGCCATACCTCTGAGACCCAACAACTTGCACAAAAAAAATAGCAAGCAGTTCTTTTTATTAAAAGTAAATCTATTCTTTCCACCTCAGAAAGCTAATCCAGGCTTGCTGTTGTAATTTTGATAAACCACTGGTCTCTGGATGAAAGCAGACAGGCCAAGTCTGGCAAGAAACTAGGAAAAGGAAAGAAGGTTAAGGAAAGTGGAACTACATGGATAGCTGGAAAATCAGAATCATTACTCAGCTTATAACGAAAACCGACAGGACACTAAATTCTCCCATTTGCCTCTCAGGCAAGAGGAAATAACTGCACCACGGTAATAACACGTATTTTAGAACCATTTGCTGTCTCACTAGATTGATTTTTTTTGTGTAAGCTTGCCATTATTTTGCATTAAAGTCACAGCTTGTGTTCCACAATTGATTGTGTTTACAACGAAAGAAGCTTCCCAGTAAGGTCACTGAACTGCAATAACCCTCAGCTTTTAGCCAGCTCCTGACAGGACTGCATCACCTCCTGATAAGGGCCTTGTGCCTTCCAGCTCCTCCCTTCACATCCTGCCTCCTCACTTTTTTAAAGCAAGAATCAAAAAGCAAAAAATGGGTACAAGAAAAGAGTGACATCCATACAGATGTAACACACAATAATTTACATTCCCGACTTTTTAAGTATATTCTGTAAGACCAGATTACAAATTCTCTCATTTTCTAAGACAAACTTTATAAATTATCAATAAATGCTCATCTAATAAAAAAAAGTCAACCAAAAAAAAAACAACCAACAAACCCACAACAAAAAAACCTGAATTGGCATCCAAAAATTCCTATGTTTGGATGCTGTGAGACCATATTAAGGAAGACCCACAGTGAGCATCTGCCAAACCACTACAGATGCAAGTTTCATGGAGAGAGAAGTTCTTCATCCTGCGTGGGTTTACACAACTCCCCACAGGACATTCTGTGTGGGACACAGCAGCAGGCATCAGCATAAGCAAGAATCAGGGTGAGTCAGGGTCACCATGGAATTGTGCTGAATGTACATTTTCTTGCTCTATCTCTGAGCTCTGCACACTAAAAGGTACCTCAGGACGTACCCAGTACTGCAATTCGAAACAGCAGAATGGCAGATGGTGCTGAAAAAGCTCTACAACAGGATCTCTCCTTTTAGAGGGGGGAAAAAAAAGTGTTCATTTTGCCTCTTTTTAGTAAAAAGAACAAACAAACCAAAAACCAAAATCAACAAACAAAACCTCCCATCAACAACAAATAACCAAAGCACAAAACCCCACCACCAAACCCAAGCAATAAAATCCCAACAACTCACAGTACAACTCCAGGCACACAGCATGAATCCCTGGAAAGCTCTAAGCCAGAAGAAAAATAGCCTCATCCAGATACAATTTTAGACTTAATCTACCCGCTGAAGAAGGAAACCTTCCAGATTGAAAAGGTAAAGTCTTTGTCTTCCCAAGGAAAATTTTTTTTACCATGAGGGTAGTAAAACACTGGAGCAGGTTACCCACATGCTAGAGATGGTGGATGCCCCATCTGTAGAAACAGTCAAGGCAATGCTGGACAGGGCTCTGAGCAACTCGATTTAGTTGAAGGCGTCCCTGCCCATGGCAGGGGTGAGGACTAGATGGCCTTCAAAGGTCCCTTCCAACTAAAAATAGTCTATCATGAAAAGTTAGCTCACTTTGACTTTCAGTGCCATCAGAAAGGGGAATAAACAATATACAACAGTTTCCCCTACAAAAAGATCTTGCATGTAATTTTATGCTAATTCAACCCTATGGAAAAAAAAGATACAATATAATTAAAAATCTGCGTTTATCATTTTCCAGGTTAATGTAATAAGGGTTGCACCAAAGAAAGGAAGGTCCAGTCCTTCCAGTGGTCAGAATGATAGGCAGTTTCCCCCCCCGCTTCTGCCTGACCATTGTAGAGAAGCGTTGGATCAAATAAACTTCTGAAAATATTCTTTGGAAGGAAGGCTGAGTCCCCTCCTGACCCATTTCTTAAAATGCATAGCACCATAGCCAGCAATGTTCTCCTCTTCCTTGGACTGAGATGTAATTCACAATCCTTTTCTGACTACATACTGGTTGCAACACAGACCATGTTGAGTACGTGCTAGTTCAGCAGAAGTTTGTAGTGAGCAAGACACTCTAGCTCCGCATCACAGATGCATATTCAGTATATATCAGACAACAGAACTCTGTTGGGTGCCACAAGAAAATCCTTTCAAAGAGCTAACAAAACTAACTCTTGTCAATTCAGAATTTCATGGTTGCAAATGCCATCACTGTGATGTCTTTTCTTTCCCAATACCCTTAGCCTTCGGCTCCATTTCTCCACTCCATCCTCCTGTATAAAAAGTTCATTGCCTTTGAGAATCAGCTCTCTGAAATGTAAGACACACCTGACTTGTTTGTTTCATAAAGCAGCTGGTACCATGTGGCTTCATTGTTGGCAAGTTCATTTTATCCATACCTCAGTCTAAAAATAAATATTAAAGAGAAATGCGAAAAAGCCTTCTGGAATGGTAATTCCCAAATCTAACCCATACAGAGAAGAACTACAGTAAAACTGAGACATTTATATGTGTTCACAAGTGTCCCTTTACAGTAGTGGATCAAACCCTGCTTGAATCTACAGAGAATGCTACCAGGTCTAGCAGACTTGAAAGAGAACCCCACACTTGGCTCCTTACCATTGCGTTATTTTCAATCAGTAATAACACGTTTGCCTCCAAAACTAGACCCAGCTGATAGGGACCGCAGAAATCACATTAACTCTGAAATGAAGTATTTTCAACAAAACCCTGCCGAATTCAAATGACACCATTCATCGGGTATCTTCCGTATAACAATCCTTACTAACTATTCTGCGCCGTCCGCGGCAGAGGAAGTTCCCTTACCCTGAAAAGTCACTACTGTCACCTGGCCCAGGCCAACACTAACCCTGGAGAGGGAGGCGGGACTCTCTCCATCCGCGCTCGTCTCCTCGCTGGCGGCCGCCAGGGCCTGGCAGCTGCTGCCCCCGGGCGGTGCCGGTGCCGCGGCGGGGGACGGCGGCAGCGGCGCCTCAGGACGGGGCCGCTGCCGGCGCCGCCTCCCGCCCGCGCACCGCAGCAGCGAAGGCAGGCCCCTGCCCAGGGCCGCTGCCCCTCGCCCAAGGGCGCCCAGAGCCTCCGGCAGGCTCCTCTGCTGCCCGCGCCAACCTTTCTCCAGGGCGGGGCATCGCCCGGAGAAAGCCGGGGGAAATAAGGGAGTCACAGCAGATGGCGGTCTCCGCGGAAAGGGCAGGCTGAGCTGCGCCCGCTCAAAGAGACTGGAGGCCAAAGAGACTGGAGGCTATTAAAAATTCTTCCGAAGAGGGATTCTAGTCAAAGCTGGAGCTATAAATTAACCAACTATTGGTGCATACTTGATGTTTGGTATAATTAGCATCACTGGGGGAAAAGAGAGAAGAAAGAAATGAGGGGTAGCTTGAAATAAATCAAGCCAGAGGGAGAGTAACAGAGCAGGGTCTGTAATCATTTAAGTCACAGAACGGCAAATAACTCACCTGGGGAAAACTGCTTCAAGCTTATCCTTTATCCCTATAAGATGTAAGAGTATTTTAAGAAATTGTCCAGAACTGCAGGGAAAGGCACATACAGCAGTCATTCTCAAGACGACATTAAACTTGTATCAGTCAAAATATGCTCCCTGATTCTTACTACAGTGGTTTCATTTGCACTTTCAGTCCACTTTGATTTCCTCACTTGACCAGGGTAAAAGATTATAGACTCCATTTGCACCATACTTCTTTTTTTACCCCCATTTTGACCTATTATTAAAATTTAAAAAAAAAAAAAAAACCCACAAAAAAAACAATGCCCGCTGTCATTTGCAAAGTGGTAGGAGGGTTGATATAAGATACTGTAGTCTGACTGGTTTTGGAGTTGGAAAGAAATTTTCCTCCTTGTCATGTCGAGTTATCAAAAGGCTGATCAGTGTCTTATGTTAGATGACCAGCACACTTCATAAATTTGGAACATGGAAATATTTAGCAGTTTGTTAGTAAATCATTAGCTTTAAAGACCACACAGCACATTGCATGTTGACTTTCTTCAACTAGTTAGAGAATTTGTTAATCCAGGGTATGGATCACTGGTTTAAACCTACCAACAGTGAACTTCACACTTAACTCCCATCTTTAAAACTCACAGTTCCCACATGGACCACAGGCTTGACTAACTACTGGCTTAGGTCACCGGTACATGGGAGTAGGGATCAAAATATATGGAAGGTTTAAATGCCTGAGATTTTGCCAGTAGAAAGAGGCAGATGGAGATCTTGCTTTGCTGTCTCCTCCCTTCTAACAGAAAGAAAACGAGAGATCTGCACTGAGGAAGGACACAATCTGAGATGCACATTACACCGTGCCATGGGGCTTTATAACCAGTAATACCGGATCTACTGCAAATAACCGGCAGAGCAAATGGCAAGGAAATGAGGTAATAGACTCTGCACCCACTTGATAAAGTTGCAAGCCAGTTCTAAAGGCCACTTGTGGATTCATCAGACACTGGCACTACATGATCAGTGTTGGAAATATTCATACCAGGAATTCAGGTTCATGTGCCAATCACACTATATTATCTCACCGAGAAAAGGTGATTTTACACAAAACAAGTTTAAATGGTTTCCATACATCATAAGACAGACTAATTATTAATTATTCATGCTCCATTCCTTTTGTACCTTGAAAGAAAAAAAATCCTTACTGTGTTCAAAAATATTTCACTCATCCAAAAGTTTTCAAGCCTAATCAGCCCTAGTAACATCCACATGATCAGCCTTGCCCTAACCTCTCCTGCATTAATGTTAAACTACTGCTTCTTTATTGGAGTTCTATCAGTATAAAATCAACCTGAAGTTGTAATAATAAGGTTTCCCTTATCAAGAAAAGGTTTTTCACCCAGCAGGTTGTAGGGCACTGGAACACGCTCCACAGGGAAGTGCTCACAGCACCAAGCCTGACAGAGTTCAAGAAATATCTGCACAACAATCTAAGGCACACGCTGTGATTTTTGGAGTGCTCGGTGCAGGCCCAGGAGTGGGACCCAATGATCCTGATGGGTTCCTTCCAACTCAGCATATTCTATGATTCTATGATTTCCTGTCTGTTTTCCAAAACTCAATGCAGAAGAAAAGGTCAAATGTGACTTTCAGATAAATAATAAAAATATCAGCAAGACCTATATGGAGAGCAGGGAAGGGATTCACAGAAAAATACTAAGAAAAGCTCATTTAAAATCGAGGCCTCCAAGAATTCTAAAAGGTCATCCTTGTGCCATTCCTTCTGGCACAAGATGATTACATCAGTTTAGACAGTTACTTGTCTAACCTGTTTTTCAAGGTCTGCAATGATGAATCTGCACACTTTCCAGATGATGTATCACAATGCTTTAGTATTTGTTTCTGTATTTCCCTTCCTGACATTTGATCACATCTTTCTTTTTGCAGTTTTAAGAATTCACTGCTTATCCTCTCCATCGTGGATGGAGAAAAGTTTATTTTCCCTTCCTGCATAAACCTTTAATTTTGCTGAACACTTGGGTTCAATCTTTCTTCTCCTCAGAGGTGATTTGTTTTAGACTGCTGATCCACCTTCGTTTTCTTCTTGGTCCTTTCCTCCATCTTTCCAGGTCTCTGTGGGACTGTACACCCTGCCCACAAATACTGTGCATCAACATTAAGTAGATCATGTCTTCGTGGGAATTCCCTTTGTACTAACACATCAAATAACATTTTCCACTTCCTGTAGTAACTCACCAAATACTTCATTATCCTCTGATGACTGCTGTGTTAGTCTGGGTGCTTTTGGACTCTCCTTAGATGCCTCCTCCACCTTGGTTTCAGCATTCTGTAAAACAAACATTTAGTGAGATTAGTCCTTCTTTTACAGCTCTCAAACAGAAACACTCTTCTAACGTCTTAATTACATTTTTAATGAATACAAGTGGTTTTGTTATCTTTGCTACACATATGTGGTTTTGCAAAATATTAAGAAAAAATACTCTCAGAAAACTCTGATTTTTAAAAGTTGGTTAAATCTGGCTACACTACATAAGTTGGAGAATTAGAAAAGACATTTAAACAAGAGAGAGATCTTAAACCATAACAGACTTGTAAGTTTCCACCTTTCCTCCTCATATTCAATTTTATTTCTATTGACATATCCCATGTTGACTTAGTGAACCAAGAGATCAGAAGATAGTGCACAAGTCTTTCTCCTTATACAGCAAAGGCAAGTGAGATAGAGCTTCAAGTCTTTAACCAATTCATGTACTTGACTGTTTAAAGCACAAGGACTTCTCTATTTCTGAAAGAAGTCTACCAATTAGCTACCTGGTGTTAAGCTGGGCCCAGAGATAAACTGACAGCTTCAACGCTTAACTTGCCAGAAGCTAAAACATTTCATTTCCTACTTAGGAAAGTCTGAGGAAAACAAGCATTGAAACATTGAGTTTTAAATATTTATATTGCTACTAAAGAAAAAATGACTCATGTTTTAATAGTGTTTTACTTTAGTACTCAAGAGAAACATATACACACGCTTACAGCAATGCAGACAGTAAACTGCATAAGCAGTCAGCTGTTGAATGATAGATAGGAAATGACTGATACAATATTAAGTATTACTGGAAAGAGTTGACTAAGAATTGAGGAAGGAATAAAAGAGAAATGCTGTATGCCTATGCTTTTTGAAGGACACATATTACTCTGTTCAAGTACATGCTAATTTGGAAGACTTTGTGTGATGTTTTGAGAAATACAATTTTTAAACTCTGACATATATTTAAAAAGGTTGCTATACAATCTGTTCATGAAGAATTGCCATCTCTGCTCTCAGAAACATAGCACACTTCCAAACTTCTCTTATTTTCCCTTATTAATAACAATAAGGAAGGTGTCAGAAGATAGGTAGTATAAGTCTGTTAATCTCCCTATAGAACAGAGGAGTGCAAACTTAAGCCACACAAACTCTAGAGACTTTGAAGCAAGACAGCAAGAATTTTCAGAAGAAATGAAAAATAGACCTGGCAAGCCTACTGGTGTCACACAGCATCTGACAAGAATTAGGAAAAGCAGAGACAGAGAAACTGCCTCAGAGGAACAGTGCAGGTCCTCCTGAAGGAGGAAGGACATGCACAAGTGAAAGGATTCTGCACTCCCTCAAGGCACCAACCTGAGTGTGTTCCATGCAGAAAACCCATCAGCTCGGTACCTCTCATAGCTGAGGAGGGAAGTCAGTTTTAGCAGATGCTCACCTCAGTCTGGCTTAACTAGTGTCCCTTGGGAAGATGGAGGGACATAGTCAGAAATCAGTAGTGGCTATACTGGGAGACAACTTGTTTTGGGTAAACAACTTCATAATCAGCACAATTAACTTAAGTCTCATCCCCAGAGATATAATCTGTCAGTTGTGCAGCCACACAGTCTGAAATGCTGTCCATTTGGGCAAGGGACATATACTAAGGTCTGTGCTGGTTGATAGGATCCACCTGCATTTAGAGGCCACTGATACTGTAAGCTGCATATTGAACTGGGGTTCTCCATCCTATTTTAGTTGCAACAAATAGTGAGCAACAAATCAACTGCATCTTTGTTGTACAGAGAGATGGAGAACAGCAGTCAGCTCTGAAAAAAAGCAGAAGAGGACATCTGCTACAGCAGAGTAAGTTAATCCCAGAGGCAAAGAAAACCACTAAAAATTGTGTCATCGTGGATGACACAAAATTAATACATTTAGATGATCAAAAGTTCACGCCTTTCCCAAATGAATGGGACAGCTGAACTTTAGATCAGAGCTATTGCTCTAGGCTTGGTAAAGACGGTGCTTGTTAACTCCATCTTTAATTGTATTTCATCACATTTAGTGTATGGCAAAGCTGGTGGTACAGGAGGAGAGGGTTTGCTGCTCTTAATTCTCTTGTTCCTCTTGAGAAACAGATGAAAGTCTGTAACCTGCTGCAAGGCATCAAGAGCAGCAGAAACAAAATGCAGACACTCAGCTGTGTCTGTGAAACGCGTTGCCACTCCAAGCTCTTACTGGGGAGATGTTTGCATCCCTTACTTTGAAAACAGGGTTTTGGCAGTCTCAGGGAAGTTAAAGAGACTGAACCCTGAGACATTTTGGTTTGACTTAAATCACTGGAAAGAACTACACAGCAGCTGTGTTGTCTGCTCCCTGCATAAGCCAAAATGTTGGTGTTGACAGATGCCAGCTCCAAGATTTTGACAGCAAAGTTGTGTGATGTATCAGCCTAAAACATGACAGTGTATGATTGGATATAATTCTGCTTGGCATGCCTTCCTAAACAAATGCAAACTTTCAAAAGACTTCTTTTGCTGTATTTTTTGCATGGAAGAATCTACTCAACATATTATTGCTGGCATATGTAATACTTATACCAAAACCAATACAAGACATATCACTGCAAAAGAACAATCAATGATCCAGATGCTCCAAACCAAGCTGTATTGAAAAAAAGTCAAGACTTGGTCAGTTGCTTGATTCTTTGTTCTAGGGTCCTAAAAAATTTCAAGTGTCTCTGTCCTTGCAATCAATGAAGAGAAAAAGTGAAAAGACTGTCCTTTACACTGCCTGAGCTGTGCCAGATGAGATACTTTACCTACAGTTACAGTGTGCTTTAGGCTGGTTACAAAATAAAGGCCCTTTGAACCTAACAGAGTAAACATCATTCTACCTAGCTCTTTCAGGTTGACTACTCAATACCATTTCAGAAGTGATGGGGAAAATAGATTTATTTTACAGTATCAGTTCCCAGGAGAGTAGATAATACCTGATTTTAGCATTAAATAAATATTATGTAAGTCTAAAATCACAAAAAAATTGTCTCCCCCAAAAAGGGAGAGACTACTCGACTACTCATGTTCCAAAATACCATAAAATACCTAAGGAGCAAGCCAGCAGCTACTGCATCATAACAGCTAGTGACAGACTGGAACCACTTCTGTTGTTTTATAAAGCATTTTCAAAATGAGATGTGCATATATACTGCAGCTCTCTACACATGAATATGTACATATACGGCTGCTCTTGATTCAGACCTGATAAACATTAGAATTTCATTATGATCTGCCTCAGTTTTATAAGATATTTTTGGCCCAACTTTCCACTGTAGCTGTCCCCTGGTGCCTTACGACTCACTTCACCTGTTTTCCCATTATCCACCATGTGCACACCACAGTGTCCATATTACACAACATTTTAAAACTTTGATAGGTAAATATACAAATAACCAGTAGCTATCAAAATATTTGTCAGAAATGAATAGCCATATCAAAAATATACACCCATTAGTGCTAGAAGAGGCTACTTTTTGTTGCTATCAGTGCCTACTTAGATGACCTTTACTTACACGGGAAATACTAAGAAATCCTGAGTTCAGTGAGCTGTATTCTGCAGGTACTACAGTATCAGACCAGGTGAAAAAGTGCAGTGAGGCATACTACATTTAGAGAAGCAGCTAAGTCCTCAAGGAATCATAGGTCTTGGAAATGGAAAGTTGTATTCCAGAGTATTCAAGCCAGTTTTTTAACTATGTTGCCATTTTTGCATACTAGTTAGGAAGGGCTTGTTTCTTTTCCTTTGACCGCAAAGGCGTTACTCAATGACTTCACTTTCTAAGTGACAAAATCACATAGAAAATTTAAAACTTCTCATCAGCCATAAAATGATTATTCAAGAAGTGTTATGTCTCAATGAGACTTAAAGAAATCCAGCATGAAGCACAGATTCATATTGTCTGTGCTTTCATTCCTGCCTTTTACAATCTACTCCTTTTTCCTATTACATATATTTAGCTAGTATGTTTAGCTCCATTCCAATGGCACAAGTGAAAACAGCCAAAATTTCCTTTCTTTTCGGAAAAGTGCCATACAGGCATCAAAAGCTGCAGCAAGACAACACAGACAGTGCGCAAGCAGCTGCTTTGGCAGTACAGACATTTCTTCAGTTCTTTGTCTCATTCATTCCTGTCCACAGCATGTTACCTTCCCTTCACAAAACCCAGCGGCACTGGGGGCATGGTTAAACACTTGATTCTTCCCCTATGCTGCATATAAAAAAGTAAGATAAACAACAGGCACCACCTCAAAAGACAGACAAGAGTTTCTACAGGATAAAACCTGATTTGCCCAGAAATAAACCTTCATTTTGAAAAAACTGAAAAAGAGTAAGTTGTTGCAGGCAATAACAATCTGTATAGTCTAAACCATACCCATAGCAGTAAATCATACTGCTCCAGACTCAGCTGAAGAACTCTGCAACACATTCTTGATTTTCCACTTCTGCAATGCTATTCCCCTGAACTCTTTCATTAATATTCATAAAATGTATGTATGATCTTCAGGCTACAGCATACCTTCAGGACAATCTATACATTCTCTTTTCTCAGAGATAACTGATTTTCCACTGAGTTCCATGGGGAAACAGTAAGAAAATTCTTTAAAACACGAATATGTGCTCCTTCAAAATTGTGACAATAACAGGATTGAGAGACAAGTATCAGTAAGTCTGTCAAATGCATGGATATTTCACTAAATACCAAATACTGCTGCAATTATTAGTCATCATTGCACAATGTAAGTCAATCTTAAGTCATAATTTTCTGGTAATTTTTGTATTCTGCATCCCCATATTAAGTCTTAACAACGTTGCTTTCATAAAAGCCAGAGAAATTCCTTGTTAGTTCAGATCAAGACACCTCCATCAGTATCAGAATTTCTAGCTCCTGTTCATTAAGAGGAATTTCTACACATACGGCTTAACACAGTCAAACAGATGACATGCTATGGACAACACTTATTAGCAGCAGGAATTCATGGAATGGCAGCTGGCCATCTTCAGGTGAGCAGAGATCTCCTGGACCTGCATTAACAAGTATGTTCAAACATTTTCCTGAACTCAGACATTAATTCTTCTTAAACGTGCAGATTTCCCAAATGCCTTTCCATTGATAGAGAAACTCATACACACACTACTATGCATCAGGCCTCTTGCACTGAGGGAGAATAGTCAATTTTTACAGTGTCATACTGGCAGATTTGTACTCCTCAAACAAGACTACTGCCATCATTCAGAACAAGGTTATGCCAGACTGAAGCTGGGCTCATGCTATCTATAGAGCTCCAAGCTCTTGAAAGCACTCCAGGAACCCCTACACCAGTTTGTTCTTTAGTCCCCACCAGCCAAGAAAAGGACGAAAATTGTATCATTAATTTTCAGTTAAAAAACTCCTTTAAGGACCAAGCAGATCACAATCATTATCTCCAGCTTTCTAATACATCTCATTTTCTCAGTTTAATTTTCATTTCTACAGATTTTTTACATGCAGTTTCTAAAATGCAAAACTCAAAATATCCTCTACTTCATAGTTTCTACGATATTCTGTATGTAATTATTTTTATACTCCTGTGCATGTGTCAAAATCTTATTTAGGGTATGAGAAAGAAAAAAAAAAAATGACAGGGTGATGGAAAAAGAGAGGGCTAGTGTTTCCAAAGACAGTTTTCTCTTCCTCTCAGCTTCAACAGCACAGTGCTACTGCTGCTGTCACCAAAGGAGACCTTCGAAAGAAGTTGCAGACAAAAGGATTCTCATCACTAACCCCCAAGGCAGACCAAGGCACTCTGAAAAATACCAAGGGGTTGAAGTAAAAAACACTGACTTCCAACTCAAAAAATTGCTACATTCTGCACTACTGTTCCATGCTGTTTTGCTATGTGCTTCCTTTCTTTTATGAAAAGCATTTAAAAACTACTTCGGTTTGTGGAAAAGTTTCACAGATTTCACAGAATATCCTGAGTTGAACGGGACCCACAAGGACCATGGAGTCCTACTCAAGCCAATGGCCCATACTGGGATTGAACCCATGACTTTGGTGTTATCAGCACTCTTCTCTGTGTTCTTACAAACTGGGTTAATACAGAGACTATCTCACCTCTAAATGTTCCTGATCACAGTGGGGTTCTCATCTTTTATAACTGAGGTCTCTTCAGCTCAGAATGTAACAGATAAAAACAATTCATGGAACTACAGTGTGATACTTGTCAGCTATTACTAGTCCATTCAGTATTCCCCTGTGCTGAGGATGGAATTTCAAGCATGCAAGAGGAAGAAAATGAGGGGCTTCATTACTGTGTCCATACAACTCACAGAGGCAAAAGGCATTTGGGAGCAAGCTGTTAAAATGACAGCATTCATTTGGGAAATAAAAATAAACAAAAAACAGGTCAGACAACACCGTGCACGATTCAAGAGTTTTGCATTAATACTATGAACTGAAAAAAAAAAAAATAGGTGCACTGTGCATAGGAGCAGAGGGAGTAGAAAAGCTTTGTGAGTGACCTTTTACTTTGTAGGTACTCTAAGATACTGCTAGGATCAGGAATCCTCCTAGAACTGCAAGGAATTTGCAGAACAAGTAAAGACAAGACACAAAAATACACTCTGGGTCAATATTTTCAATCTCAAGCAACTGTCTTTCACTCTGTGCACATTAACCCTGAAACCATGCATAGGAAACCCGGATGTGAATCACATCAAATTCTGACAAGTCCTGGCAGGGCTATGACTTGTTTCTTCCTCTGCCAATCCCACCCTGGTCCTACAGAGCAGAGCAACCGTCACCACACGGCTGCACAAGCAGTGCAGTGGCGACATAAAATGAAACTGCGAAGACCAGTACAAGGACCTACACCCACGCTTGGGAACACAGTGAGGTTCAACAGCTTCCAGAACACCCAACCTGGAACTAATGTTATTAAAGAACATGTGATACCTGCTTTGAACCCAGGCAGGTTTTCTACAGCTCCACGGCAAACAGCATCTGGCAGGCACACTGATGGATGCAGCTCTTGACCTCACAAATCAAAGAGGAGCCATAACAACACTCAGGGGACAAAATCAAAACCAGGTACTTTGGACACCAAGCACAAGAGCACATCTCTCTTGCAAAAGGTGTTAAAGCTGATTTCCAGAATAGCCTGAAAAGTGACAGTTGTCAATAACAGTGCCCTCACAGCCCACTCATCATCTTTATCTCAGCTAAACTGAGTGCAAATTTACTTTCCTTTAAGCACTTATTTTAGCCACATGCTGAACAAGTGCAAATATTTCACTCTCTCTATTTTTAAAGAAAAGGATGTGGTTTAAGTCATAAATACAGTGTTGATGCTGCAGCCTCAGCCCTCTGCGTATGTCCTTAAAAGCTTCATAAATCCATTGAACAATGTCAGTGTCTGGCCTCAGCAGACTGGTAATTTTCAAATGCCACCACATGAGTTATAACATTCTTTCTGAAGAGTTACAACAAAAGTGTACAACAGCAATCCTGTTTTTCACAGCTAATGACAACACTTCTATATTCTAGCATTTTGATAAAATCTGAATTCATATATATATATATATGTATATATATATATATATACATATATCCAATATACCAGAAAAAGATACTAAGCATCTGACTACTCTGTTTATTGCAAAAGCACAACAGAGATGCAAAAACTAGCAGCTGGGTACAGAATGATGCCCAGTTGTTAACAGGTGGAAAAAGAACAAACCAAAGCCATTAAAAAAAAACCTGCAAAATAACAATCCACTAGCCAGGGAGAGAAGATTACAAATATTTCGGGCTTTTTTTCAGTCAAAAAATGCCTTTCAACCTCATACGTTGAAGTTCTCATATCAGAGGTCTTAGTTTGGCAGTTTGCAATGAATAAAGATCAAAATGATTGCCGTATAATTAGAAATCCTCAATCTTGAATCCTCCTCAGGGACCTATATAGGACTAAGTGTGGCAGTGAACCTGGTGATTTGCACCTGTTATCCATAGGAAGAGATGCAGAAGGGGTGGCAGCAGTCTGTGGGGAGCACAAGGCAGTGGCCTAGCAGGGCACTGAGCAGCACTCCAATCCTGGCTGGGAGCAGCACCGGGAGAGTTCCTGCAGGGCTCCTGGGCTGTGCTGCACATGCACAATGCAGCATTGAGCAGCAAAGAAAGCAAAGGCACCACCCACAGCTCTTCTACATTTCCCTGTGGGCGATCTAGAAACAGCTGGCCACAAAGGAGCACATCTGGGACACTGCATGGTTCCAAACCGTGGTTCAGTGCAGAAGTTACCTGATGTCATGATACACAGAGGAAAGGCTCCAGTCCTTTTGCAGAGTCCTGCCAACCATAGCTATGTGAGGCTGCATTGCTGCATTTGTGTGATGCTTATGGTTGTTTAAAAAAAAATAAAAGATAAGAAATTAAGCCTGAAGCAGGGTCCAAATCTGGTTCATCAAACACAAGGATGGATGTCTGCAGTAACCCAGGAACAAGAAGATACTCAGAGTGTAAGATACATAAGATAAGTTAAAAAAAAAAAAATTAAAATCAGTCAAATCCTATTTACCTTCTTCCATTATCTCGAAGATATTTTGAGTGAAATATATTATAAAATGAAAGCTATTACAGAGCATCTCAGAAATAGTCACTGAAAATTTTCAAACCTAAGAACAGTAATCAACCATTAGAGATTAACCTTTCTGCTACATTACAAGCAAAACATCTTTTCCCAGCCCCTAGGTGTGAATATGTTCTGGCTTTTGCAGTACTCCAATTGACAGTAGATAGGTATTTTCGACAAAAACCCAACACAGACGATATCCTGACTCTGCAGCCTGCGTTAACATTGTTAAGAGAAAAAACACATGAGGTTCCCCTTGTCAAGGTTCCCCTTGTCAACATAAATTGTTGACTCCACCGGCCTGCAGGAGTGAAGTGGAACATGTGGGGGCTACAGAGAGCTGAATCACGACGGTGCCAAATAAATATGCACAGCAGGAACTCAGCACCTAACACGAGAGGTTAGCTCAGCTCCCCAGCAGCAAACCAGGCTGCAAAAGGAAGCCAGAATTTCACTTCTGGTATTTTATTCCTAATTCCATTACATGCATGAACCAGTCCTTCAGTGTGCAAAATAATTACACAGAATATGTGTCTGGGTCATTTCCTCAATACGGATGCAGACTGGTTTTCTTGAATAATAAAAGTATCTTTTCAATGCATTCTCTAAGGTTACAGAAAGAAGACAAAAGTAGGCAACTTAAGAACACTTTGTCACTGTTCTATTCACTGTGGGCAAGAGCTACAAGAGAATAATTCAAATCCCTCTTTGAGCTTAATGAGTACAAAACACACCCTGAAACAATTGCCAGTGCACATCGAACATGTACTTTCAACTTCTTGAAATTAATTTTCACTTCCAAATTTCTAGCTCATGAGAATGAATGCTTTTTACATAGCCACTTTTGAGCTTTCTAAAACATTCAAAATTACATCCCTTCAACTCCTTAAAAACTACCAAGACATTTTCGCCATTTATAACGTAACATTTACTTTTATTTGCCAAGAATTGAAAGAAGAATTAAATTTAACATCAAGCAGTTAATTTTAGAATGGGAGATTTTTCAGCACACTGAAAATGCTTTAGGTCACTTGGCAGTCTTTAAGCCTCGTGAAGTAAATTTCTAGGCCAAAGCTAAGAAAATTTGCACATACAATTTGCCTGATGCTAAAATACATTTCCCTGCAAGATTTGTAGGTTGAAAGAACATTCTGACCACAGTGCTCGTCAATGTTTCTGAACTGTGATAAAAGAAAATTAACAGATATTTCTTACATTTTGTACAAAAATATTTGGGGGCGGCTTGTGGGTTGTTAGGAAAAAGACAGTGGCAAGGTATTTTGACAGAGACATTTCAGCTCATCATTAGCATGCACTCCTGCCAAGATCCCAACCTTGTCCCATCTCCAAGGAATGTGTCCTTCCCTCCAGACCTTACCTACAAGCTGGGCTGCTCCCAAAACTTTTTGGGCCTTCATGGAAAGGGACAAGGGGCAAAAGAGGGGCTTAAAATAATCCAGCTTAGTAACATGAGGGGGGAGAAAGGGAGAAAATGGAACCAAACCAGTTCTTGGGTCCGATCCACCAGAGAGCCCCTCCCTCACTCCAGTCTGTATGGGAAAAGAAGGTTTGCTATGTAACACTCAGTTAAGGGGGATGCTCCCATGACCTTGTCCCCATAAAAACAGGGCCTTGGTGTGCATGTACCTGTCTATCCACCCAAGACAGAAAATTACTTTTCCATTTCCCTGTTTGATTTAAGTAAGCAAATGTTAAATGCATGATCTTGAAAGAAAATGAGTTTTATTTCTCTGTGCTCCCAGAATGTGCATAGGTCCTCTGTGTAGTGTAAATAAATGCACAAACACCACTTAGAAGAAAATGCTTTCAAACGTCAAGGCTTACAGGGTCAATATTTACAAGATAATCAACATAACTGCCTTTTTCAAAATGTAAATAAAGATTTCTTTTCAGATAAGAGTTTTGAAATGCAGTTGGTGTGGAAGCTGGTTTTTTTTTTTTTGGTTAAGGGAAACTCATAAAGGCACGAAACAGTTTGTATAAATGCAAAACAGTGGTATGACATATTTTAACTCCCATGAAAATAATTTTTTTTAAAAATCAAGCATACAATATGTGAAGATAAGGAAAGACATTGATCATGTTATGAAGGATCACTTTATCAATGCACTACTGTGTCAAAAATAGCTCCCCAGTATAAGATTATATTAAAAACAGAGGAAAAAAAATCTATTAAAAAAATCACTACAGACATTAAGATAACTAAGTTTTATCAAAAGTTTGAGTCTAATGCAGACTCACCACGAAAGTTAAGACACTAGGCAAAACTGAGTATTTGCTTGATAGTTCATGGAACCAGCCTCTGCCTTCGGTCCTGTCACATTTTTTCCAAGGTTCTTCTTGTCTGCATCACCCTGTGCTCTTTGTTTCCCAACCCATTCCATCACCATCTCTTTCTCCCTTATTTTTCTTCATTTAAAGCTCTCCTCACCAGCTTGTCCAGCCTGTTGGCAAAGGTTCTTTTGCCTGATTTGGTCAATTCAGGTAGATTCAATCTCTTCTGAGCAGTCCTTGACCCTCAGAAAGGGTCTCCATGGTTGTAAAAGCCAAATGCCTGTTGTCAACCACAGCTGTACAACCAGTTGCTGACCTCCAAGATCCATTCACTTCTTTCCAAGGCCTATACCCTGCCTGGGGGCACCAGGGAGAAAACTTTGGCTCCTTTGCCCTTGTTGCTCAGACCCAGAGCCATATCACCAGTGTCCGGATCTCCCTACCAGTATCAAGGCTGCCCACATATCCAAGGGTAATAGCCCAAGGATTTCACAAGCCCCACCAGCCTCACCACAACATCGTGGACCCAAATCTCTCTCTAAAAGAGAAAATACATGAGAAGGGAAGACAATGTACACAGAAATATAGTTGCACCTTACGCAATGACCTTGGATATAAAAAGACAAGAAAAAGGCACCATTTTGAAGTATCTGTTAGTTTTTGGTCATCTGATGTCCAGCTATAGGCTCAAATCAGGCTGACCTTTCTTTCAGCAGTCACTATGAGCCTTTCAAGTATAAATCAACTGCTAATAGATAGCTGTCAATGGTACATAAACAAAACTACTTACTAGAAGACAGACAAATAACCTAATAGATATTTCCTAAGAGACAAATATACACTGAAATGTATGCAATACTTAGCTGAATATTTTTTAAAGAGCACCTTCAGAACACCTATTAAAATTAATTTACAGTTTTGCTTAAGACACTTGAAGAAAGCACAATGAGGATTCCTTCCTCATTTTTCCTAGTTACCTTAACAACCACAAAATGCAAAGAGGAGATTAACTGATTTCAGAAATATTCTAGCTGTCAGTCATTTTTCAAGAAACTGTCTAAACTGAACCAGAAAAAGTATCACAAAGTAAATAACTCAAAACAATGCACCTAATTAACACTAAAACAATAGAACCCAAGTCAGGAGAATGTCAAAAAATCTAACCAAAACCAATCCACTCCAATAACAAGGAAGAAATTCCACAGCAATAGAACACAAATCCCTCAAATTCTCACAACACAAATAGAAACTGCTCCCATTCACTGCTTGCTTTGACATCTGCATCCTTTATCAGGAACAGAGGAGCAGAACCCTTACTGGCATCATCACTTCCCTTGCACAATGTTCATATACACTAAACATGTGGTAGAGCAGCTTTGGTGGGCACTGGGAGTCCAGCCAGGGTCAACCCACCACATTTTCTGAAAACAAACAAGAGAACAATGCTTCTCTCCATGCTTTAAGCCAACACAGAGACACTCTCACAAAAATTACTGCACAGACTTTGAACAACTGCACCAATATTAGAAGAAAAATCAACCATTGTAACACATGTATGAAGCTGCATGCTGAAATACTAACCTACATATTCATCAGGTGAACTTTCCCATTTCAGAAGGGAATAATGAAGTTTAAGAGGCAAAAAATTTTGGAAAAAAGTACAACAAACCTGATTGTTTACCCAAACATGCCCAGAGAGACATTTTAATTGTTTATTTTCAGCCTGTTTAAAATGTTTAAATTAGCATTCAGATCATATTGACCTCTGCGAGGAGGAAAACAACAACAAATCTTGAAGATCTGGATGTTAATGAATGGCAGAAGCCAATTTCATTAGTTGCCCCACAATTGGTATATTGAAAACTCAGTCAGAACATCTGATCACACTGCGGCTACCAGGGATTTTAAGGGCTGTCACTCAGAGCCTGACCTCATTGGGTTCTGGCTACCAGGCCACCAACTGGTTTGTTATGCCAGTTGTACTAACACCTCCAGATATTGGTGCCCTCCTCTGGAGCAAACTTACAATCTAATGCAGCCCAGACTGTAACATGCAGATGCAGGTAAATCAGATATGCATTCAGACCAATGTTTTTCCAAAATTCCATAAAACGATGTCACGGTAGAACACAAAATAGATCAATTCCATATAGTTGTCAGAAGAGAAAGAAGGCTTTATTTACAATTCGAACAGATTTTTTATAACATGCTGCACTAAAAAGATATATTATTGGTCCATCAGACTGACACTTCTTTCCATTGGTTAAGTAATAGGAAACAACACCTGGGCACAGTTGTTACGGGAAAACGAACACTATTTACTTAACCTGTTTTGAGAAACAGAGAGAGATGTTTTGAAAAAAAAAAGGAAACTATTGACAGCTTTCCCTTGAGAAAAGAGCTAGCAATGATTAGCAAGCTAAAATTCTCCCAGGCTCAGAAATATTGAGCCCACAAAATGATGTGGTGAGTTTGCAGCAGATATTGGTGATTTCATATGCAAGGAGTACAACTAAAATGTTACGTTTTCCCCCACATATCAGTAATTTAACATGTTCCTGACTTTTAGAAATAATCTTCTCAAGTTAACTATTGCTGTTTACCACACTGAACTAGTGGTGAGACAAACCTTGAGAGCTCAAGGAAATTACTCACTCTGATCTCACACTCAGTGCTTCTTCAGTCCCAGGTGGTACCTGATTCATTGGCAAATACCTACTATTACTCACCTGCAACTAGGGAAGGTTTTCCTGTTGAGTTAATTGCTGCCATTTCTGTACACCACAAAAAAAAAGACTGTGGTCAGTAAGCATCTATCCAAAGTGTCTTCAGATGGCCAATATGATATGTGCTTCATAACAAAAATGGTTCATAAGCCTGTTCTCATACCTTTTAGAAAGCCTGAGCAGCTAATCTAATAACTGAGTAAGAAAGACCCCACCTGCACAACACACAATCCTGTTCTTCAGGAACATTTCTTGTTTTGTTGCAGGGACAGTATTATTTTAAACAGCTGTAGCTACCGTTTTTCAAATATATAAAGTCAAACAAAGAAACTAAACCTGAGAAAGATCCAACAATATAAATCTTATACTGACTGTGAGATAAACGTCCATTTTCTCTAATACCAATGTAAATAAGTATCAGAAGTGATGACACTGAAACACTCATGTGCATGTACAGACAGGAGAAATGGTTAAGACAAGAAATACAATTTGTGAGCAGCCAGCTTATCAGTCAGTGAGCCAACAACCAAATAGAAATTGTCATTTAAAAAGATCACAGATTCATTCAATATGCTGTGTTGGAAGGGACCCACAAAGATTATGATATCCAACTCCAGGCCCAGAATCACAGCATGTGCCTGAGAACATCATCCCAACACTCCTTGAACTCTCAGGCTTGGTGTTGCGACCACTTCCCTGGGGAGTGCCTGTTCCAGTGCCCAAACACCTGCTGGGTGAAGAACCTTTTCAAAAATCCAACCTAACTTCCCCTGACACAACTTCAGACCATTACTTTGGGTCCTGTCACTGGCCACTACAGAGATGATTCAATTTACCACAGTTTGATTCATTAGCATAGTTCTAGTAACAAGTCTACATCTTCAGGATAAATATTGCATTGAAATTCAAGAGCTATGTGTTAAAAAGAAAAAGAAAAGAAGGTGATTTAAATAAGCGCTACTTCACAGCATTTATAGTCATCATCTGTGCAAGCCCCAGGCTCTCAAGGGGGGAACATGAAGCTCTACCAGCAAGCATACCTATTCACTACCTGGGAATGTCTCCAACTCCAGGCAGGAACCCTTGTCCTTTTCTTCAACTTGCACCTTTTCCTCCAGTGCCTAATTTTTAGATCTTTCTTCTTTTATAGCTATTTAACAACAACAACAAACAAAACAACCACCAAACAAAAACCCAACTGAGAGCTCAGCCACACAGCATTGCCTTTTTTCTGTGACCACTCAACATTAACTTTGTCCTGTTACACTATACAGGTTGCTATCAATCTGTCAAGACTTGGTAACTGTGACAACTGTCCCTCTTCCTAGAAAGGTTTCCAGAAATCAAGGATCATCATACAACTAGAAAGTACACTTCACACCTCTTTTCTCTTATGTGGATTTGTCCTGAAAGAAGGCCTCAATATTTTTTTTTTTTAATAATTTGAAAGTGCAATACTTTACTGAAGGATAAAAGAGTGTCAAAGGTAGGTACATTCTGTACTCAACAGAAACCTCTGCATTAGAGGAGTGATAATGCATTGGTAAAATGAGACATGCTTTCTACACAGCATTTCAAATGCTTAGCTGTTTTGCTTTTTTTAGATGACATAACAGTTTAAGCAGTAATTTTTCCCCATGGATATAAGGTGTATAAATGGTGTCTGACTAAGCCCCTGATAGCCTTCTGTGATGAAATGACTGCTTTTGTGGAGGAGAGGAAAAGCATGACATCACATCCCCCAACTTCGGCACGGCCTGTGACACAGTCTGCCACTTTACCCTTCTAGTCCAACCAAGAAGATAAAGTCTGGGTAAGTGGAATGCAAGGGGTGGCTAACTGGTTGGACCACCAAGCTCAGAGGACAGCAACCAACGGCAGAGTCCATCTGTCAGTCAGCCAGCAGCGGCCTCCCTCAGGGATCAACACTGAGGCCAATATCATTTAATGCTTTTATTAAAAACCCAGGTAACAATAAACTGGGGGAGTGGTGAGTACACAGAGGCAGAGGTGTTCTTCAGACAGGGACCTTGACAGGCTACAGAAGTAAACAGACAAGAATCTCATGAAGTCCAGTAAAGGCACATGCAAAACTCTGCAGCTGAAATGGGTTACCACCATTCACAAGGATGGGCAGGGGCCAAATGGCCTGCAAACAGCTTTGCAGAAAAGGTTCCATTTATTTTTTGCATCCATTTCAGTTAAGTAACTATAAATGGTTGTATTAAAGGTGTTTGGAACTGATGAGCAGCTCCAGAAGTACATGGCAAAGGCAGGTGCTATTGGCAAATTGATTTAACTCCAGTTCCCCTGAACTTTGTCATTTGAGAGAAAAGAAACACATGAGCCCCTATGGAGCAACAAGGAAAGGCTTTGGAAGAACAGATGTGTCAAGTGTGCGACAATTTTCCTCCCCTTGTTCTTTTTTGCTTCTTCTGTAGACTCTAAAGATACTTTGCTCAGAGTCAGTACTCCCACCAGTGATGACAACTTCCTGAGGGAAAAGCTGTAGCCAATACACCGGTTTAAAACCACTAGAGCAGTCACAGCTGATCACAGAGTTACAGAGAAACAGGAGCTTAACTGAACAATGAAGAATTCAGGATCAATTTCTCTCCAGAGGGAAGAGTTTCTGGCTTCAAAACCAAAGTGAGTGAACTGCATGAAAGATTACAAAACTCTCAGAAACTACACTCTCTCAAACACAGGCAAAAGATGCAGTCAGATAGTACTTGAGAATTATACCCCATCAAAAATGTGAAGAGACTTTACAATGCCAGGAAAACACAGTTTTACAGAGATGGTATCACTAGGTTTGGTTTTTGCTTGGTTTGTTGGTTTGGTTTTTTTTAATTTGCATAGAAAGAACAGGAAAATAAACTTAAAAAAATTGTCGTAAGTAAATAAATGAAGTAAATTTTGCACAGCTGACAAATTACAATACTATTTCCATGACTGACAATGCTGGTTAATGAAGAGGCCAGGTAAATAACATAAGATCAACTCCTGGCCATAATTTCTCAGTGATCAACAAATAACATCCTTGGATTCAGCTGAAACAACATCATTAACATCCAGTAAAATAATGACTAGATACACCTGATAGATATTATAACACTTTTATAAAAGAACTGTGATAGTATTTTATTATAAATTTTTTTGCCCATCTTTTATGTACTCTGACATAATGACATCATTAACATAAGAACCTCACTGAAATGAAGCTCTCCTTAAGCCACAGTGAGCAAATCACACAGCCTGAGAAGATCATGTTACCTTCCAACTGCAATAATTATTAACATACATGCACACTTCTCCCTATCCTCCAAGTATTTTTACACAAAAAGGAGCCTGGTAGTAGAGAAATTAGTTAAAAGCTGTAAGACTTGATGAAAGTTCAACAAATCATCTTTATCAGCATATAAAGGTATTTGGTTCAAACCCCTACTGTAAGTCGTACTAGGTGTGATTTAACAGAAAGGTTGATCATTTAAGTAGGATATTTTCCAATACAAAAGCTCATTTTCAAGACTAGACACATGACCTTTCCCAAGTAACATTTATTTAAAAAAAAAAATCCTTAGAAAAAACAAACCCTCTGATAGACTGTGAAAAATTAGAAGCAGAATTAATAGAAGAGACACAATTGAGGCACAGCTCAAGGGAAATTTCTTCTTGTATTATCAACACCCAATCTATCCCCAACTCTTTTTGGGTTTTTGTCACTCAACTTTCCTCCCCCTGAAGGAAGGTACACATGCAAAACAAACTGATTACATGTGGAATCCTTTTTATCTATAGATAGATATAAATACAAATGCACACAAAAGTATCAAACAAATATTAAAATACACAAAAATACACACGAATATTTAAAATAGAACCTCCATAGCCAGTTCATACTGGAGGACCACAGATGCGAGAATTATAACCTCCCAGCCAATCTGAACCCGTGGGGCACTTGCTTCTTCAGCTGGATCCCTTCAAGTTTATGGCGCCTGATGAGATCCACCCCAGGATACTCAAGGACCTGCTCAATGTCACCGTGAGACTTCCCTCAATGATTTTCCAACTGTCTTGGGAGTCTAGAAAGGTCCCAGTGGACTGGAAGCTGGTAAATGAAGCAGACACTGATCTCTTCTCTCTGGTGATCAGTGACAGGACTGAAGGGAATTACCTGATGATGTGTCAGGGCAGGTCTAGGCTGGGTATTAGGATAACGTTCTTCACTTAGGTAGGTGGCTAGGCATTGGACAGAACCAAGCCTGAGAGAGTTCAAGAAATGTCTGGACAACGCCTTCAAGCACATACATGATGGGGATATCCTGTGCAGGGCCAGGAGTTGGACTAGGTGGATCCCTTCCAACTCAGGATATTCTATGATTCTATGAAATATATCAGGGTCCTTAATTATGGTGTGGTATGGAGAGGATGAGATAGAAGGGAAAAATCTGAGTTGTTCATCTCCTGTCCACAAGGTCAGGCTGCAGAAACTACAGCTCCTTAAACTACACTGTTGTTGTTTTCCCAAGGTTTTGCTCACACTGCCCACAGCAAATCCCACTACATTAATGTGCAAAATCTACGTTAATGCACTGCTTGGCTGGGCATTTTAAGTGCACAGACGTCACACAGTCAAAGACTGCATTTCCCTCAGCAACTGTTACTTAGTAACCCTCTGCACATAAATAGAATTTTACATCACTGCATATGTGTTGCGAAGGCTAGAAGCCATGCCTCGATTCTATAGGCTGGCAGGAAGGCAAAGAGTCATGTGGGCAACTGCAAAACAAAGTTGCACCAACTATTTTCAACTCCTTCTCTAGGCAGAGAATTTAACTGGAGAGAAACCTGTGGGTAAACAAGAAACTATTTCCACTGCCCTTCTTTCAGTGGTATTTCATCATAAAAAGGGAGCAGGTAGATCTTGGACAGACTTTCTGGTATTATTCATGTGCTGGGCAATGGAGACTGCAGACATGAGCACAACAGACCATGTACAGCCCTTTACCTTCTCCCCTAGAGACACTAATCCATAGGCTAGGTAACTTCTGAGTAGAATTGGTAGTGCCAGAGCCACAGTCAAAACAATACTAAAAAAGGCTGTGTGAATCAGATCCAGGACTGAACAAAACAGGTGAAGCATGTTGGTTTAAAAAAAAAAAATCTTAAAATAAATGCAGATTAGAATCCATCAACTCTAAATGCAAAAGCTTAAATAGCTGTATTTTATTAACATATATATTTGATCCTTTCCATATAGAGGCTACCTGTGATTTGACTGACAGTCTAACTCAAGCAGCTTGAATCAACATGGTACTTCATAATCACTTTAGAACCAGAGACTGCCCTTCTAGCACTGAACAAAAGAGGTGGCCTGCTGGAAATACCAAGACAGCTTTTTAATTCAATTGCCTAGCACTGCAAATAACATTATCATTATTCTGCTTAGTCCCATCCTTTGCCTCTAATTCTCCCCAGTTGTAGATTCTTAAATGATTTACTCTAAGTGGATTATCTTGACAAAAAAAACCCAACTGATTGAGATACATATAAGCAACAAATATATTCATTTGAAGGGGTTACAGGTAAACAATATTTGCAGTTATTAAACCAAGTGAGTAAGTATAACCATATAGATTAGCAAACATGCTTAATTTGCAATTCTATTTAGCAAGTTTACAAGCCCTAAAGTCTAGCACATCCCCTTAAGTGCAGCATTCAAGTAATAATTTCTTACTTCTTCTGAAATGTAATGAAAAACTGTTATTTTAAAACAGGATTTTGAAAACTTTAGTAAACCAAAATTTTCTTAACCTTCAAAACTCTTCCCCTCAGCTCTTGTCCTGGTTAGACATAACTCAACAGATACAAAGGTTCTCCTTGCAAAATCCCAGGGAATCAACCCTTTGAAATCCTTAAAGTTTTTTTCCCGCATCACCTCAATATTAATAATATTGTAACAAGCAAGAAATGCCATCTCAGATCAGAAATCTTTACTCCAGGAAAGCATCAAGCAATTTCTTTCTTTTAAGAAAACAATATTAGGCTACAAACCATTCTGAGGTTTGACACTAACCACATTACATCATGACTAAAAGAAGTCCAGAGTTGTCTCTGAAGTCCTCATTTTCTTAAGGCCACAAGACGCAACTTGGCAGTGCAGCAACGAAATTGAGAACTGAGCAGGAGACTTGGCCAAGTCTTACTCAGCGACTGGGACAATTAAACAGCCATCTGGCTCCAACACAAAGACAGCAGCTCTGCACCTGTTCCACCAGCCCACGGTTTGCAGCCTAATTGGTTAAAGCAGGCCCATGGGGCAAAACCCAGAACAACCTGTCATCTGCTGAGAGCACAGCTCAGAGCTGGGATCCAAGCCAAGGGCCCCTGCTCCTGGCGGAGCCATCTCCCTCAGGGGCTACATGCAGGATATGTTCAGAGGATCCCTCCTGTTCCTTAAAAACAGCAGCAAGAGACATCACCAGAAATTATCAAAGACATGCAATTTATTTCTTACAAAGTCTATGTGTTAAGCCCTACAGGCTTCAAAAATGCCATAAACCCTTAATTCTCCCACAATCAGGTGACTCAACAGCTGCAATAGAGTACTACATTATTACAGTATTAAATGCATTATGCTATGGCATTATGAACTCTGCAAAATCCCAGAGCAAAATCTGATGCCTGGAAGATCTCAGCAACCCTTTCCAAAGGCAGACATATCCCGTGCTCCACTGGTTGTTGTTGTACTTAAAGTCACTGGCCAGGACACCTGTACAGTCTGTTGAGAGGGTATTAGAACACAGAGCTCCCTGTCCCAATGGAATACATCCAATTGCAGGGATCTTGTGGCCTCCTTTCCCACAGGCTCCAAAAAACTTTCATTTTTATATGGTTTTATCAATCCTTATAAGGACTATATAGCACAGCATAATATAATAGTAATAAGAAAAAATAAAAAACAATAGACAAAATGCCAGTGGAAAGGAAAAGAAGGCAACAGACAGAAAAGGTATATTGAAGAGACTCCTGAATGTAGTTCTGTTCCTTCCCTTCCTGGGAACATTACAGGAAGGTAGAACACATAACACTGAGATCAAACAAGAGGAAAAAGTGTCAAAGCTTAATTTTTATTAGGTATGTCACCTTTTTTTTTTTTCTTCTTACTAATACCTTTACTTATACGGCAAGAAATTAGTTGAAGAACATATAAAGAAAAATCTTTTATTTTGATTTTTTTTTTAATATTGTACTGTAGAAACAAAATACCAACATTAAAATAATTTGTCAAGTAAAAGAATCCTAAAGACAAATGTTTAGGACACATTGTCAGCACCTACAAACAAGCAAGCTTCACTTAAGCCAATCTGAATGTGATGGATTACAGTGGTTCAGATCCATCTTAAATAAAATAAATAACATAGGTCTTCTCCAAACACAGATATGATTCTGAAGGAAACCGAAGATCAGCACCCCACCATAGGAGAAGACCTCCTCTCAGCAAGTTTCTATCAGCAAGTATCCTGCAGCATATGACAAGTTATTTATTTCAGCACAAAAATATAACATTGTGCGCAGCCTTAACCTAGAATCTCATCTCACGTGACCAGGCTCCAGAAATAATGTCAATCATCCCAAACACACAGAATTTTCTTTGCAGTAGTGCACCAAAGACAAAACGGTTGTTATTTATGCAGTGGGTTTCACCTACTGTGAGCTCCAAAGCCTCTTCTAGATCATGAAGTTGTATTTATTTATACTAGTACTATAGATTTGTTAAATATATTAAAGACATTTAATTTTAAATCAATACATATTAAGTATTAAATTATAGTCAATACGTTTTATTATATATATTTCTCAACTGTTACAGGCACTGACTTGAGATTCTGAGCCTCACATGCACCAATCTTTTGTCATCCAAGTCTCAAAACCCAGGATTATCTGAAATTTCAGACAAGAGTCTAAAATAAAAAAAGTACTGATTATTCAGCCTTTACAACTGTGCACCATAAGGCACGTTTCATCTGCACTAGAAAGCTCTGTCTTAACATTAAGAAAATATTTAGTCTGTAGTTCACAGGGAAGATCAGAATGAACAGTCAGACTCCCCAGGGTGAAAGGCTATTGGTCTTGCCTTTTGAAACTAATACAGGGCACACATCTGAAGCCATACAGGGATAGAAGCACAGCATCAACACTTGAATATACACTCGCATTTATTTACAATTTTTTTTTTAAATATACACTTGTATTTTTTTCAATCTGGACATGTGCATACTTACATGTATGTGCACAAAAGAAACAGAAGTGGAATTTAAAATTTTTGCACAGTTCCACTTCACACTGACAAATTTTAGCCACATTTCCCTCAAAGGACTACACAGAAGTTCGTGCATTTGCTGCATATAACAAATTCTTTAACAGGTACAAGGTACAAATGCAAAAATCCAAAACAACTTCATGACGAGGCAGTATATAAGTGACAATGATAGTTGGTCATAAAAATAAGAGAATATTGCCTTGATTTTCAGCTTTCAAATACTGACAATGGCATTGCTTTGTAAAGCAATGTGTACTGTGGTAGGCTTGGAAGGTTACAGAAAATCATATTATAACATGAAGAGAAAGAATAGGCTTGAAGAGAAAGTAATTATTCCTGTGGATATGGGTTGTCAAAAAAGTGCAGATTTTCTCTGTTTTCTTCTACGGTGTTCACACCTTCCTGATCAGACTGCCTGTTAGCTGGCCATCTCTTCGCTGTTTCTAAGCACTGTTAGCAACGAAATATTATTTCTAATACCTCAGAAAAATCAAAGCAATGCATTTTGACTGCATCAGAGGTGTTGGCAGAAAATAGCATGCAGGAAGAAACTGGGTGAAAGAAGTAGAAGGAAGATAAAGGAAGGAGCTAGACGGGTAAGTTGACCACAATGCCAAAACAAGAAAAACGCCAAATGACTCAGACTTCAATGTCACAGTCTCAATTTTACTTTAATCAAAACATCCTCAGTATGTTGGTATTTCCATAATTCATCTGAAAATGTCTGCACCACTAGACAGTGAATCCATGCCTGAAGCTCTTACACTGAACAGGAAAATCTGAGGACCCAAAAATGGTGACTATTGTTTTCATAAGTGCCTGTTTGAAGATATATCTCACTGGTGACAGTTTTGCTAAGATTTCTGGGTCTCTTGGGTCTTTTCAATGTTTTTTGAGCTGCCTAGAGTTCTGAGCACGCTGAGTGCCCTCAGGCCTCCCTAAATTCAGCTTTCAATTCTAAGTCCAGCCACACCAGCCTGAACACCACTCTGTGGCACTGTGACAAAAAATGCAAGATTTACATTATTGCCTCTTCTTAAATGCAACTTATGCTCAGAAGTCCCTCTAATCATCCAAGGTAATGGCATGTATCTTATGGCGTCCAGCTCTGTGCAAATTCTGATATCTTTATGGCCACATCCACTGGATGTTTCACTGAAAGATCAGATTGTTTTTAAGAGTGAATCTTATCTCAGCAATCAAGAATAACATCATATTATTCTGCTTAAAAGTTTTTCAATTTCCTTTTACAAAAACCTTATTTCTCCTCCAGAAAATGCTACCAAAGTACTTCCATCAGCTTAAAGCAGACAGCCTGAAAAAGTTAAAAAGGAAAAGCATTCTGTAGGATTTCTGCTCAAAGTGGAAAAATCAATTTCTGAACTGTAGCTGTAGACAAATTTATTCAATGTACAAATGGCTCCAATTACTCAAGAAATTCAACTTCTGAAGTAGGAAACCAAGTTACTGTCAGCAATACTTTGCATGAGAAAGCCCTACAACCTTTTCTTTCCAATGTCCATTACACACTTGATGAATTTACAAATGAGAGCAAAATTCAACTCAGCTTAATGTGGAACCCCTCTCTTCTCACGGCAGAATATTTAGTATCAGATCTGAGAATGTTTTGACTTTGTATTGATGCATAGTGTAAAATTATGTCTTACAACTAGCCTATCTGCACAGTCAGCTGCATTATCAGAAATACAATTGTGAGAAACTGAGAATTAAAATAAAACATGGCTGAGAGCTCTTCCTCACAGCTGCTGCTCAGGAACATCAAATACAACTGAATTAGCACTAAGAGGAAAAATACAAGAACAAACTTTAAAATGCACTTTTAATAGGTTTTAATACTTTAGTAAGTGCTACAGGGCAAGTTTTCCAGTCACTGTCTTAGACACTGGAGATTCTGCTGTGGTTTGACACTGGATACCCAGAGGTAAACCTTGGCCGTTTCTCTAAAAGGATGAAGACAATTCACCACAGCTTATTTTACAGCTATAACTGCATCTTAAGGTAACACATTACTGCAGAAGATTTTTTAAGCTCTTCTCATATATAACCAAGGTCAAAGTAATAAACTAGAATTTTCATCTGACTCAATTTCAGACCAGGTGATACAACATTACTGCTGCATGCCAATCCATTACCACCATAACAATAAAAGGTTACGTGGGAGAGGAAGATATTGTTCCCTTTCATGTCACTTAACTGCTTCCTCAAGATTAAAAATATCAACAACTTTCCCGACATTTTTTTATGGCATGAAGGTGCCAAGACACTGAACAACATGTTCTCAGGCTGAAGTATGGGCTGATTTACTAGAAAAGTCATCTCAGCAGCTAGAACAGTTCACAGAGAGTTCACTAAGAGTGCCTACTGCATTACACCCCTGTTCTTCCAGCTCCTTGCTAATTTAAGTGGCACTGGCATTAAACTCATTTGACGGGACATTTATCTAGTTCTGCATCAAAGCTAACAAGGAGGGAACTGTAGAAAACTACCACAAAAACATGGCATCAGAAGCACAAGACCTTAAAAAAGCACAGAGTGCACTTCCCTCTTTTAGTCAGTTCTGCAGGCTGAGGGTGGGAGAACAAAGCCTAAGACCCTACCTCCTCCCCAGCCAAAACCACAGCAACTGCACCTCTTCCTTTTACAACCGTGCAGGCTTAACCAGCTCAAGACCCAAACCAAGAAGCACTAGGACTTTGCCATTGCATGCAAAACAGAAAAACATACTTGCAACTTATTTTAGACAACCATTTCCCACACATTTACTCACTTTTTCACTGAAACACAGATCTAGTGATATACTGCCATGGTTATACAATTCAAGCAACTCCTTAAACATTAGCGGTGGGCTTCGTGGCAGGGCCAGAATTTGCACCTGCCTTGCTTCTCACCTTTTAACTTTTCCACCCATTCCTTGCACAGCAGAACACTGCACCTTCAGTAGCCTTCACATGCAACAAAGGGAAACATGGAAGCGTTGGAGTATCAGCTTCGCTTCAGGGACAATTTATCTTCCTTACAAAATTTCTACAAGCTTGCCGTATTTTAGACATGAGAAAGATTAATTACTACAGCTTCAATCGACTATACTAAATTCAGCACCCAAAGAGTTTAATGAACAGTCAAGTATTGAGACACATTACTTGGATTTAGACGCAAGTCGTTCCTTTAAACTTCACAGTAGAACTATTTGCCCACTAAAACATTAACACAGACTTCTAATACCATACTGAGTGCTGGTGTTAAGGTTAATTTTTGAGGACAGATGTCACAGCTACTTCATGCCTGGCATTCTCAGAGGTTTCAAACAGTACAGTCATTTCTGTATCACTGTGATATCATCTCACCAGCAGAAGCACATTAGTGCCTGAAGGCTCCACTCAAGGTCTCCAAGCACTACTGTTAATACAGAATGACATTGCATCTGTCCCAACAAACCATCCAGTTAGACAGCACGAAGGTTAAGAAATGAAATAGGAGGACAGAGCGAGCACATGAGGATTTGCTCAAGGGCAAAGCTAGGTTGGATGGTAGAAAATGAGGAAAATGGACATCTATCAAATTCAACTGGTATTGCTGAACCTGACTGCCGAGAACTTCCCTTCACACCCTTGAAGAATATTTGCCTCTTCCAAAATCAGCAGTTCCTTGTACAAGGCAACAGCATAAGCAGACACCGGTTGGCCATAAGGATTCTACAGAGCATGTCTAACTAAGTGAAAAGGCTTTATTATTAATTTTGTATGGTAAAAAGACTATTTTTTAGTTTACTTTTTACAGAAAAGTATACCCCAGACTTCAAAATCCGTATTATCTGTCACGTATCTCTCAAACTGTAGATTCTAAAAAATAATAAACTTTTATCTTATGAAAATAACACCTCAGAGCAATTAACTAAGCAAGTAAAAAGTATTGCATCATTTGGTTTTTTTCCTTTTTTGATAATTTATGATGCATACCAAGAGGAAGCACCTGGCAAAAACCACACATACAGTTCAGGTCTGTAAACAGCCTAAGCCATGAGAGGCAGTGAAAGCTTTTATGCTTGCAGATTAATGAGCATATATGAGATGAACAGTTCAACTACCATCATGTGCCAGTCATCTTAAGAATTTCAACTCCCTTTCACTATGAAGAGTTAGAAAATTTTCTAACTAATTTTCAGTGTTACCAGACTGCATACGTAGACAAGGAGCAAATTTCAGAACATTAGCCAGGCAACGGGAGGAAAAAAAGAGGAGATAAAATAGAATCTCCTCTAAAGCAGCACAGAAACCATCTGATTTACTGATACATGCTCACTGAAGCAATTGAACTAGTTACACTGTGCTCTCCTTCAACACTGAGAACCAGTCAGTTTATTAAAGTTATATCAAATCAACCACTGCAAAACACATTATAGAATCTAGGTACATAACACAGAGCAATTACAGGCAGGATTTTTCATAAGTTCATTACCCAGCAAGACTTGGTCTAATTAAAAGATTATTTTTAGTTCAAAGAAAACATTAAATTGCAGACTGAATGCCTATTCACCACTGTGTCTGTTTTCAGTTTTGGCCTGCAATTACATCTCCCAAGGCTTTTCCTAGCTGGGTACCAGAAGTGGCAATTGGGTTTGGTCCCTTGCTGATTTTTTACAGCACACCCCAGTTACATAAAGGATATGAACTAGGTAGATAATCCAGCATTTCCCATAATCTAACATGTTCTCGGCCTGTATAAATTTCTTGAGCAATCCCTTGACATGGCAGTGCAGGGGGCTTTGATCTTTCATGATAGGTCACAGGCTTGGTTTCCAGTTCCCACAGTACTACCACAGTGGCAATGGAAACCAGGCTACTTGGACCAGATGCGTTTGGAAGTTGTTGTGGAATAAGTGGGACAATGCCAGAAACCTTCCTTCCAAACCCCTCTTCCTGAACAATCAATGACATTAAGGGCCAGTTTTGACAGACAGCAAAAAAAGTTCAAAGATTTTTGGCATGGCAGTAATGTGCTGTGCAGAATTCTCTAATGAGGAGAAGCAGACAACTGTGCCTGTTGTAACACAGGCAGCTTTAGTCATAAAGAGATTGTGGCACTTTGTAGCGTAACGACAAATTAGCACACACCAACTAGGATGCTGAACCAGTTAAACTCCACGGTCTATTTTTTCTACTTCTCTACATTTAGTTCTATGGGAAGTTGAAGAAACTCAGGGCAAGAAACTCAGGACAGTCCGTTCTTTTTGTTATTGTTGTTCTTAGAGATGTTTATGCTAAGTTCAAACTCAAGTATTAACACTAAGGCGAAAGTAAACAAAATAAATACTTAAACATTTACTAACCCATTAAGCAGATGCAATGTCTGTTCAAAGTAAAACAAAAAGATAAAATGCCAGGTTCAATGAGGAATTTTTTGTGTCTTAAAAAACTCTAAAAAATGCAGATCCATTAGACATAGTAGAAAGAAGTTCCACAGAAATGAGGTGGTGTATGCTACTGTTGTGAGTAAAACAGAAGGGTTTTGTAAATACTCCTCCATATTATTTAAGCCAAATATTACTCAAAGCATTCACTTTATTTCACAGTAACTCATTGCTTATTAAATAATCACTGTTGCTTGCCATATTTATATATCAAGAGGAGAACAATATTTTGAAGAAAGTGTCACAGCATGGGAAGTCATCTAATGTCTTCTGTGGATTTCCTACTTTGAAAGCATGTTAGTGTCACCTTAGACATTTCATTAAGTAATTGCTTTTCAGAAGTCCATTTCTAATTTTGTAACTCAAATACATGAATTTACTAAAAGTAAAGTGAAGTTAGATGTCAACTCAAAAAACCGCCAAACCAACCCCATAGTAATTGCTGGATTAAAGGACATTTACTGGACAACCAAGAACTGTGATTGCTGCAGTTGGCAACAGTCTCTTCGTCACTACACATAAAATAGCTCTGTGGAGAAATGGTCTACCAGTCCAGGAGCAGTACAGTGACTGTAAATCTGACCTCAAAGGTTCAAAGAAGCTGCCTAAAATAATATTTTTCCTTTGGACCTGCAGTTCTGGGAAAGGACTTACAGTAAATAGCCCAGAGAGTGAAAGTAATGAAATTTAGAAATATGCTTGGTGAGATGTTCATCTCTTTCATTGCAGTTCTATTACTACAAGTGAGGAGAGGCAGTTCAACATTTCCACTGTAGTCTCTGTAACCCATCAGCAGGTCTAGGAGATTAGTGGGAAAACAGTTCTAATTTACAGCAATATTGAACAACAACAACAAAACCTACTTCGACTTTGAAAAAGGGAGAAAAAAAAACCAAAACAGACTTATTTGGTTAATGCAACCACTAAGAAATTTAATGCTGCCTGAAAGAACTGAATCAAGAATGACTAACTATAGGGAATCCATAGTAGTGCCTTAATCATGTTATCTCCTGATTTTAAATCTATGGCCTTGTAATTCTTGTGGCATGATTACTGTTTTAGATAAAGGGCGATCATGCACATTTCTGTGCATAAAGGGAGATTTTGATCAAGCACTGCCGATTTGAAAGTTTAGGGGTTTGGCGTTCTGGTTTTTTGATCCTCTAGGAAGCTGAGTGAAAGACAGAAGATACTACCACAGTAGTTAAGTTCCTGCTTCACAAAACAGTTTTGGTAAACCAATTTTATTTTGATTGCAGAATCAAGTATTCTCCATGAACTGATTAGGAAAAAGAAGGAATTTTAAAGAATTGCAGCTATCCATTTCCTTGTAGTTCTGTCGTATATACCAAGTGCAGACTCATGGTGACCTGACTCTCACTCACCACCACACAATTTGCACCTCTTGCATAGGCTGTTACAATTTGAAGAATTTTTAGCTTTTTGAAGCCACAACTCACCCACATGCCATCCAGATGCATCAAACACATGTGATCCCACAGGAAAGAAGATATAGTGTGTTTTTTTAAACCAAATTTTATCCTCAAAGGCCAAAGCAGAGGGTATTTGGTGCACTACAGCCCATCAAGCTCTGTAAACTTAATGTATCACACTGCAGGATCTCACATGCTTACTCAGAAAGGATCAAAATACTTGGATAAATGTATCTGCTTGGTGCATTTGACTTTGCTGCACAACTGACTTTTCTAAAGGGCAAGTCTGCAAGACCAGCCACCACAAGGCAGCAACTTGAGATTCATATTACTGTTTGTACTCAAACTGAAACTTTGGGCCACAAAAGCATTTTGCAAAATACTGCACCAACACAAAACAAAACCATATGCAGCCAGCGGGCCTCTGTTACTGCTGCTTTCTCCTTATTCCTTCCACTGTGACTATGCATTTTCCTAAAGGAGATGGCAAAGAACTAAAAACTGTATGAGTTCTAGTCTGTATACCTTTTGGGGATAGCAGCTTATCTGCCACAGCAAAGCAAAATACCTACATTGCTCCAGATAAAGCCCAGTACTATCTGTTTACATTTTATGTCTAAGGCAAAGGGCAATAGCTTTATACAGTGCGGGCTTAGACTGTAAACTGTTATTTTTGGATGAGGATGTGTGGAGGGAAGATAGCAATAGCTAGCAACAAGCAGTGGGGGTTTTTTCCTACATATAAACACATAGATAAAGACGTTCTGTTTTAAGATGTGTGAAATCTCTTCCGGTACAACATAGAAAACAAATAAACAAGATATTATCACAAGGCAAACAGAGTACCACATTATGTGCAGAATACACAACAGTGTCAGCAGATGCTTAGAAATCAAATACTAACTTTTAATGAACATTTTGACAGTTTTCATTTTTTTTTTCCCTACGGAGATTTTTAAAGCTGTATCTCCTTGGACTGAAAAAATTGTCCTTAAAAATCCCCTTATTTTACCTAATTCTTCATAGTCTTTCTTATGGATGAAGCCAATTTTATTGCCTGAATGAAAAACTGTCGACACATAAAACATAACTCTGCTCACTGACTCTTAAAAAATTCTACAATATCATGATTGTAAGTCCCTTTCATTCATTTCCACCATGACTGAGAAGATTATTATCAGCTATGGATTGAATATGCCATCTCTCACTAAATCCAGCACAACAAACTCTTCATTCGGCCACACCTCATAGGACACTCCTTCAAAAATGTGGTCATTTTACAGTGTAAACTACAAAATAGTAATGGTAGCAGTGATCTAGTAAACAACTACTGTCCTAAAAATCCCCTGTATTTCACAGAATATATATTTCCCAAGTGGGGCTGTCTTCAATTTTCTGTACTCACCTTGGTTGACTTCTCAGTGCTATGCTCTCGCTTTCCTACATGGTTCCCCATGATGGATCACCAAACTTTAAATTCTGAAAAGATAAAACAAAACAACATTTTGAAATTAATACATTTGTAAAGAGATACAAATTAAATTTTAATCTGACACATAACAAAGAAATTTTTCACATACAATGAGAATTTTTTACAATCCAAGGCAAGATCTGTAAAAGATCCTAGGGAATTAAAAAAACATGCTTATCTGGTCTATTTTGCATGTTTATGCAATATCAGAAAGCTTTCCTACTTCTATTAAAAAAAAATAAAAGAGAAGGAAAAACATAAAATGTTCTTTTTGAAATTTGCACATAAAACGAAACTAGATTAGAAATAAGGTAGAGGCTCTGTTTTTCGATATTATGTTTTTAATAGCAGTGTAGGACACATCAAATACCTTGTAACTATAAACTTCCATAAAGTTCAAGTAAGTCCTTTTGAATTCACATTTACCATTATATAAACACCCATTAGTGAAAAAACCACCACACTAAATGCTAACAATTTGCTGTAGAGCTTAGAACATGTGAGTTGTTTACAGCTCCCTCTTTCATGACGAGCACTTAAGAAAGCGATGCCAACTCTTTCTTTGTATTTTCTGGCTCATCCGGTTGTATCTCAGCTCTAACAGAGGTTATGTAGGTTAAACCACAACAGTTACATTGCAGCTTTTAGAGCACATTAGTGGTTGTGCCAGGTATTCCTTGTCATAGAAGCAGGTGTCTGTATAGCGTGTTACAGCTGCTGCCTTGACATGATTTGAATGCAGTGCATCACAACATTTGAAGTCATTAAACTTAAAATTACATGCATTGCTTAAAATTATATGCATGAAGTAAAGCAACAGTCTATATAAACTCATAAACCAAGCTACATGCACTGATTGGTGTACAAAAGGATTCTAAAGACAGAAACTTTGCTTTTGACAAAATACACATCTGTGATGGACAGTCATAAGGAATCAATCTTATTTTGTATCTCTACTTCAACTTTTGGAGTAGTTTACACACACACTTCACCTACCCCACCCAACCCCCAATGATAAATTTAAAATTTTGAGGGTCTACAGTGCTCATTTGGCAATTCACTGAATTCAATTTGCTCTAAGTTGTGAAATGTTCCATGTTGTTAAATAATTGCTCGCAAAAATCCATTTCCAAGGTCTCTCAAAATAAAAATTAAAAAAATCCAAACTCAGTAAATGCACTCAAGATAGAATTTATTGCTAAATTGGAAACAGATGTTTTTTTAAACCAGCACTATCTATTGCATACAAGATTAAAAAAAAAAAAAAAAAAACCCCACAAAACCAAAAAACCCTGTACTTTCCAACTGTGAGATCAGCACAACCAATTGACATACTTTTGACGTTCTAGAACTTTTCAAGGAAAAATACAAATACATTCATATACACCAGGTTTCAGACCTGAACTTCCTCAAACTGGCCTTTGCTCTACAAATTATGAGCAGCAGCTCATTCCTCATCCTCTACTTCCCAACAAAAGGAAAGCAGAGTGGCATACAAAACTGTAAGAGATGTCCACAGCAGAATATAAAGGCAAATGTTCTATGTGTTATTCTTCCACTCATTTATCAAAAAACTATCAAACTTGGTCGATAACACACATATGTCTAAGTACACAGATGATGAAGCCAACATAACACTTGCAGAGCAGACCTATGATCCTGTCCCTCTGCCTCCCCTTAGCCTCCCTCCTGTCTTTGGAGTAACGTTCCAGGAACAACAACCCTGTACCCATAAAACATTCGCAACTAGATTTTATCTTTTTTTTAATGCATAAATGAATGCAGATGCTTGAACTGAAGAGACGTTAGCTACAGGTAACTGCTGTTAATTTCTCATGTAGCAATAAAACTACTTTTCAGCCAAAGGGACACAAGCAACCTGCCACTAGCAAGGGTATCCTAAATGTTACAGATTTCTTCATGCTACCCATTAAACAGAAAAATCTAAGTAATCCTTTGACAAAGAAAGGTTTCTAAAAATCTGACATGAATTATGAAAGAAATTGTATAGTGCCAACTGTTCTGTAGATATCTGAGTAGGAAGCAAAACCATACATACATCCAAGCCTGTAAATATTAAAAACATTTATGGCAACAAAGACTTAATTTTTCACTTCAGCCTCAAGCAGAAATCTTGAAACCTTACTTGACTAAAATCTGAGCACACAGGTCATTTCCACTTCGGGATGAAAGCACAACCTGCAACACTAAGACTTAAACACTGACTTTGGTTCTTACTGTCTGGAGGGAGACCATACTGCACAGTATCTACCTGAGCCAATCTTTATGCAATGAGTTGAGTCACTGACTTCAGTTGAGTCACTGACTTCAATTCATTTCACGATCTTTGCAGGAACTTGCAGCCAACTATTCCAAACATCTCAGATGGAAAAAGATTCATATTTTCTTTTTAATCACCTTCATAATGTACAGGTTGCCAGACTAAGCATCTCAGTATGAAGTGAAGAAACAGCTTCTTATACTTCCTAACAATGTCCATCAACTGAACAACATTCTTCTTTGCAGAGGATCCATGAATGATTCAGCACTGATGAACAGCCACAAGAACAGTCACAGTGCTCCAAGCAATGAAGAAACAGAAGTACTGTGGAAATGCAATACCTTCTTTGAATCTCACATGAATCACACCTAACAATAAGCTGCCAAAACAGGCCTGCACATGAGATCCAGCTTATGACCTTAACAGCATTTGCCAGAAACCTTCCTAGTGAAACCCTGAATCCTATGAGATGGCAAATTTTGCACATGAACTTGAGTCACAAATGCAAGGGGACACTCCGCATGCCTGCAGTGAACGGAGTTACATCATCAGCTCCCCCATAAAACTCCCCATCAAGAGTTCCTGGTTCCATATTAAAACCATGTGAGAGGCTCGGAAAATTACAGGCCACATGAGTAAACTGATTTAACAGGATTAAATGTTGAAATCACTTCTGCTACCTAAAAACTCTTTAGGGTGAAGGGAGTGAATTGGGGCAGGAAGTTGTGAACCATCGCTGCAGGTGCTACCAGCAGAGCCATCCGGCTGCCTCAGCACTATGCCACAACCACCTGCTGAGCTGAATCAGCTCTGCTACCATGACCTGGCACTTCCCAATCCATGACTGATACAGCAGTAACTCCACCTATGCTGGCTGCTTTGAGTAATTCCAAAAACAGCCAAGGGATTTTGCCTGGGGAAATGAAATAAAGTGTCTCCTCCCATCAATTCACCTTCTTACGGAGTTAGTCTAACAGATAACCTGATGGAAGCCTAGACCAAGCAGCTTTCCCACTTTCTTCACAACACAAACTCATATTCCAACTAGCAACAACCACAGAAATGTAGTACCATACCCAAGGAGAAAAACTTCTATTTCCAACATTTAAAATAAAAAAAGAGATGGAAAAACTCTGTTCTACACAACATGTACCTATAAAAATACACTTATGTTGGCATCACGTAATTTATCTTCACCTGAGTAGTTGATTAAAAATAGGGGTTTAGAAACATACATTATTGTAGCAGTTTTTTAGCCCATTCTAGTTTGCCTGTCAATATTTGCAGCTAAACAAGTGGTTCTAATCATCTTCCCATACACACCCACTGTCCTATAAAGAAGTTTATGATTTAGTTCAGAAGTTTATGAATTTTTACTGAAATGCACTGAAATGCAGAAAAATGCTTTTCCAAACCTTCTAAATATAAGAAGAAATGCAATGGCATTACTTTCTGCAGGTGATGCAGTTTTAACTTCAAAATAGCATTTTCTTACTCACAGGAGCCTGAAAAAAGTGCACCAATGTAGTCATTAGACTTTAAATAAGTGATATTGTAATTCAGAAGTCAAAACAGTCTGTAAGCCAAGCCACATGGAGCACTTTTATTGAACATTAATGGTTACTTCAAATTCAAAAGCATAAACTACTGAATGTGTATCACACAATGCTGAAAATGGATTGTTAAATATGATCTTACCTCTTCCCACACATTAATTATGACTCAACAGAACTACACATAATAATAAAGCTATGCAAGGACTTACATATTTTCAGGTATCAGAACATAATTACTACCTTGTCTAGGAATATGTATTCATCACAGACTGATGTTGGGTAATAGTGCAGAGCCACAAGTGCTCCTAGCCTTACTCACATACGGGAAGGGTAACGACAGAATATAAAAAATTTGAGGAATTTACTTAAAACTTTCTGTTAAATTCATATCAATTCTTATCCAAGTAAATAGGATGTTTTACTGCTATATACAGATCTTATTAGGAAAAAAAAAAAGGGAAATTTCATCTAAGAAATGTGCAAGTTCTCTAATTCTGGTAGCCCCCTAATGTAAACTCTTAATTACAAACTTATCCAAGTTTTTGTGGTTTGGGTTTGTTTTGGTTTTTTTTTTTTTTGTTTTAGTTGTGCGGGGTTTTTTTTAATTTTTATGTTTGGTTGGTTTTTTGTTTCTTTTTGGTAGTGTCAGATCCTGGTTACAGAGCTTCCTGGGAAGCAAGCTGACACACCGCACAGCAGCAGCTGCCAGCTAGATGGAAATCTTTGAGTGGATTTTTTAGGCTCTCAGTGTGATATCCATCTTTGCAAGGAAGCCTTTCACTTCATCTTCTTTCAAAACAAGACTGAGACACTGGGCACGCCTCATCTGTTTCTTCAGAATTCCCTCATCGTGGTAACATTCCAGCTCACCAAGAACAAAAACCTCCAGCAGGCACGAATGAGTGACCTGCAGCTAAATCCATCAGCCGCCACAGTCAGGCGCTTCATAGAGACATGTGAACAACCACATATCAAAATTAACTTGCCTCATGATCAAACTGCTCCCCAGGAATCCCACCCTCTTGATTCAACTGTCAAATTATTTTATGAAATATAGTGCCTTAAACCCCTTGAAAGTTTCATTGTTATTTAATGCAGATTTAATTTTTCATTATTGTGAAAGAGTGCAATACTTCCTAAATCAAACTTCATTTCATTTTTGACTTCCACAATTACATTTCTCTGAAAGAAAAACACATTATTCCAGACATATCTCTGTCATGAATTATCAAAACCAAGATTTCAGTGGCAACCATAGCCTATAAATCAGAGAAGTCAATGGGAGTTTAATACTTACAGATGTATTTAATCATACTTGTACAGTGCCTTGCATATCACAGTCCTGACCGATTTAGATATTACAGCAATTTCCTTGTTTACAGACACCTGCATGTACCTTAGCAAGGACACTAGGCCTAGAAACCCACCCCTCTGAGGAATTGGCCAAGATCTGGAACACTATTTACCTGAGAAAGTACTCCACAGTGCTAGCACAGTTGTTTAGTAATTTACACGCATTTCATATATCATTGCAAAGGACACCTAATTTATTCAATTTTCTCTAAAATTTTCTGCAACACTATGGCACAATAGCGAGAGAGAATATATTCTGTGAAAAAACATTGTTGCAAACTATTTCCTGAAATTGCCATAGGGTAAGCAGAACCCAAGGTTTCAGATGTCTCCTGACTGCTTTGATTACTTATTTTCCACTACTGCAAACAAGAAGGACATTGTACATTTTTTTATAAAAGCATGTGATTTCCAGGAATCTCACCTCAGCACACTGAGCATAGTCCAAACTTGATTCTAGACATAATGAAATTACAATTAAATTGCTAAGTCACATATATTTATTTTCTGTAGCTTAGGCTTCGCTTGCTTTTCTCTCCTTTCTTCCTTCAACCCACTCTGCTCTCCTTGCTAGAACACCATCAGCCCTGTCCCACCCATTAAGAAAAAGAAAAGATGCCATTTTAAAACAAATTTTTCAACAGGGCTTCTCTGCTTCCCAAATGGAAAAACACTCCCCTAAGGACATGTAGCACATGCTGGTACCTACAGTCCTTTACACAAACAGAAATCATTGATGACCACAATCACTTGGCATTAGCCACATGTTTACTGTTTTTCTTCAAAACACTAAGATTAACAAAGCCCTGTGAACTCTGTGCCAATCCACCTGCAGGGTCATAAGGAAATTTCCTTAATCGCCTCCAGTGCATCTGAGGAGGGAGCCAGGTAGGACCCCAAAGACCTGGGGCAAGGTACAGATGCACCCAGCACGTCTGAGCTCCATCCCTTCTGCTTCCTGCATTCTGCTCCATCCCTTCTACCACTGTACCTACAACTGGGTCTTGACAAAACATGGATTTCCTTGAAAGTACTCTATGACTTTTCTGAGATACTTGTGCCTCTCAGCTATTCCCAGTCTAGGGAACAGAGAGGGCCAAACACGCACCTCCCCCGAATGTATCTATCAAAAGGAAAATGGTGCCCTCCTACAAAACTAAGACTGATTTGTCTGTTTTTATCTCAGTCACTAATACGAACAGGTTCACTTAATTTGCTACATGCTGTCTTTTGTGCACCATACCACAACAAAATAGGCTGGGTGTAATTACTTTCTTTTTCATATAGGTTTAGATCTGCATGGCATTCAACACCTTGGAGCTAGGACAAATTTTTCCCAGCTTTCTGAAAAGGATCAGACACATATTCATCGGTTATTTTTTTCAGAGCCTACATACTCCAGAGACAAAATAATTTGATACTACAAAAAAATAAATAATCACATTTAAAAAAAAAAAAAGGAAAAAAAAGAGACAGAGAAAGGTATAAATTTATTATTTAAGAACAGAGACATATCATAGCCTTATTCTGGGCATTTTTAAGATATGTAGTAGACTCCTAAGACCAGTGCTTTCCACCATCATGGCTTATAAAGTACCACATTTCCTTTATGAATACACCTCCACAGCTGTGAACCTGAACGTTCAGCCTCAGTGAGTCAACAACTAAAAGTTAGACATTTGTCCTATATTCCTAATTCGTTTTGAAAAATAGGAAACACCACACAAGAATATATAACCCAAGTGCAGTATTAACCAGGAGAATGGAAAAAGTAACAAATTCATATTCAAATTATGGAGAATTTCAGGGTCAAGGTAATAATCTTACCACTAACAGAGGGCAAAAAAAAAAAAGCAACTGCGAAATTATACAGAAAATGATAATTGCTTGTTACTTTCAGTTTCTGATATTAAGTTACTCTGAAAACAGACAAGACCTAGCTCCACTTTTCAAAAAAAAATTAAACACTGCCAAGAGAATAAAACCAAGATATATTTGATAACTCACTTTTTTTCACATTTTCTGCTTAGGAAAACCAGCCTTCTCTAAATGTTGAGCAGTATATTCTCCCTTTCAAAGTGAGGTAGGTTACCTAAGCTTCCCAGAGAACACAGGCACTTTGATGATCAGTATTTCATTAACACTTTGTAGGGACTGATGATAAAGTGCACACCTGCAGTTCCAAACACACATGAATTAAAGGCACTGTATGCCTGCTCTTCTCATATTCAACAGACTGACAGATGGGACAAGGAGATGATTCACTCCCTTCAGAGAGCATTAACTGTGCTGTGAGATAACACTGAATCACTATATCCTTCTCAATTTAAAAAAAAAAAGTATCCTTCTCTCTCTCCCCAATCTTTCTCTCTCTCTCTCTCCTGACTTCATAACACTATGTTATCTATACTGAAAACATATCAACCAACAGATGGATTTCCTGTATATTCTCCTCCGTAACATTTGGCATAAATATTGACATTGCAAAAGGGTCTTTCACCATACTCCAAGTTGACTCCCTTTGGCCCAATCTACTTTTCTACAGTCATGTCCCTCTCTCCCTTCCCATAAACACACTGCCAAAGAGGCACAAAACCTGATGTTTCTTCTCTGACACAGAAAAAATGCATCCTTAACTCTATGCTTGTATATCTCTCTTTTTGCGCATTGTGTTTCTCACTTCTTTTTGCCTTCTTTTGCCTGGCCTTATTGTCTAAGTGTTTTAAAAGTACTTTTAAAAGTAATTTAATGAAGACTCAATCCTCAGTATTTTAAATTGTAAGCATGCTGAAGACATGCAAGAAAATTCAAAGGTCATGTGGCAGCCTCCTAAAATGTATTATCCAGAGTCCATTAACACAAACAAGACATTTCTCCAATCAGAAATGGTTTGCTATGCAAATTGCAAGTGACACTTCATGAAGCTTAAGTAATGATTTATAAACTCCTCAGATCAATAAATAAATTTAAGAACAAAGTAACTCAGCTGTAGAGAAGCAAATTTTCTGTGTTCATAAATGATTATCTGGAAACACAGATACTGTGACCCCAGTTTGGGATTTTCTCTGGTGATGACACACTGATTTGCTTTCCCTTTTGAGGAGAGAAAGCAAAATTAGGTTTTTTGCTAAGGATAATTGCATAGCTGTGAAATAAATAAATCAATTTCTCTTCTTTTCAAATGGAATTTTAATCCAGATGTTTTGGCTTTAATTGTTTAGGTCAGAGGCCCAGCAGGTTACAGTCACTAAGCTGTGAGTTGTTGCCTTTGGAATTTTAAATAATTAATGAGTAACAGCAGATGAAATCTGCATGAGAAACATCACCCTGACATAATTATTGTACTTGTGTGCTTCTTTAAATATGCTTTCAAGAACTCGTGGCTCATACTTGAACATTGTCTCATTTTATCGAAATCTTAAATGTCATGTACTAATGTTGTTTTCCCAATCTTTATCGGGGTACATTCAAAGCCAATACAGAAACAGCCATTACTGAATAACTTCTGAAGAAAACAATGACAGACACGGGAAAATTTCCATTTGAACACAAGAATGTTCTAAATGTACACAAGACCATTATCCCCCCTTCTTTCATTAAAAAGAAAACCAGATTGTTTATTCCACGTTAAAAGGAAGACAAAAGCATGTGACAGGCCATACACTCATTTTTTTCAGTATGGTTTTCAAATGCAGTTTACCACTTATCAGTGTACAAAAGAAAAAGATAACAGAATCTGGCAACATATCAAAATAATGGAGTGAGAAAATATATGCTTCAATAAGGAGGCTAGCAGTGTATTCACTTTCAGTCATGATTACAAAAATGTATCTCAAATCCACTCTTTGATTAAAAGTAAGCTAGTATACAGTATTTGCAGCACCCATCACAAGAATATATTGTTCTTGAACAAGTTGCACTTGTAAAATTTATTGTTAACTAAATATTTTTTTAAAAAAAATAGATTTGCAAATGCCATCATCTGTGATAGGGTCCACAGCCTCCAGCCAAGAGGGGTTTTCCGGACAGCATGCAAAGATATCAAGGAAGTTCCTTCTCTAAAGGTCTTGCAACATCAGTAGACAAAACACATGACCAGAAGGTAAACCTTTCTCCCATATTACAGATATGGAGCAAAGGCAGAGGTAAGTTAAGGACAATACATAAAAAAATTTACAGCCCACTTGAGAAGCTTTGGCAGACATTAGAAAATTAAATCCAGAGTTGTAATTCTGAAAACCCATTCTCAGCTACTACATAATGCCAGGGTTTGTAATCACAACACACACCTCCCTTCTTATTTTACAAGCTCTTCACAGCTTTGAAGTTTTGCCATCAGTGATACAAAATACCACTCCAGCTACAGTGACACAGCCAAGCAGCTTCACATGATTTTATACCAGAACCCCATCAATATACAATGAGATTATTTCTCTGACATCCTAGGTCTTCATTCAGCCAACTTTGTTTCAAACACAGAAAATGTGAACTATTGGGCTCAAGATTATCACAAGACAGAACGGAAAACACTGCAACAACCCACTCCCCACCTTTTTTTTTTTTTTAAGCAGCTATAGCAGAAGGTCACCCATACCATGAGATAATAAGCTTGTGATGAGCACACTCACACAGGATGTGGGAAACCAGGGATCACTTTAGACGATGAAGGGAAAGATCAGTCTGGCTTGATCACAGGATAACTGTGAGTCACCAATGTGATCTGGCAGGGGGAAAATAGATTTAAAAAAAGACAGACAAACAGACCTACATTGTATCATGAGGGAGTATTTCCAGCTAAGATAGGGAAGAATTAAAGTCATCACACAAACCACTAGCATAACATCAGCTGAATACAAGGTACAACTCTGGTCAGCCCTGTCTAACAACATGAATTTTTAACTAGAACAGATGCGAAGATGAGGGGAGCAATAGGAACCTATTAGACAGAGATAAGACTAAAAGCTCATGACATGCCAAGCCTAAGTAAAGCAAAGCTAAATGAGTGTTGGAGGAAGAGAAAATACACACTGCCCACATATAAGTCTAAACTGAAAGTCAGAATATTTCTAAACATCAGGAAGGCGGGGCTCTGAGAGAAGCAGAGGAGAGTAGAAAGCCTAGCTGTGTTGAAAACAGAAAACAAGAGACTGACCACTGTATTTCAGGGACTGCATGAATGGTGTGGTGCCCACCATGGCAGGACAGCCCCAAATGACACAGGCCACTCCTTTGGCCTGGGAATATTTCAATCCGTATTTCTGAAAAGTGTACCTGGAGCACTGGGGTGGGAAGCAGGGGAGGGGCAGAGAGAGCCTACCTTTTTCCTGCATCTGTTCATACACTGACAACTGAATGCAAAAAAGGATGAAATAATCAAAGCCCCAAGCAAAACACAACCACAAAACCAGCAATACTCTGGAAAGGGGGAACAGAAATGAAATAGAATAGCTTTTAGCCAGCTGGATTTCACTGGCATGTAGGATACCAGACAAACAGACTTTATTCCCCACTCTGAGCTCATTCACTTTATCCTGTAAGGGATCAGTGTAAGTATGGGAGAGCTGTAACTCTCTCTGCACCAAGACACACATTTACTGAAGAAAGGGAACATGACTGCGGCTCAATAGTCTCTACCTTGGCAGCAGGAAACACAGGTCTGAACCCTTTGGGAAAGAGCTGGAGCTGACCTCCAGCCCAACCACAGCATAGCAGTGTTGGCCAACCAGCTCTTCTGCAAGTTTGTGAGCAGCGTCCCTCAGGAAACAGTTGTGAGATACAAAGTCCACCTCTGCCCCCCGCAGCTCCAGGAACCAGAACAGCAGTGAAACACACTTTGTTTGGATGGATACTGACTTTCAGGAGCCTTTGCTCCTTGGCTACATACTAGATAGACAAGGGCCTTCATACAAGGCTCTTCAAGTCTCTTTCACTCCTGTTTGCCAAACCATTTACAAACTGACTGCTCTTTTCATAACATTCCCTTAAGACGATATTCCAAAGCAGTACTTAAAATCCCCTCCTCAAACACTCTGCAGTAAGCACTCCATGGAAATGCAATAATGAGTAATATTTCCACAGTCTGTGACTGAAACTTCATCTCACACATGCACAAAACAAACTATACAACAAACTCTTCCAGTAATTTGTTTGTGCATCTCCTCATCGACTCAATCCATAAAAGTGCTTCTCATTCCACTCCTTAAAACCTTTTAGAAAAGAGATACTTAGCTTCTGGTTTGGCTGAATTCTTTATTCTTACCTCAAACAATATCTCTACCCAACTACTACCATCCAACTCTTAATTCACCTACAGCACTTTCAAACAACACCTTTCAAACAACAACTACTCATGGCTTAAATACAGTCGTTAATACAGGTTACTATACCTGAATCAAAACCTGCCATTTAACATTCACATGAGTTAGCCATGAGTGAAAGCAATGGATCTTTTATTTAACACAGCATCATACTTAAACCAGCATTTATTGAATTGAGAGCAATTAAGAGCAATTGAGAGCAATTATACCAATAGGTTTTAGCTGATTTATAATACATTTTTAAGTGGAAATTCAGCTATTTAATTAACAGTTATGATAAGTTTGAGAAGTTACAGCTATAGTCCTTCAATCCCAAATGAATAATCCCTTCTTTATTTCAACATTGCCCAACTGTGGCCCCTAATGTTTAGTCTGTAGCATTTTAAGACCTTAAAATGATTCTGAATGACCAAACCTTCCTTCACTAAGCTAATGCTACTATTTTCATCGCTACCTTCTCTTGGTTCACCCAGTAACACTCATGCACTACTGTTTATAGGTAAGTATCTATTAGTAAATCCATTCCCAGTTTGGTATTTGAGCATCTGCCAAAATTAATGTCAATTTCCAAAACAAAAAATACAGCAATGCTAGGGACAAAAAA